>OZ038381.1:119036342-119406342 GCA_964036045.1 Eutreptiella sp. 'Long Island Sound 2002' | reverse complement strand
TTGAGCCCATGGTGGCGCGTTATGGCCCATGGAAAATCCCAAAATGCCTTGAAAATGAGCCGTTTTGGGGCGAATACTGGGTCCAAAATGGGTCAAAAACACATTTTCCCAAAAGTGATCTTGGACCATTTGGGATGCTCAAAGAAGTGTTTTTAACCTGTTTTGAGCCTGTAGTGACGCGTTTTGGCCCATGGAAGATCCCAAAATGCCTTGAAAAGGGGCCGTTTCGGGAGCAAAAATGGGTGAAAAATGGGTCAAAAACGCGTTTTTCCACAAGTGATCCCGGACCATTTGGGAGGCTCCAACGAGTGTTTTTAGCCTATTTTTGAGCCCGTTTTGACCCAATTTAGCGCCTTCAACCACATGTATGCACCCACCACGTTGTACCCTTCGCACGTACCTTAGAGACGTATGGTGCAAACACATACAGTTGGGGAGAGGGGTGTAGATTAGAGGATATTACTACACCCCTCCCCCTCTCCCCTTAAATTTAGCTAACAAGCAACAACAAGCAACAACAAGCAACAAGCAACAACAAGCACGTCACCAATCCGTTTTGGCCATCGCCCCTTCCCATCGCCTCGGGCTTGACTCTACTTTAGCCATCCTAGAGCCTAGGTGGTGCCCTTGCCAAATCCAAGTTTTGAGCCAGAAACTCACCGGTGGCGCCCCGGGGGCGCCAAGTCGGGAGGTGCCCTCCCAAAACTAGGCATTTTGTGCCCCAAAACAGCCTTTTTTGGCCCAAAACGGCCCGAAACGCAGTCAAAACGGCCAAACGAAGCGAAACGGTGGCTACATCACACGTGCGGCTTGACTTCACCGTGTCAAAGAGCCCTTGGGTGCCCTTCAACTCCACGATATGTCCGAGAAATGGCCCAAAAAGGCGCCAAAAAGCCCCGAAATCTGCGCAATGTGCACCAACACCCCGAAACCAAGCACGGGCCATATCTTGGGCTATGTGCCTCAAAACCGAATTCCCGAGGGCATCTAGTCCACCCGCAATCCCCCACTTTGTATGGTCTGCACCCCTCACAATCGCCCAACAAGCCACCTAGACCCCCGTACCAGTGGTCACTTGGTGGAGCCGGAGGGCATGCCGGCCCGCGCACGGCGGGGGTAAACGGTGGGTCCACCAGGGGTCCCCGGGGCGAAAACAATTATTTTTTCCAAAGTTGTTCCCAGACCACTTGGGATGCTCAAACACGTGTTCTTTCCGTTTTGGCCATTGCTCGGTCTCATCGCTCCGGGCTCTACTCTACTCTAGCCATCCTAGAGCCTAGGTGGTGGCCTTGCCCAAATCCAAGTTTTGAGCCAAAAACTCACCGGTGGTGCCCCGGGGCGGGGGCGCCGAGTCGGGAGGTGCCCTCCCAAAAGTGCGCATTTTGTGCCCCAAAACAGCCTTTTTTTGGCCCAAAACGGCCTCGAAACCCACTCATAAGAGCCAAAAGAAGGCAAATGGTTCCTACACTGCACGTGCGCCACAATTGCCGTGTGAACAAGAGCCCTTTCTTGCCCTCTAGCTCCACGATATGTCCAAGAAACGGCCCCAAAAATGGCCCAAAATGGCCTAACTTTGCGTTCTTTGTGTCCAGCGCAGCGAAAAACCAAAAACGGGCCGTAACTTGGGCTACGCGGCTCAAAACCAAATTCCGAGGGCACCTATTCCACCCGCAACGAGCCAATTTTTGTGGTTTCCAAGCCTCAGAATCGCCCAATGAGCCACCTAGACCCCTATACTAGTGCTCACTTGGTGGAGCCGGAGGGCAGCACAGCCCGCGCACGGCGGGGGCCAACGGTGGGTCCACATGGGTCCCCGGGGCGAAAGAATCATTTTTTTCAACGTTGTTCCCAGACCACTTGGGATGCTCAAACAAGTGTTTTTAGGCCGTTTGGAGCCCGTGGTGGCGCGTTTTGGGCCATGGAAAATGCCAAAATGCCATAAAAAGGGGTCGTTTCAAGACCAAAAATGGGTCAAAAATGGGTCAAAAACGCATTTTTTCCGAAAGTGATCTTGCACCATTTGGGATGCTCAAACAAGTGTTTTTAGCCCGTTTTGAGCCCATGGTGATATATATATATATATATATATATATATTAGAGGATATATATATATATATATATATATATATATATATATATATATATATAATGTATATCTTTTATATCCTATATATCCTATATATATATATATGTATATATATATATATATATACATATATATATATATATATATATATATATATCCTATATATCCTATATATCCTATATATATATATATATATATATATATATATATCTTTATATATATATATATATATATATATATATATATATATATCCTCCAATATCCTCCAACCTACACCCCTCTCCCCAACTCTAGGTGGCTCCACCATACGGCTGTAAGATACGTGCGAAGGGCACAACCTGGTGCATACACGTGGTGGAAGGGGCTAAACTCGGTCACAACAGGCTCAAAATGGGCGAAAAACACTTGTTTGAGCATCCCAAATGGTCCACGGTCACTTTTGGAAAACCGCGTTTTTGACCCATTTTTGACCCATTTTTGGTCCCACAACGGCCCATTTTCAAGCCATTTTGGGATTTTCCATGGGCCAAAATGCGTCACCATGGGCTCAAAATGGGCTAAAAACACTTGTTTGAGTATCCCAAATGGTGCGGGATCACTTTTGCAAAAACGCGTTTTTGACCCTTTTTTGGTCTTGAAACGGCCCATTTTCAAGGCATTTTGGGATTTTCCATGGCCCAAAACGCGCCACCAAGGGCTCCAAATGGCCTAAAAACACTTGTTTGAGCATGCCAAGTAGTCTGCGAACAACTTTGGAAAAATCAATTTTTCCGCCCCGGGGACGCTAGTGGACCCACCCTTGGCCCCCACCGTGTGTGGGCCAGGTTGTTCTCCGGCTTTAATAAGTGACCACTGGTACGGGTGTCTAGGCGTCCATTTGGGCGATTCCGAGGGGTGGAAACCACAAAAAGTGGGGGCTTGCGGGTGGACTAGGTGCCCTCGGAATTGGATTTTGAGCCACATAGCCCAAGATACGGCCCGTGCTTGGTTTCGGGGTGTTGGTGCACATTGCGCAGATTTTGGGGCTTTTTGGCGCCTTTTTGGGCCGTTTCTCGGACATATCGTGGACTTGAAGGGCACCCGAGGGCTCTTTGACACGGCGAAGTCAAGCCACACGTGGGGTGTAGCCACCGTTTCCCTTCGTTTGGGCGTTTTGCCCGGGTTTGGGGGCTATTTTGGGCGAGAAATGGCTACTTTTGGCCCAAAATGCGCAGATTTGGGAGGGCACCTCCCGACTTGGCGCCACCGCCCCGGGCCGCCACCGGTGAGTTTCTGGCTCAAAACTTGGATTTGGCAAGGGCACCACCTAGGCTCTAGGATGGCTAAAGTAGAGTCACGCCCGAGGCGATGGGAAGGGGCAATGGCTAAAACAGAACGGTGACGTGTTGTTGTCGTTGTTGTTCTTGTTGCTTGTTGTTGTTGCTTGTTTGCTAAATTTAAGGGGAGAGGGGGTGTAGTAATAGTAATATATATACATCGTCTAATCTACACCCCTCTCCCCAAGTCTAGGTGGCTCCACCGTACGGCTCTAAGGCACGTTCGAAGGGCACGGCGTGGTGCATACATGTGGTGGAAGGGGCTAAACTCGGTCAAAACGGGCTCAAAATGGCCTAAAGACACTTGTTTGAGCATCCCAAGTGGTCTAGGAAGAATTTTGGAGAGAATCATTTTTTTCGCCCCCGGGACCCCAGTGGACCCACCGTTGGCCCCCGCCCGTGTGCGGGCCGAGCTGCCCTCCGTCTCCACCAAGTGACCACTGGTACGGGGGTCTAGGTGGCTCATTGGGCGATTCCGAGGCTTGGAAACCACAAAATGTGGGGGGTTGCGGGTGGACTAGGTGCCCTCGGAATTGGGATTTGAGCCACGTAGCCCAAGATACGGCCCGTGCTTGGTTTCAGGTTGTTGGTGCGCATAGCGCAGATTTTGGAGCTTTTTGGCGCCCTTTTGGGCCGTTTCTCGGACATATCGTGGAGTTGGAGGACACTAGAGGGCTCCTTGAGGCGGCGAAGTCAAGCCGCACGTGGGGTGTAGCCACCGTTTCCCTTTGTTTGGGCGTTTCACCCGTGTTTGGGGGCTCTTTTGGGCGAAAAATGGCTGTTTTTGGCCCAAAACTGCGAGGGCACCTCACGACTTGGCGCCACCGCCCCGGGCCGCCACCGGTGAGTTTCTGGCTCAAAACTTGGATTTGGCAAGGCAACCAACTAGGCTCCAAGATGGCTACATGGGCAAAAGATCCGAAGCGCTGGGACGGAGCAATGGCCATAACGGCATGGAGACGTGTTGTTGTTGTTGTTGTTAGCTAGATTTAAGGGGACAGGGGTGTAGTAATAATAGATATATTACTACACCCCTCTCTCCTTAAATGTAGCTAACAACCAACAACAAGCAACAAGCAACACAAGCAACAAGAAGCACGTCTCCATGCCGTTTTGCCATTGCTCCGTCCCAACGCTTTGGATCTTTTGCCCATGTAGCCATCTTGAAGCCCAGGTGGTGGCCTTGCCAAATCCAAGTTCTGAGCCAGAAACTCACCGGTGGCGGCCCGGGGCGGTGGCGCCAAAAGTCGGGAGGTGTCCTCCCAAATCTGCAAGGTGCCATTTTTCGCCCAAAAGAGCCCCAAAACCCGGGCAAAACGCCCAAACAAAGGGAAACGGTGGGTACACCCCACGTGCACTGTCACTTCACCGTGTCAAAGAGCCCTCTAGTGCCCTTCCACTCCACGGTATGTCCCAGAAACGGCCCAAAAGGCGCCAAAAAGCCCAAAAATCTGCGCAATGTGCACCAACACCGTGAAACCAAACACGGGCCGTATCTTGGGCTACGTGGCTCAAAATCTGATTCTGAGGGCACCTAGTCCACCCGCAACCCCCCACTTTTTGTGGTTTCCATCTCTCGGAATTGCCCAAACAGGCGCCTAGACACCCGTACCACCACCCACTAGGCTGCGGCAAGCTGCACGCTTGAGCCCAAACGGGTGGACGCCCAAAATGGGTCAATATGGTGCACCGGGGTCAAAAAAATGGCCGTTTTCAAAGTTGCTCCTAGACCACGTGGGATGCCAAAACAAGTGGTTTTAGCCTGTTTTGAGGCCCTGATGGCCTGTTTTCGCCCTCCGAAAATGGCAGAATGCCTTGAAAATGGGCGCTTTTGGGGCGGAAAACAGGTCAAAAATGGGTCAAAAACGTGTTTTTTCAAAACTGATCTTGGACCATTTGGGGTGCACAAACAAGTGAAATGAGGTCATTTTGGGCTTGTTGTGAGCCATTTTGGCCCACTTTTTGTGGTTTCCAAGCCTCGGAATCGCCCAACGAGACGCCTAGACCCCCGTACCGGTGGTCACTTGGTGGAGTCGGAGGGAAGCCGGGCCCGCACACGGTGGGGGCCAATGGTGGGTCCACCAGGGTCCCCGGGGCGGAAAAAAAAATGATTCTCTCCAAAATTCTTCCTAGACCACTTGGATGCTCAAACAAGTGTTTTTAGGCTGTTTTGAGCCCGTAGTGACGCATTTTGGCCCATGCAAAATCCCAAAATGCCTTGAAAATGGGCTGCTTTGGGACCAAAAATGGGTGAAAAATGGGTCAAAAATGTGTTTTTCCAAAAGTGATCCTAGACCGTTTGGGATGCTCAAACAAAAGGATTTAGCCCATTTTGAGCCTGTGGGGACGCATTTTGGCCATTGGAAAATCCCAAAATGCCTTGAAAATGGGCCGTTTACAGACCAAAAATGGGTCAAAAATGGGTCTAAACACGTTTTTCCAAAAGTGATCTTGGACCATTTGGGATGCTCAAACAAGTGTTTTTAGCCCGTTTTGAGCCCGTGGTGACCCTTTTTGGCCCATGGAAATTCCCAAAATGCCTTGAAAATGGGCTGGTTTGGGACCAAAAATGGGTCAAAAATGGGTCAAAACCGCATTTTTCCAGAAGTGATCCCGGATCATTTGGGATGCTGAAAAAAGTGTTTTGAGCCCATTTTGAGCCCGTTTTGATCGAGTTTAGCCCCTTCCGCCACATGTATGCACCAAGTTGTGCCCTTCACATGTACCTTAGAGTTGTATGGTGGAGCCACGTAGAGTTGGGGAGAGGGGTGTATATTGGAGGATATATATATGTACACACACACACACACACACACACACACACATATATCACTACACCCCTCTCCCCTGAAATCTAGCGTACAAGCAACAAGCAACAACAAGCAACAAGCAACAACAAGTCCTTCTCCTTTCCGGTTGGGCCATTGCTCCGCCTCATTGTTCCGGGCTCTACTCTACTCTAGCCATCCTAGAGCCTAGGTGGTGCCCTTGCCAAATCCAAGTTTGGAGCCAAAAACTCACCGGTGGCGCCCCGGGGGGGGGGGGGGGGCATATCGGGAGGTGTCCTCCCAAAACTGCACAGTTTTGGGCCCCAAAACAGTCTTTTTTGGCCCAAAACGGCCCCGAAACCCAGGCAAAGCGGCCAAAAGAAGGCAAACGGTTGCTACACCCCACGTGCGCCTCGATTGCTCCGTGAACAAGAGCCCTTTCTTGCCCTCTATCTCAACCATACGTCCGAGAAACGGCCCAAAAATGACCAAAAATGGCCTGAATGTGAGCTCTTTGTGTCAAACAGGCCCGAAACCAAGTACGGGCCGTATCTTGGGCTATGAGGCTCAAAATCGAATTCCGAGGGCACCTATTCCACCCGCAGCCCCCCAACTTTTTGTGGTTTCCAAGCTTGAGAATCGCCCAACGAGACGCCTGGACCCCCGTACCAGTGGTCACTTGGTGGAGCCGGATGGCAGCACAGCCCGCGCACAGTTGGGGCCAACGGTGGGTCCCCTCTCCCCTTAAATTTAGCTAACAAGCAACAACAACAAGCAACAAGGAACAAGCACGTTGCCATGCCGTTTTGCCCATTGCTCCGTCCCAACGCTTCGGATCTTTTGCCTATGTAGCCATCTTGGAGCCTAGGTGGTGCCCTTGCCAAATCCAAATCCAAATCCAAATCCATTTTTGGTCCCACAACGGCCCATTTTCAAGGCATATGGGATTTTGCATGGCCCAAAACGCGCCACCACGGGCTCAAAACGGCCTGAAAACACTTGTTTGAGCACCCCCAATGGTCCAGGATCACTTCTGGAAAAACATTGTTTTGACCCATTTTTGACCCATTTTTGGTCCCAAACCAGCCCATTTTCAAGGCATTTTTGGATTTTCCATGGGCCAAAACGCGTGACCGCGGGCTCAAAATGGGCTAAAAACACTTGTTTGAGCATCCCATACGGTCCAGGTTCACTTTTGGAAAAAAGCGGTTTTGACCCATTTTTGACCCATTTTTGGTCCCACAATGGCCCATTTTCAAGGCATTTTGGGATTTTGGGAGGGCGAAAACGGGCCACCACGGGCTCAAAATGGCCTAAAAACACTTGTTTGAGCATCCCAAGTGGTCTAGGAACAATTTTGAAAACAAATCATTTTTTTCGCCCCGGGGACTCCAGTGGACCCACCGTTGGCCCCAACTGTGCGCGGGCTGCGCTGCCATCCGGCTCCACCAAGTGACGGGTCTAGGCGTCTCGTTGGGCGATTCTCAAGCTTGGAAACCACAAAAAGTGGGGGGTTGCGGGTGGAATAGGTGCCCTCGGAATTCGGTTTCCAGCCTCATAGCCCAAGATACGGCCCGTGCTTGGTTACCGGCGTGTTTGACACAAAGAGCGCACATTCAGGCCATTTTTGGCCATTTTTGGGCCGTTTCTCGGACATATCGTGGAGCTAGAGGGCAAGAAAGGGCTCTTGTTCACGGAGCAATCGAGGCGCACGTGCAGTGTAGGAACCGTTTGCCATCGTTTGGCCGTTTCGCCTGGGTTTGGGGGCTCTTTTGGGCGAACAATGGCTGTTTTTGGCCCAAAACTGCACAGATTTGGGAGGACACCTCCCAACTTGGCGCCCCCGCCCCGGGGCGCCACCGGTGAGTTTTTGGCTCAAAACTTGGATTTGGCAAGGGCACGACCTAGGCTCTAGGATGGCTACATGGGCAAAAGATCCGAAGCGTTGGCACAGAGCAATGGGCAAAACGGCATGGAGACGTGCTTGTTGCTTGTTTTATCCGTTGTATTTTCTTTCATCATGGAAGAAAAGGCTTTGTCATTGGCCTCAAAATGTGTGGCTGTTTCATGACAAATGGAGCTGTATGTTACTGCAATATGTGGGAAAGAGGATTGGCATTTTGCACCTTGGCATTCAGTTTGAATGCTTTGCAGGGTATAGTGAAGGTAAATTCATTTGCTGTAGTGGGTACTTCAAGGCATTTTCCAAAATATGGCACCCCTGCACAGTCAACGCACAACACTGGGCCTTGACCCACCACTTGATTTCGACTGTAGCTGACTTGAGGAGATACAGTGATTAAGCGCACACGAAGAGTGGGAACGCTTCGACACTTTGGGATCCGCACAGGGTTTGTTTTGGCATGGTCCAAACATTTGACCAATGGGGAGGGGGTGATCTGCCAACTCCCCTCCTCTGGGTGAAAGCTGCAGAAGATTGCGGCAAATTGTGAAAGATTGTGGCAAGGTGTGGACGGTCGCTGGGGATTAGTAGAGGTTTTGGAGGACCGTACACGCCTCAACAACCCTCGATATTCCGGGCCTATCGTCAGATCCCTAGATCAGGAATTGCTTGGAAATGCCAAACCTGTCAAAATCTCAACTTGCCGTGATTCCAGGGGTGGCGTCTCGAGTTGCCAAGCAACAGGGACAAAAAAGGTGCCCTTTGGCCATCCCATCCTCCGAAGGATCTCGAAACGCGAAAGTCGCCTTTGCAAGACCACCGAGGAATGCTGCCCATGTTGTGTCCAAGCCACCACTTACCCCCCTTCCAAAGCCTCCCAAAATGGCCGTACCGCCTGTTCTGTTCCACCTCTGACGACGCTGCAGCGTTTCGATCGAGAAATGCCTCAACCCTCAACATCCTTTGAAATACGTCTACAAACCGCAGGCTCCTCACAGAACAACCCGGCGCAACCCTCAAAATTATGCATCCGAAACACCGCGAAACAGCAATGCACGGCCCTTGCCAACCTCCACCCACCACCACAATCCTCTCCAACACTCAGGTCGCTACAAATATCCGTAAGCACCTGCCACAGTCGTCCTGAAATACCTAAAGGCCCTGCGGATGGCTCGGGTTGGATGCTGCCGTAAAAGAGTTTGCAGAAGGGGCAACGGCTGAAAGGGGTGCCTACACTGCCACTGCTGGACCCGTTGCACGAAAAGAAAAGATCAAAATGAACAATTCCAAAATGGCGGCCGTGCCGAACCCAACTGGCAGAGGCAACGTGACCATCATCAGTTGTTCCCGAGGCAAAAAAAAAAAGCCAGGGAATTCGATGCTGCGTTTCCCCAGCGCAGAGGCACCGGCCCATCTCAACGTGCCTGGCTCTTTTCCAATGCGTGTTGCTTCAATTGGAGGGATGTCTGCCGCTGCTCGGACTCCAGGTCCCGGATCTCCTGTCTCAAAGCCGCGGTCTCGCTGCAATCACTTAGGCAGAAGCGCGTCTTGTACTCCTGCGGCAACACAAAGAGATGCATTCGAACACATCCGGGGTATCACAATGGCACATCTGTCCATCGATTTGTCCACGTTTCGCTGCAGGGGCTGTGGGGCTAAAAAGGCAGACGTCCATGATATTGCCGATGGCTCTAGGCTGCAAAGACGGCACAAAATCTCTGACAGGCAGCGCACAATCTCCAGGCCTCCTTCACATACCCTCCATACGCCTGTAGAACCATAAATGCATCACAGGGTCCTACAGATATGCACTGTGACACAGGCCGTGATACTTAGTACGGGTGAGGTTAGGAACCAAGTTTTTTTTAATGAGGGCTGAATGCAACGGGGTCCTGGGCCAACAGTACCGACAGGCCACGCGGTCGGTACCCAGTGCAGGCGATAACTCAACTGCTGCCGGAAGCGTAGCGTGAACACCAGCCCTGTTAAGGGCTGAAGCTGCTTTGAAGTATTCAGCCGATGCACTACCGCCGCTTCAAGGGACGGATGGAAAAGTAGGCCAAAATATAACGTGCCCTTGCATGCAACCTGCACAAACGTCCTGGCGCCGTGCCACAGGTTGCCGCCAGTGTTCCGGGAATGGGGCGTGGCCGGGGAATCCTGCACCTTGTGTGCGTGCTGGAGCTTCTGCATCAATGGGTGCGGTGAGGGTTAGGGGAACCTGCACCCGCCCCATGTGGGGGGCTGGGGGTCAGAGCTTCTGGACGGTCAAAACCCTGCAGTCCAACCGGGCATTTGGTAAAACCTAGTATGCGCCATAGTAAAACCTAGTAAAATGTAGTAAAACCTAGTGGAAAAAATTTTTAAAGTGTTTTTTTACTCGCCAAAAAAAGCCAAAATTTAAAAAAATTTTCCTTACTAGGTTACTAGGTAGTCACAAATTTGGGCTTGAATTTGAACAAAAAAAAGTTGATGGGGGAGGGGGGTCAACGGTAGGTGGTATTTGAGTTTAAGGGCATGGTGCCCCCTTGTCGATTCCAGGCCACTTGTGTAAGTGGCGCCCCACCCGGGCCAAAACCATGTATTGCAAGGTCAGCAAAAACAAAATGAGACTCAAGAAAAGAAGGAGCCTTTATATCATAAATATATATATACATATCTAAGGTGCGAGCACGTGTGCTTTATATGAAGTCGCAAAACACACGCTTGTAGATGAGGTCTGCCTTCTTATCTTTGTACGTGGGTTGTGCTGAGGGAGGATTGTGCTTGCACATGTTGCGAAGCACGTCTGTGGTCTTCGTATCCAACTCTTCAATCAATTTTTTGTCATATTGAAGTTAGAGGCATCTTTGGGGTAATGCTCTGGAACAAAAAATTCCTTATCATAGATCACCACCTTTGGACGGACCTCATCTACAGAAGGCGGCTTGTCAACCACAAGCCGGTCACGCGACGCGAATGCCAATACAATGCATGCCAATGTGGCAGCAAATTGCAATCCCCAGTTGCGCAATGCCACACATATCTCCGAGGGACACAAAATGGAAGCATGCAGGGCACATTGATAAACTCCACATTCAGGGCACGTGATGTGGACTGTGTCGCCGCAAAAAACAGCACGACAAATGGCTGGGTGAACAATAGGGCCTAGCATACATCCGTGCCAAGGCCCAACTGGGCGTGGTCTCAATAGGGGAGGCATGCGCAGAATCGCGATAGTGCAAAGCTGCTTGTGCAATCTCACGCAACAACCACAATCTGTCTTGTGGAAGTTGGATGCTACCGTTCACAACACGCCTAGACAAAAGGCAATGCAGCATCAGAAGGCAGGCAAGGTGGCAGCACTGTCTTCTTGATGTAGGAAGGTGGAGAAGAGGGGGACTATAGCAAAACCTACACTGCCATACTCACCCAAAAACCTGTCCCACCTCTTCTGCAGCCTTGGTTCAATGGCTTCTCGTTCGGCAATGAGGTTGACTATGGCCAACTCCTCGGTGTTTGCACCCACTATGTACTGCCTGTTACATAGCAGATCGAACACGAGGCACAAGAAAGTGTGTGTTGGAGAAACCAACGACAAGCGCGGCACCCAATGTTCATTGTGTACATTATATATGTGCGCTGCAAGCAAGGGAGGAGCATACACCATATCAATGGACGTTGCTTCCAAAGTACGCAGCGCCCATGACTCAGCCAACACCTTCCTGCGACCCCGGGGCGCCAATGACGCATTCCACAATGTGTGCCGCACAACCCACGCCACACCCATAACATCCTAGTCCGCACTCAAAGGTGTCTGGGTGAGCCACTATTAAGACACAACAATCTCGGCAGTATCTGTGACGTAAGATTCTAAGTAAACATACCTCAAATGGCGTGCCTCTAGCGTATATTGTTGAGACTCAAGGGGCCACGCAACAAAGCGTGGATTGTGAGTCCCTAAACCCAACTCAAGGGGCCACGCAACAAAGCGTGGATTGTGAGTCCCTAACCCCAACTCAAGGGGCCACGCAACAAAGCGTGGATTGCGAGCCCCTAACCCCAACTCAAGGGGCCACACGACAAAGCGTGGATTGCGAGTCCCTAACCCCAACTCAAGGGGCCTCACAACAAAGCGTGGATTGCAAGTCCCTAACCCCAACTCAAGGGGCCACACAACAAAGCGTGGATTGCGAGTCCCTAACCCCAACTCAAGGGGCCATGCAACAAAGCGTGGATTGCGAGTCCCTAACCCCAACTCAAGGGGGCACACAACAAAGCGTGGATTGCGAGTCCCTAACCCCAACTCAAGGGGCCACGCAACAAAGCGTGGATTGCGAGTCCCCAACCCCAACTAAAGGGGCCACGCAACAAAGCGTGGATTGCGAGTCCCAAACCCCAATTCAAGGGGCCACGCAACAAAGCGTGGATTGCAAGTCCCTAACCCCAACTCAAGGGGCCAGACAACAAAGCGTGGACTGCGAGTCCCTAACCCCAACTCAAGGGGCCACGCAACAAAGCGTGGATTGCGAGTCCCCAACCCCAACTAAAGGGGCCACGCAACAAAGCGTGGATTGCGAGTCCCTAACCACAACTCAAGGGGCCACACAACAAAGCGTGGATTGCAAGTCCCTAACCCCAACTCAAGGGGCCACACAACAAAGCGTGGATTGCAAATCCCTAACCCCTACTCAAGGGGCCACGCAACAAAGCGTGGATTGCGAGTCCCTAACCCCAACTCAAGGGGCCACACAACAAAGCGTGGATTGCGAGCCCCTAACCCCAACTCAAGGGGCCACACAACAAAGCGTGGATTGCGAGTCCCTAACCCCAACTCAAGGGGCCATGCAACAAAGCGTGGATTGCGAGTCCCTAACCCCAACTCAAGGGGCCACGCAACAAAGCGTGGATTGCGAGTCCCTAACCCCAACTCAAGGGGCCACGCAACAAAGCGTGGATTGCGAGTCCCCAACCCCAACTCAAGGGGCCATGCAACAAAGCGTGGATTGCGAGTCCCTAACCCCAACTCAAGGGGCCACGCAACAAAGCGTGGATTGTGAGTCCCTAACCCCAACTCAAGCGGCCACACAACAAAGTGTGGATTGTGAGTCCCTAACCCCAACTCAAGGGGCCACGCAACAAAGCGTGGATTGTGAGTCCCTAACCCCAACTCAAGGGGCCACGCAACAAAGCGTGGATTGTGAGTCCCTAACCCCAACTCAAGGGGCCACGCAACAAGGTGGATTGCGAGTCCCTAACCCCAGCTCAAGGGGCCACGCAACAAAGCGTGGATTGCGAGTCCCTAACCCCAACTCAAGGGGCCACGCAACAAAGCGTGGATTGCAAGTCCCTAACACCAACTCAAGGGGCCACGCAACAAAGCGTGGATTGCGAGTCCCTAACCCCAACTCAAGGGGCCACACAACAAAGCGTGGATTGCGAGTCCCTAACCCCAACTCAAGGGGCCACACAACAAAGCGTGGATTGCGAGTCCCTAACCCCAACTCAACGGGCCACGCAACAAGGTGGATTGCGAGTCCCTAACCCCAGCTCAAGGGGCCACGCAACAAAGCGTGGATTGCGAGTCCCTAACCCCAACTCAAGGGGCCACGCAACAAAGCGTGGATTGCAAGTCCCTAACCCCAACTCAAGGGGCCACGCAACAAAGCGTGGATTGCGAGCCCCTAACCCCAACTCAAGGGGCCACACAACAAAGCGTGGATTGCGAGTCCCCAACCCCAACTCAAGGGGCCACGCCACAAAGTGTGGATTGCGAGTCCCTAACCCCAACTCAAGGGGCCACGCAACAAAGCGTGGATTGCGAGTCACTAACCCCAACTCAAGGGGCCACGCAACAAGGTGGATTGCGAGTCCCTAACCCCAACTCAAGGGGCCACACAACAAAGCGTGGATTGCGAGTCCCTAACCCCAACTCAAGGGGCCATGCAAAAAAGCGTGGATTGCGAGTCCCTAACCCCAACTCAAGGGGCCACGCAACAAAGCGTGGATTGCGAGTCCCTAACCCCAACTCAAGGGGCCACGCAACAAGGTGGATTGCGAGTCCCTAACCCCAACTCAAGGGGCCACGCAACAAAGCGTGGATTGCGAGTCCCTAACCCCAACTCAAGGGGCCATGCAACAAAGCGTGGATTGCGAGTCCCTAACCCCAACTCAAGCGGCCACACAACAAAGTGTGGATTGCGAGTCCCTAACCCCAACTCAAGGGGCCACGCAACAAAGCGTGGATTGCGAGTCCCTAACCCCAACTCAAGGGGCCACGCAACAAAGCGTGGATTGCGAGTCCCTAACCCCAACTCAAGGGGCCACGCAACAAAGCGTGGATTGTGAGTCCCTAACCCCAACTCAAGCGGCCACACAACAAAGTGTGGATTGTGAGTCCCTAACCCCAACTCAAGGGGCCACGCAACAAAGCGTGGATTGTGAGTCCCTAACCCCAACTCAAGGGGCCACGCAACAAAGCGTGGATTGTGAGTCCCTAACCCCAACTCAAGGGGCCACGCAACAAGGTGGATTGCGAGTCCCTAACCCCAGCTCAAGGGGCCACGCAACAAAGCGTGGATTGCGAGTCCCTAACCCCAACTCAAGGGGCCACGCAACAAAGCGTGGATTGCAAGTCCCTAACACCAACTCAAGGGGCCACGCAACAAAGCGTGGATTGCGAGTCCCTAACCCCAACTCAAGGGGCCACACAACAAAGCGTGGATTGCGAGTCCCTAACCCCAACTCAAGGGGCCACACAACAAAGCGTGGATTGCGAGTCCCTAACCCCAACTCAACGGGCCACTCAACAAAGTTTGGATTGTGAGTCCCTAACCCCAACTCAAGCAGCCACACAACAAAGTGTGGATTGCGAGTCCCTAACCCCAACTCAAGGGGCCACGCAACAAAGCGTGGATTGCGAGTCACTAACCCCAACTCAAGGGGCCACGCAACAAGGTGGATTGCGAGTCCCTAACCCCAACTCAAGGGGCCACGCAACAAAGCGTGGATTGCGAGTCCCTAACCCCAACTCAAGGGGCCACGCAACAAAGCGTGGATTGCGAGTCCCTAACCCCAACTCAAGGGGCCATGCAACAAAGCGTGGATTGCGAGTCCCTAACCCCAACTCAAGGGGCCACGCAACAAAGCGTGGATTGCGAGTCCCTAACCCCAACTCAAGGGGCCACGCAACAAGGTGGATTGCGAGTCCCTAACCCCAACTCAAGGGGCCACGCAACAAAGCGTGGATTGCGAGTCCCTAACCCCAACTCAAGGGGCCATGCAACAAAGCGTGGATTGCGAGTCCCTAACCCCAACTCAAGCGGCCACACAACAAAGTGTGGATTGCGAGTCCCTAACCCCAACTCAAGGGGCCACGCAACAAAGCGTGGATTGCGAGTCACTAACCCCAACTCAAGGGGCCATGCAACAAGGTGGATTGCGAGTCCCTAACCCCAACTCAAGGGGCCACGCAACAAAGCGTGGATTGCGAGTCACTAACCCCAACTCAAGGGGCCATGCAACAAGGTGGATTGCGAGTCCCTAACCCCAACTCAAGGGGCCACGCAACAAAGCGTGGATTGCGAGTCCCTAACCCCAACTCAAGGGGCCACGCAACAAAGCGTGGATTGCGAGTCCCTAACCCCAACTCAAGGGGCCACGCAACAAAGCGTGGATTGTGAGTCCCTAACCCCAACTCAAGGGGCCACGCAACAAAGCGTGGATTGTGAGTCCCTAACCCCAACTCAAGCGGCCACACAACAAAGTGTGGATTGCGAGTCCCTAACCCCAATTCAAGGGGCCACGCAACAAAGCGTGGATTGCGAGTCACTAACCCCAACTCAAGCGGCCACACAACAAAGTGTGGATTGCGAGTCCCTAACCCCAATTCAAGGGGCCACACAACAAAGCGTGGATTGCGAGTCCCTAACCCCAGCTCAAGGGGCCTCGCAACAAAGCGTGGATTGCGAGTCCCTAACCCCAACTCAAGGGGCCACGCAACAAAGCGTGGATTGCTAGTCCCTAACCCCAACTCAAGGGGCCATGCAACAAAGCGTGGATTGCGAGTCCCTAACCCCAACTCAAGGGGCCACACAACAAAGCGTGGATTGCGAGTCCCTAACCCCAACTCAAGGGGCCACACAACAAAGCGTGGATTGCGAGTCCCTAACCCCAACTCAACGGGCCACGCAACAAAGTTTGGATTGTGAGTCCCTAACCCCAACTCAAGGGGCCACACAACAAAGCGTGGATTGCGAGTCCCTAACCCCAACTCAAGGGGCCACACAACAAAGTGTGGATTGCAAGTCCCTAACCCCAACTCAAGGGGCCACACAACAAAGCGTGGATTGTGAGTCCCTAACCCCAACTCAAGGGGCCACACAACAAAGCGTGGATTGCAAGTCCCTAAGCCCAACTCAAGGGGCCACACAACAAAGCGTGGATTGCGAGTCCCTAACCCCAACTCAAGGGGCCACGCAACAAAGTTTGGATTGTGAGTCCCTAACCCCAACTCAAGGGGCCGCACAACAAAGCCTGTATTGCGAGTCCCTAACCCCAACTCAAGGGGCCACACAACAAAGCGTGGATTGCAAGTCCCTAACCCCAACTCAAGGGGCCACACAACAAAGCGTGGATTGCGAGTCCCTAACCCCAACTCAAGGGGCCACGCAACAAAGCGTGGATTGCGAGTCCCTAACCCCAACTCAAGGGGCCACACGACAAAGCGTGGATTGCGAGTCCCTAACCCCAACTCAACGGGCCACGCAACAAAGTTTGGATTGTGAGTCCCTAACCCCAACTCAAGGGGCCACGCAACAAAGTTTGGATTGTGAGTCCCTAACCCCAACTCAAGCGGCCACACAACAAAGCGTGGCCTGCGAGTCCCTAACCCCAACTCAAGGGGCCACACAACAAAGCGTGGATTGCAAGTCCCTAACCCCAACTCAAGGGGCCACACAACAAAGCGTGGATTGCGAGTCCCTAACCCCAACTCAAGGGGCCACACAACAAAGCGTGGATTGCAAGTCCCTAAGCCCAACTCAAGGGGCCACACAACAAAGCGTGGATTGCGAGTCCCTAACCCCAACTCAAGGGGCCACGCAACAAAGTTTGGATTGTGAGTCCCTAACCCCAACTCAAGGGGCCGCACAACAAAGCCTGGATTGCGAGTCCCTAACCCCAACTCAAGGGGCCACACAACAAAGCGTGGATTGCAAGTCCCTAACCCCAACTCAAGGGGCCACACAACAAAGCGTGGATTGCGAGTCCCTAACCCCAACTCAAGGGGCCACGCAACAAAGCGTGGATTGCGAGTCCCTAACCCCAATTCAAGGGGCCACACGACAAAGCGTGGATTGCGAGTCCCTAACCCCAACTCAACGGGCCACGCAACAAAGTTTGGATTGTGAGTCCCTAACCCCAACTCAAGGGGCCACGCAACAAACCGTGGATTGCGAGTCCCTAACCCCAACTCAAGGGGCCACACAACAAAGCGTGGATTGCGACTCCCTAACCCCAACTCAAGGGGCCACGCAACAAAGCGTGGATTGCGAGTCACTAACCCCAACTCAAGGGGCCATGCAACGAAGCGTGGATTGCGAGTCCCTAACCCCAACTCAAGGGGCCGCACAACAAAGCCTGGATTGCGAGTCCCTAACCCCAACTCAAGGGGCCACACAACAAAGCGTGGATTGCAAGTCCCTGACCCCAACTCAAGGGGCCACACAACAAAGCGTGGATTGCGAGTCCCTAACCCCAACTCAAGGGGCCACGCAACAAAGCGTGGATTGCGAGTCCCTAACCCCAACTCAAGGGGCCACACGACAAAGCGTGGATTGCGAGTCCCTAACCCCAACTCAACGGGCCACGCAACAAAGTTTGGATTGTGAGTCCCTAACCCCAACTCAAGGGGCCACGCAACAAACCGTGGATTGCGAGTCCCTAACCCCAACTCAAGGGGCCACACAACAAAGCGTGGATTGCGAGTCCCTAACCCCAACTCAAGGGGCCACGCAACAAAGCGTGGATTGCGAGTCCCTAACCCCAACTCAAGGGGCCATGCAACAAAGCGTGGATTGCGAGTCCCTAACCCCAACTCAAGGGGCCACGCAACAAAGCGTGGATTGCGAGTCCCTAACCCCAACTCAAGGGGCCACACAACAAAGCGTGGATTGCAAGTCACTAACCCCAACTCAAGGGGCCACGCAACAAAGTGTGGATTGCGAGTCCCTAACCCCAACTCAAGGGGCCACGCAACAAAGCGTGGATTGCGAGTCCCCAACCCCAACTCAAGGGGCCACACAACAAAGCGTGGATTGCGAGTCCCTAACCCCAACTCAAGGGGCCACGCAACAAAGCGTGGATTGCGAGTCCCTAACCCCAACTCAAGGGGCCACGCAACAAAGCGTGGATTGCGAGTCCCTAACCCCAACTCAAGGGGCCACGCAACAAGGTGGATTGCGAGTCCCTAACCCCAACTCAATGGGGCCACGCAACAAAGCGTGGATTGCGAGTCCCTCACCCCAACTCAAGCGGCCACACAACAAAGCGTGGATTGCGAGTCCCTAACCCCAACTCAAGGGGCCACGCAACAAAGCGTGGATTGCGAGTCACTAACCCCAACTCAAGGGGCCACGCAACAAGGTGGATTGCGACTCCCTAACCCCAACTCAAGGGGCCAAGCAACAAAGCGTGGACTGCAGGTCCCTAACCCCAACTCAAGGGGCCACGCAACAAAGCGTGGATTGTGAGTCCCTAACCCCAACTCAAGGGGCAACGCAACAAGGTGGATTGCGAGTCCCTAACCCCAACTCAAGGGGCCACGCAACAAAGCGTGGATTGCGAGTCCCTAACCCCAACTCAAGCGGCCACACAACAAAGTGTGGATTGCGAGTCCCTAACCCCAATTCAAGGGGCCACGCAACAAAGCGTGGATTGCGAGTCCCTAACCCCAACTCAAGGGGCCACGCAACAAAGCGTGGATTGCGAGTCCCTAACCCCAACTCAAGGGGCCACGCAACAAAGCGTGGATTGCGAGTCCCTAACCCCAACTCAAGCGGCCACACAACAAAGTGTGGATTGCGAGTCCCTAACCCCAATTCAAGGGGCCACGCAACAAAGCGTGGATTGCGAGTCCCTAACCCCAACTCAAAGGGCCACGCAACAAGGTGGATTGCGAGTCCCTAACCCCAACTCAAGGGGCCACGCAACAAAGCGTGGATTGCGAGTCCCTAACCCCAACTCAAGGGGCCACGCAACAAGGTGGATTGCGAGTCCCTAACCCCAACTCAAGGGGCCACGCAACAAAGCGTGGATTGCGAGTCACTAACCCCAACTCAAGGGGCCACGCAACAAGGTGGATTGCGACTCCCTAACCCCAACTCAAGGGGCCACGCAACAAAGCGTGGATTGCAGGTCCCTAACCCCAACTCAAGCGGCCACGCAACAAAGCGTGGATTGTGAGTCCCTAACCCCAACTCAAGCGGCCACGCAACAAAGCGTGGATTGTGAGTCCCTAACCCCAACTCAAGGGGCCACGCAACAAGGTGGATTGCGAGTCCCTAACCCCAACTCAAGGGGCCACGCAACAAAGCGTGGATTGCGAGTCCCTAACCCCAACTCAAGCGGCCACACAACAAAGTGTGGATTGCGAGTCCCTAACCCCAATTCAAGGGGCCACGCAACAAAGCGTGGATTGCGAGTCCCTAACCCCAACTCAAGGGGCCACGCAACAAAGCCTGCATTGCGAGTCCCTAACCCCAACTCAAGGGGGCACGCAACAAAGCCTGGATTGCGAGTCCCTAACCCCAACTCAAGGGGCCACACAACAAAGTGTGGATTGCGAGTCCCTAACCCCAATTCAAGGGGCCACGCAACAAAGCGTGGATTGCGAGTCCCTAACCCCAACTAAAGGGGCCACGCAACAAGGTGGATTGCGAGTCCCTAACCCCAACTCAAGGGGCCACGCAACAAAGCGTGGATTGCGAGTCCCTAACCCCAACTCAAGCGGCCACACAACAAAGTGTGGATTGCGAGTCCCTAACCCCAACTCAAGGGGCCACACAACAAAGCGTGGATTGTGAGTCCCTAACCCCAACTCAAGGGGCCACGCAACAAAGCGTGGATTGCGAGTCCCTAACCCCAACTCAAGGGGCCACGCAACAAAGCGTGGATTGCGAGTCCCTAACCCCAACTCAAGGGGCCAAGCAACAAAGCGTGGATTGCGAGTCCCTAACCCCAACTCAAGGGGCCACACAACAAAGCGTTGATTGCGAGTCCCTAACCCCAACTCAAGGGGCCACGCAACAAAGCCTGGATTGCGAGTCCCTAACCCCAACTCAAGGGGCCACACAAAAAAGCGTGGATTGCGAGTCCCTAACCCCAAGTCAAGGGGCCTCACAACAAAGCCTGGATTGCGAGTCCCTAACCCCAACTCAAGGGGCCACACAACAAAGCGTGGATTGCGAGTCCCTAACCCCAACTCAAGAGGCCACACAACAAAGCGTGGATTGCGAGTCCCTAACCCCAACTCAAGCGGCCACGCAACAAAGCGTGCATTGCGAGTCCCTAACCCAACTCAAGGGGCCACACAACAAAGTGTGGATTGCGAGTCCCTAACCCCAACTCAAGGGGCCACACAACAAAGTGTGGATTGCGAGTCCCTAACCCCAACTCCAGGGGCCACGCAACAAAGCGTGGATTGCGAGTCCCTAACCCCAACTCAAGGGGCCGGACAACAAAGCGTGGATTGTGGGTCCCTAACCCCAACTCAAGAGGCCACACAACAAAGCGTGGATTGCGAGTCCCTAACCCCGACTCAAGGGGCCACGCAACAAAGCGTGGATTGCGAGTCCCTAACCCCAACTCAAGGGGCCATGCAACAAAGCGTGGATTGCGAGTCCCTAACGCCAACTCAAGGGGCCACACAAGAAAGCGTGGATTGCGAGTCCCTAACCCCAACTCAAGGGGCCACGCAACAAAGCGTGGATTGCGAGTCCCTAACCCCAACTCAAGGGGCCACGCAACAAAGCGTGGATTGCGAGTCACTAACCCCAACTCAAGGGGCCACGCAACAAGGTGGATTGCGACTCCCTAACCCCAACTCAAGGGGCCACGCAACAAAGCGTGGATTGCAGGTCCCTAACCCCAACTCAAGGGGCCACGCAACAAAGCGTGGATTGTGAGTCCCTAACCCCAACTCAAGGGGCCACGCAACAAGGTGGATTGCGAGTCCCTAACCCCAACTCAAGGGGCCACGCAACAAAGCGTGGATTGCGAGTCCCTAACCCCAACTCAAGCGGCCACACAACAAAGTGTGGATTGCGAGTCCCTAACCCCAATTCAAGGGGCCACGCAACAAAGCGTGGATTGCGAGTCCCTAACCCCAACTCAAGGGGCCACGCAACAAAGCGTGGATTGCGAGTCCCTAACCCCAACTCAAGGGGCCACGCAACAAAGCGTGGATTGCGAGTCCCTAACCCCAACTCAAGCGGCCACACAACAAAGTGTGGATTGCGAGTCCCTAACCCCAATTCAAGGGGCCACGCAACAAAGCGTGGATTGCGAGTCCCTAACCCCAACTCAAAGGGCCACGCAACAAGGTGGATTGCGAGTCCCTAACCCCAACTCAAGGGGCCACGCAACAAAGCGTGGATTGCGAGTCCCTAACCCCAACTCAAGGGGCCACGCAACAAGGTGGATTGCGAGTCCCTAACCCCAACTCAAGGGGCCACGCAACAAAGCGTGGATTGCGAGTCACTAACCCCAACTCAAGGGGCCACGCAACAAGGTGGATTGCGACTCCCTAACCCCAACTCAAGGGGCCACGCAACAAAGCGTGGATTGCAGGTCCCTAACCCCAACTCAAGCGGCCACGCAACAAAGCGTGGATTGTGAGTCCCTAACCCCAACTCAAGGGGCCACGCAACAAGGTGGATTGCGAGTCCCTAACCCCAACTCAAGGGGCCACGCAACAAAGCGTGGATTGCGAGTCCCTAACCCCAACTCAAGCGGCCACACAACAAAGTGTGGATTGCGAGTCCCTAACCCCAATTCAAGGGGCCACGCAACAAAGCGTGGATTGCGAGTCCCTAACCCCAACTCAAGGGGCCACGCAACAAAGCGTGGATTGCGAGTCCCTAACCCCAACTCAAGGGGCCACGCAACAAAGCGTGGATTGCGAGTCCCTAACCCCAACTCAAGCGGCCACACACCAAAGTGTGGATTGCGAGTCCCTAACCCCAATTGAAGGGGCCACGCAACAAAGCGTGGATTGCGAGTCCCTAACCCCAACTCAAGGGGCCACGCAACAAGGTGGATTGCGAGTCCCTAACCCCAACTCAAGGGGCCACGCAACAAAGCGTGGATTGCGAGTCCCTAACCCCAACTCAAGGGGCCACGCATAAAAGCGTGGATCGCGAGTCCCTAACCCCAACTCAAGGGGCCACCTAACAAAGCCTGCATTGCGAGTCCCTAACCCCAACTCAAGGGGGCACGCAACAAAGCCTGGATTGCGAGTCCCTAACCCCAACTCAAGGGGCCACGCAACAAAGCGTGGATTGCGAGTCCCTAACCCCAACTCAAGGGGCCAAGCAACAAAGCGTGGATTGCGAGTCCCTAACCCCAACTCAAGGGGCCACACAACAAAGCGTTGATTGCGAGTCCCTAACCCCAACTCAAGGGGCCACGCAACAAAGCCTGGATTGCGAGTCCCTAACCCCAACTCAAGGGGCCACACAAAAAAGCGTGGATTGCGAGTCCCTAACCCCAAGTCAAGGGGCCTCACAACAAAGCCTGGATTGCGAGTCCCTAACCCCAACTCAAGGGGCCACACAACAAAGCGTGGATTGCGAGTCCCTAACCCCAACTCAAGAGGCCACACAACAAAGCGTGGATTGCGAGTCCCTAACCCCAACTCAAGCGGCCACGCAACAAAGCGTGCATTGCGAGTCCCTAACCCAACTCAAGGGGCCACACAACAAAGTGTGGATTGCGAGTCCCTAACCCCAACTCAAGGGGCCACACAACAAAGTGTGGATTGCGAGTCCCTAACCCCAACTCCAGGGGCCACGCAACAAAGCGTGGATTGCGAGTCCCTAACCCCAACTCAAGGGGCCGGACAACAAAGCGTGGATTGTGGGTCCCTAACCCCAACTCAAGAGGCCACACAACAAAGCGTGGATTGCGAGTCCCTAACCCCGACTCAAGGGGCCACGCAACAAAGCGTGGATTGCGAGTCCCTAACCCCAACTCAAGGGGCCATGCAACAAAGCGTGGATTGCGAGTCCCTAACGCCAACTCAAGGGGCCACACAAGAAAGCGTGGATTGCGAGTCCCTAACCCCAACTCAAGGGGCCATGCAACAAAGCGTGGATTGCGAGTCCCTAACGCCAACTCAAGGGGCCATGCAGCAAAGCGTGGATTGCGAGTCCCTAACCCCAACTCAAGGGGCCACGCAACAAAGCGTGGATTGCGAGTCCCTAACCCCAACTCAAGGGGCCACGCAACAAAGCGTGGATTGCAAGTCACTAACCCCAACTCAAGGGGCCGGACAACAAAGCGTGGATTGCGAGTCCCTAACCCCAACTCAAGAGGCCACGCAACAAAGCGTGGATTGCGAGTCCCTAACCCCAACTCAAGGGGCCACGCAACAAAGCGTGGATTGCGAGTCCCTAACCCCAACTCAAGGGGCCACGCAACAAAGCGTGGATTGCGAGTCCCTAACCCCAACTCAACGTGCCACACAACAAAGCGTGGATTGCGAGTCACTAACCCCAACTCAAGGGGCCACGCAACAAGGTGGATTGCGAGTCCCTAACCCCAACTCAAGGGGCCACGCAACAAAGCGTGGATTGCGAGTCCCTAACCCCAACTCAGGGGGCCATGCAACAAAGCGTGGATTGCGAGTCCCTAACCCCAACTCAAGGGGCCACGCAACACAGTGTGGATTGCGAGTCCCTAACCCCAACTCAAGGGGCCACGCAAAAAAGCGTGGATTGCGAGTCCCTAACCCCAACTCAAGGGGGCACGCAACAAAGCCTGGATTGCGAGTCCCTAACCCCAACTCAAGGGGCCACACAACAAAGCGTGGATTGTGAGTCCCTAACCCCAACTCAAGGGGGCACGCAACAAAGCGTGGATTGCGAGTCCCTAACCCCAACTCAAGGGGCCACGCAACAAAGCGTGGATTGCGAGTCCCTAACCCCAACTCAAGGGGCCACGCAACAAAGCGTGGATTGCGAGTCCCTAACCCCAACTCAAGCGGCCACACACCAAAGTGTGGATTGCGAGTCCCTAACCCCAATTGAAGGGGCCACGCAACAAAGCGTGGATTGCGAGTCCCTAACCCCAACTCAAGGGGCCACGCAACAAGGTGGATTGCGAGTCCCTAACCCCAACTCAAGGGGCCACGCAACAAAGCGTGGATTGCGAGTCCCTAACCCCAACTCAAGGGGCCACGCATAAAAGCGTGGATCGCGAGTCCCTAACCCCAACTCAAGGGGCCACGCAACAAAGCCTGCATTGCGAGTCCCTAACCCCAACTCAAGGGGGCACGCAACAAAGCCTGGATTGCGAGTCCCTAACCCCAACTCAAGGGGCCACACAACAAAGTGTGGATTGCGAGTCCCTAACCCCAATTCAAGGGGCCACGCAACAAAGCGTGGATTGCGAGTCCCTAACCCCAACTAAAGGGGCCACGCAACAAGGTGGATTGCGAGTCCCTAACCCCAACTCAAGGGGCCACGCAACAAAGCGTGGATTGCGAGTCCCTAACCCCAACTCAAGCGGCCACACAACAAAGTGTGGATTGCGAGTCCCTAACCCCAATTCAAGGGGCCACGCCACAAAGCGTGGATTGCGAGTCCCTAACCCCAACTCAAGGGGCCACACAACAAAGCGTGGATTGTGAGTCCCTAACCCCAACTCAAGGGGCCACGCAACAAAGCGTGGATTGCGAGTCCCTAACCCCAACTCAAGGGGCCACGCAACAAAGCGTGGATTGCGAGTCCCTAACCCCAACTCAAGGGGCCAAGCAACAAAGCGTGGATTGCGAGTCCCTAACCCCAACTCAAGGGGCCACACAACAAAGCGTTGATTGCGAGTCCCTAACCCCAACTCAAGGGGCCACGCAACAAAGCCTGGATTGCGAGTCCCTAACCCCAACTCAAGGGGCCACACAAAAAAGCGTGGATTGCGAGTCCCTAACCCCAAGTCAAGGGGCCTCACAACAAAGCCTGGATTGCGAGTCCCTAACCCCAACTCAAGGGGCCACACAACAAAGCGTGGATTGCGAGTCCCTAACCCCAACTCAAGAGGCCACACAACAAAGCGTGGATTGCGAGTCCCTAACCCCAACTCAAGCGGCCACGCAACAAAGCGTGCATTGCGAGTCCCTAACCCAACTCAAGGGGCCACACAACAAAGTGTGGATTGCGAGTCCCTAACCCCAACTCAAGGGGCCACACAACAAAGTGTGGATTGCGAGTCCCTAACCCCAACTCCAGGGGCCACGCAACAAAGCGTGGATTGCGAGTCCCTAACCCCAACTCAAGGGGCCGGACAACAAAGCGTGGATTGTGGGTCCCTAACCCCAACTCAAGAGGCCACACAACAAAGCGTGGATTGCGAGTCCCTAACCCCGACTCAAGGGGCCACGCAACAAAGCGTGGATTGCGAGTCCCTAACCCCAACTCAAGGGGCCATGCAACAAAGCGTGGATTGCGAGTCCCTAACGCCAACTCAAGGGGCCACACAAGAAAGCGTGGATTGCGAGTCCCTAACCCCAACTCAAGGGGCCATGCAACAAAGCGTGGATTGCGAGTCCCTAACGCCAACTCAAGGGGCCATGCAGCAAAGCGTGGATTGCGAGTCCCTAACCCCAACTCAAGGGGCCACGCAACAAAGCGTGGATTGCGAGTCCCTAACCCCAACTCAAGGGGCCACGCAACAAAGCGTGGATTGCAAGTCACTAACCCCAACTCAAGGGGCCGGACAACAAAGCGTGGATTGCGAGTCCCTAACCCCAACTCAAGAGGCCACGCAACAAAGCGTGGATTGCGAGTCCCTAACCCCAACTCAAGGGGCCACGCAGCAAAGCGTGGATTGCGAGTCCCTAACCCCAACTCAAGGGGCCACGCAACAAAGCGTGGATTGCGAGTCCCTAACCCCAACTCAACGTGCCAGACAACAAAGCGTGGATTGCGAGTCACTAACCCCAACTCAAGGGGCCACGCAACAAGGTGGATTGCGAGTCCCTAACCCCAACTCAAGGGGCCACGCAACAAAGCGTGGATTGCGAGTCCCTAACCCCAACTCAGGGGGCCATGCAACAAAGCGTGGATTGCGAGTCCCTAACCCCAACTCAAGGGGCCACGCAACACAGTGTGGATTGCGAGTCCCTAACCCCAACTCAAGGGGCCACGCAAAAAAGCGTGGATTGCGAGTCCCTAACCCCAACTCAAGGGGGCACGCAACAAAGCCTGGATTGCGAGTCCCTAACCCCAACTCAAGGGGCCACACAACAAAGCGTGGATTGTGAGTCCCTAACCCCAACTCAAGGGGGCACGCAACAAAGCGTGGATTGCGAGTCCCTAACCCCAACTCAAGGGGCCACGCAACAAAGGGTGGATTGCGAGTCCCTAACCCCAACTCAGGGGGCCACGCAACAAAGCGTGGATTGCGAGTCTCTAACCCCAACTCAACGTGCCACACAACAAAGCGTGGATTGCGAGTCACTAACCCCAACTCAAGGGGCCACGCAACAAGGTGGATTGCGAGTCCCTAACCCCAACTCAAGGGGCCACGCAACAAAGCGTGGATTGCGAGTCCCTAACCCCAACTCAGGGGGCCATGCAACAAAGCGTGGATTGTGAGTCCCTAACCCCAACTCAAGGGGCCACGCAACACAGTGTGGATTGCGAGTCCCTAACCCCAACTCAAGGGGCCACGCAAAAAAGCGTGGATTGCGAGTCCCTAACCCCAACTCAAGGGGGCACGCAACAAAGCCTGGATTGCGAGTCCCTAACCCCAACTCAAGGGGCCACACAACAAAGCGTGGATTGTGAGTCCCTAACCCCAACTCAAGGGGGCACGCAACAAAGCGTGGATTGCGAGTCCCTAACCCCAACTCAAGGGGCCACGCAACAAAGCGTGGATTGCGAGTCCCTAACCCCAACTCAAGGGGCCACACAACAAAGCGTGGATTGCGAGTCCCTAACCCCAACTCAAGGGGCCACGCAACAAAGCGTGGATTGCGAGTCCCTAACCCCAACTCAAGCGGCCACGGAACAAAGCGTGGACCGCGAGTCCCTAACCCCAACTCAAGGGGCCACGCAACAAAGCGTGGATTGCGAGTCCCTAACCCCAACTCAAGGGGCCACACAACAAAGCGTGGATTGTGAGTCCCTAACCCCAACTCAAGCGGCCACGCAACAAAGCGTGGATTGCGAGTCCCTAACCCCAACTCAAGGGGCCACGCAACAAAGCGTGGATTGCGAGTCCCTAACCCCAACTCAAGGGGCCACGCAACAAAGCGTGGATTGCGAGTCCCTAACCCCAACTCAAGCGGCCACGCAACAAAGCGTGCATTGCGAGTCCCTAACCCCAACTCAAGGGGCCACACAACAAAGCGTGGATTGCGAGTCCCTAACCCCAACTCAAGGGGCCACACAACAAAGCGTGGATTGCGAGTCCCTAACCCCAACTCAAGGGGCCACACAACAAAGCGTGGATTGCGAGTCCCTAACCCCAACTCAAGGGGCCAGACAACAAAGTTTAGATTGTGAGTCCCTAACCCCAACTCAAGGGGCCACGCAACAAAGCGTGGATTGCGAGTCCCTAACCCCAACTCAAGGGGCCACACAACAAAGCGTGGATTGCGAGTGCCTAACCCCAACTCAAGGGGCCACGCAACAAAGCGGGGATTGCGAGTCCCTAACCCCAACTCAAGCGGCCACGCAACAAAGCCTGGATTGCGAGTCCCTAACCCAACTCAAGGGGCCACACAACAAAGCGTGGATTGCGAGTCCCTAACCCCAATTCAAGGGGCCACGCAACAAAGCGTGGATTGCGAGTCCCTAACCCCAACTCAAGGGGCCGGACAACAAAGCGTGGTTTGTGAGTCCCTAACCCCAACTCAAGGGGCCAGACAACAAAGCGTGGATTGCGAGTCCCTAACCCCAACTCAAGGGGCCACGCAACAAAGCGTGGATTGCGAGTCCCTAACCCCAACTCAAGCGGCCACGCAACAAAGCCTGGATTGCGAGTCCCTAACCCAACTCAAGGGGCCACACAACAAAGCGTGGATTGCGAGTCCCTAACCCCAACTCAAGGGGCCACGCAACAAAGCGTGGTTTGTGAGTCCCTAACCCCAACTCAAGGGGCCACGCAACAAAGCGTGGATTGCGAGTCCCTAACCCCAACTCAAGGGGCCACGCAACAAAGCGTGGATTGCGAGTCCCTAACCCCAACTCAAGGGGCCAGACAACAAAGCGTGGATTGCGAGTCCCTAACCCCAACTCAAGGGGCCACGCAACAAAGGGTGGATTGCGAGTCCCTAACCCCAACTCAAGGGGCCACGCAACAAAGCGTGGATTGCGAGTCCCTAACCCCAACTCAAGCGGCCACGCAACAAAGCCTGGATTGCGAGTCCCTAACCCAACTCAAGGGGCCACACAACAAAGCGTGGATTGCGAGTCCCTAACCCCAACTCAAGGGGCCACGCAACAAAGCGTGGTTTGTGAGTCCCTAACCCCAACTCAAGGGGCCACGCAACAAAGCGTGGATTGCGAGTCCCTAACCCCAACTCAAGGGGCCACGCAACAAAGCGTGGATTGCGAGTCCCTAACCCCAACTCAAGGGGCCAGACAACAAAGCGTGGATTGCGAGTCCCTAACCCCAACTCAAGGGGCCACGCAACAAAGGGTGGATTGCGAGTCCCTAACCCCAACTCAGGGGGCCACGCAACAAAGCGTGGATTGCGAGTCCCTAACCCCAACTCAAGCGGCCACGCAACAAAGCCTGGATTGCGAGTCCCTAACCCAACTCAAGGGGCCACACAACAAAGCGTGGATTGCGAGTCCCTAACCCCAATTCAAGGGGCCACGCAACAAAGCGTGGATTGCGAGTCCCTAACCCCAACTCAAGGGGCCGGACAACAAAGCGTGGTTTGTGAGTCCCTAACCCCAACTCAAGGGGCCAGACAACAAAGCGTGGATTGCGAGTCCCTAACCCCAACTCAAGGGGCCACGCAACAAAGCGTGGATTGCGAGTCCCTAACCCCAACTCAAGCGGCCACGCAACAAAGCCTGGATTGCGAGTCCCTAACCCAACTCAAGGGGCCACACAACAAAGCGTGGATTGCGAGTCCCTAACCCCAACTCAAGGGGCCACGCAACAAAGCGTGGTTTGTGAGTCCCTAACCCCAACTCAAGGGGCCACGCAACAAAGCGTGGATTGCGAGTCCCTAACCCCAACTCAAGGGGCCACGCAACAAAGCGTGGATTGCGAGTCCCTAACCCCAACTCAAGGGGCCAGACAACAAAGCGTGGATTGCGAGTCCCTAACCCCAACTCAAGGGGCCACGCAACAAAGGGTGGATTGCGAGTCCCTAACCCCAACTCAAGGGGCCACGCAACAAAGCGTGGATTGCGAGTCCCTAACCCCAACTCAAGCGGCCACGCAACAAAGCCTGGATTGCGAGTCCCTAACCCAACTCAAGGGGCCACACAACAAAGCGTGGATTGCGAGTCCCTAACCCCAACTCAAGGGGCCACGCAACAAAGCGTGGTTTGTGAGTCCCTAACCCCAACTCAAGGGGCCACGCAACAAAGCGTGGATTGCGAGTCCCTAACCCCAACTCAAGGGGCCACGCAACAAAGTTTGGATTGCGAGTCCCTAACCCCAACTCAAGGGGCCACGCAACAAAGCGTGGATTGCGAGTCCCTAACCCCAACTCAAGGGGCCACGCAACAAAGGGTGGATTGCGAGTCCCTAACCCCAACTCAGGGGGCCACGCAACAAAGCGTGGATTGCGAGTCTCTAACCCCAACTCAACGTGCCACACAACAAAGCGTGGATTGCGAGTCACTAACCCCAACTCAAGGGGCCACGCAACAAGGTGGATTGCGAGTCCCTAACCCCAACTCAAGGGGCCACGCAACAAAGCGTGGATTGCGAGTCCCTAACCCCAACTCAGGGGGCCATGCAACAAAGCGTGGATTGTGAGTCCCTAACCCCAACTCAAGGGGCCACGCAACACAGTGTGGATTGCGAGTCCCTAACCCCAACTCAAGGGGCCACGCAAAAAAGCGTGGATTGCGAGTCCCTAACCCCAACTCAAGGGGGCACGCAACAAAGCCTGGATTGCGAGTCCCTAACCCCAACTCAAGGGGCCACACAACAAAGCGTGGATTGTGAGTCCCTAACCCCAACTCAAGGGGGCACGCAACAAAGCGTGGATTGCGAGTCCCTAACCCCAACTCAAGGGGCCACGCAACAAAGCGTGGATTGCGAGTCCCTAACCCCAACTCAAGGGGCCACACAACAAAGCGTGGATTGCGAGTCCCTAACCCCAACTCAAGGGGCCACGCAACAAAGCGTCGATTGCGAGTCCCTAACCCCAACTCAAGCGGCCACGGAACAAAGCGTGGACCGCGAGTCCCTAACCCCAACTCAAGGGGCCACGCAACAAAGCGTGGATTGCGAGTCCCTAACCCCAACTCAAGGGGCCACACAACAAAGCGTGGATTGTGAGTCCCTAACCCCAACTCAAGCGGCCACGCAACAAAGCGTGGATTGCGAGTCCCTAACCCCAACTCAAGGGGCCACGCAACAAAGCCTGGATTGCGAGTCCCTAACCCAACTCAAGGGGCCACACAACAAAGCGTGGATTGCGAGTCCCTAACCCCAATTCAAGGGGCCACGCAACAAAGCGTGGATTGCGAGTCCCTAACCCCAACTCAAGCGGCCACGCAACAAAGCCTGGATTGCGAGTCCCTAACCCAACTCAAGGGGCCACACAACAAAGCGTGGATTGCGAGTCCCTAACCCCAATTCAAGGGGCCACGCAACAAAGCGTGGATTGCGAGTCCCTAACCCCAACTCAAGGGGCCGGACAACAAAGCGTGGTTTGTGAGTCCCTAACCCCAACTCAAGGGGCCAGACAACAAAGCGTGGATTGCGAGTCCCTAACCCCAACTCAAGGGGCCACGCAACAAAGCGTGGATTGCGAGTCCCTAACCCCAACTCAAGCGGCCACGCAACAAAGCCTGGATTGCGAGTCCCTAACCCAACTCAAGGGGCCACACAACAAAGCGTGGATTGCGAGTCCCTAACCCCAACTCAAGGGGCCACGCAACAAAGCGTGGTTTGTGAGTCCCTAACCCCAACTCAAGGGGCCACGCAACAAAGCGTGGATTGCGAGTCCCTAACCCCAACTCAAGGGGCCACGCAACAAAGCGTGGATTGCGAGTCCCTAACCCCAACTCAAGGGGCCAGACAACAAAGCGTGGATTGCGAGTCCCTAACCCCAACTCAAGGGGCCACGCAACAAAGGGTGGATTGCGAGTCCCTAACCCCAACTCAAGGGGCCACGCAACAAAGCGTGGATTGCGAGTCCCTAACCCCAACTCAAGCGGCCACGCAACAAAGCCTGGATTGCGAGTCCCTAACCCAACTCAAGGGGCCACACAACAAAGCGTGGATTGCGAGTCCCTAACCCCAACTCAAGGGGCCACGCAACAAAGCGTGGTTTGTGAGTCCCTAACCCCAACTCAAGGGGCCACGCAACAAAGCGTGGATTGCGAGTCCCTAACCCCAACTCAAGGGGCCACGCAACAAAGTTTGGATTGCGAGTCCCTAACCCCAACTCAAGGGGCCACGCAACAAAGCGTGGATTGCGAGTCCCTAACCCCAACTCAAGGGGCCACGCAACAAAGGGTGGATTGCGAGTCCCTAACCCCAACTCAGGGGGCCACGCAACAAAGCGTGGATTGCGAGTCTCTAACCCCAACTCAACGTGCCACACAACAAAGCGTGGATTGCGAGTCACTAACCCCAACTCAAGGGGCCACGCAACAAGGTGGATTGCGAGTCCCTAACCCCAACTCAAGGGGCCACGCAACAAAGCGTGGATTGCGAGTCCCTAACCCCAAGTCAGGGGGCCATGCAACAAAGCGTGGATTGTGAGTCCCTAACCCCAACTCAAGGGGCCACGCAACACAGTGTGGATTGCGAGTCCCTAACCCCAACTCAAGGGGCCACGCAAAAAAGCGTGGATTGCGAGTCCCTAACCCCAACTCAAGGGGGCACGCAACAAAGCCTGGATTGCGAGTCCCTAACCCCAACTCAAGGGGCCACACAACAAAGCGTGGATTGTGAGTCCCTAACCCCAACTCAAGGGGGCACGCAACAAAGCGTGGATTGCGAGTCCCTAACCCCAACTCAAGGGGCCACGCAACAAAGCGTGGATTGCGAGTCCCTAACCCCAACTCAAGGGGCCAGACAACAAAGCGTGGATTGCGAGTCCCTAACCCCAACTCAAGGGGCCACGCAACAAAGGGTGGATTGCGAGTCCCTAACCCCAACTCAGGGGGCCACGCAACAAAGCGTGGATTGCGAGTCCCTAACCCCAACTCAAGCGGCCACGCAACAAAGCCTGGATTGCGAGTCCCTAACCCAACTCAAGGGGCCACACAACAAAGCGTGGATTGCGAGTCCCTAACCCCAATTCAAGGGGCCACGCAACAAAGCGTGGATTGCGAGTCCCTAACCCCAACTCAAGGGGCCGGACAACAAAGCGTGGTTTGTGAGTCCCTAACCCCAACTCAAGGGGCCAGACAACAAAGCGTGGATTGCGAGTCCCTAACCCCAACTCAAGGGGCCACGCAACAAAGCGTGGATTGCGAGTCCCTAACCCCAACTCAAGCGGCCACGCAACAAAGCCTGGATTGCGAGTCCCTAACCCAACTCAAGGGGCCACACAACAAAGCGTGGATTGCGAGTCCCTAACCCCAACTCAAGGGGCCACGCAACAAAGCGTGGTTTGTGAGTCCCTAACCCCAACTCAAGGGGCCACGCAACAAAGCGTGGATTGCGAGTCCCTAACCCCAACTCAAGGGGCCACGCAACAAAGCGTGGATTGCGAGTCCCTAACCCCAACTCAAGGGGCCAGACAACAAAGCGTGGATTGCGAGTCCCTAACCCCAACTCAAGGGGCCACGCAACAAAGGGTGGATTGCGAGTCCCTAACCCCAACTCAAGGGGCCACGCAACAAAGCGTGGATTGCGAGTCCCTAACCCCAACTCAAGCGGCCACGCAACAAAGCCTGGATTGCGAGTCCCTAACCCAACTCAAGGGGCCACACAACAAAGCGTGGATTGCGAGTCCCTAACCCCAACTCAAGGGGCCACGCAACAAAGCGTGGTTTGTGAGTCCCTAACCCCAACTCAAGGGGCCACGCAACAAAGCGTGGATTGCGAGTCCCTAACCCCAACTCAAGGGGCCACGCAACAAAGTTTGGATTGCGAGTCCCTAACCCCAACTCAAGGGGCCACGCAACAAAGCGTGGATTGCGAGTCCCTAACCCCAACTCAAGGGGCCACGCAACAAAGGGTGGATTGCGAGTCCCTAACCCCAACTCAGGGGGCCACGCAACAAAGCGTGGATTGCGAGTCTCTAACCCCAACTCAACGTGCCACACAACAAAGCGTGGATTGCGAGTCACTAACCCCAACTCAAGGGGCCACGCAACAAGGTGGATTGCGAGTCCCTAACCCCAACTCAAGGGGCCACGCAACAAAGCGTGGATTGCGAGTCCCTAACCCCAACTCAGGGGGCCATGCAACAAAGCGTGGATTGTGAGTCCCTAACCCCAACTCAAGGGGCCACGCAACACAGTGTGGATTGCGAGTCCCTAACCCCAACTCAAGGGGCCACGCAAAAAAGCGTGGATTGCGAGTCCCTAACCCCAACTCAAGGGGGCACGCAACAAAGCCTGGATTGCGAGTCCCTAACCCCAACTCAAGGGGCCACACAACAAAGCGTGGATTGTGAGTCCCTAACCCCAACTCAAGGGGGCACGCAACAAAGCGTGGATTGCGAGTCCCTAACCCCAACTCAAGGGGCCACGCAACAAAGCGTGGATTGCGAGTCCCTAACCCCAACTCAAGGGGCCACACAACAAAGCGTGGATTGCGAGTCCCTAACCCCAACTCAAGGGGCCACGCAACAAAGCGTCGATTGCGAGTCCCTAACCCCAACTCAAGCGGCCACGGAACAAAGCGTGGACCGCGAGTCCCTAACCCCAACTCAAGGGGCCACGCAACAAAGCGTGGATTGCGAGTCCCTAACCCCAACTCAAGGGGCCACACAACAAAGCGTGGATTGTGAGTCCCTAACCCCAACTCAAGCGGCCACGCAACAAAGCGTGGATTGCGAGTCCCTAACCCCAACTCAAGGGGCCACGCAACAAAGCGTGGATTGCGAGTCCCTAACCCCAACTCAAGGGGCCACGCAACAAAGCGTGGATTGCGAGTCCCTAACCCCAACTCAAGCGGCCACGCAACAAAGCGTGCATTGCGAGTCCCTAACCCCAACTCAAGGGGCCACACAACAAAGCGTGGATTGCGAGTCCCTAACCCCAACTCAAGGGGCCACACAACAAAGCGTGGATTGCGAGTCCCTAACCCCAACTCAAGGGGCCACACAACAAAGCGTGGATTGCGAGTCCCTAACCCCAACTCAAGGGGCCAGACAACAAAGTTTAGATTGTGAGTCCCTAACCCCAACTCAAGGGGCCACGCAACAAAGCGTGGATTGCGAGTCCCTAACCCCAACTCAAGGGGCCACACAACAAAGCGTGGATTGCAAGTGCCTAACCCCAACTCAAGGGGCCACGCAACAAAGCGGGGATTGCGAGTCCCTAACCCCAACTCAAGCGGCCACGCAACAAAGCCTGGATTGCGAGTCCCTAACCCAACTCAAGGGGCCACACAACAAAGCGTGGATTGCGAGTCCCTAACCCCAATTCAAGGGGCCACGCAACAAAGCGTGGATTGCGAGTCCCTAACCCCAACTCAAGGGGCCGGACAACAAAGCGTGGTTTGTGAGTCCCTAACCCCAACTCAAGGGGCCAGACAACAAAGCGTGGATTGCGAGTCCCTAACCCCAACTCAAGGGGCCACGCAACAAAGCGTGGATTGCGAGTCCCTAACCCCAACTCAAGCGGCCACGCAACAAAGCCTGGATTGCGAGTCCCTAACCCAACTCAAGGGGCCACACAACAAAGCGTGGATTGCGAGTCCCTAACCCCAACTCAAGGGGCCACGCAACAAAGCGTGGTTTGTGAGTCCCTAACCCCAACTCAAGGGGCCACGCAACAAAGCGTGGATTGCGAGTCCCTAACCCCAACTCAAGGGGCCACGCAACAAAGCGTGGATTGCGAGTCCCTAACCCCAACTCAAGGGGCCAGACAACAAAGCGTGGATTGCGAGTCCCTAACCCCAACTCAAGGGGCCACGCAACAAAGCGTGGATTGCGAGTCCCTAACCCCAACTCAAGCGGCCACGCAACAAAGCCTGGATTGCGAGTCCCTAACCCAACTCAAGGGGCCACGCAACAAAGCGTGGATTGCGAGTCCCTAACCCCAACTCAAGGGGCCACGCAACAAAGCGTGGTTTGTGAGTCCCTAACCCCAACTCAAGGGGCCACGCAACAAAGCGTGGATTGCGAGTCCCTAACCCCAACTCAAGGGGCCACGCAACAAAGCGTGGATTGCGAGTCCCTAACCCCAACTCAAGCGGCCACGCAACAAAGCCTGGATTGCGAGTCCCTAACCCAACTCAAGGGGCCACACAACAAAGCGTGGATTGCGAGTCCCTAACCCCAACTCAAGGGGCCACACAACAAAGCGTGGACTGCGAGTCCCTAACCCCAACTCAAGGGGCCACGCAACAAAGCGTGGATTGCCAGTCCCTAACCCCAACTCAAGGGGCCAGACAACAAAGCGTGGATTGCGAGTCCCTAACCCCAACTCAAGGGGCCACGCAACAAAGCGTGGATTGCGAGTCCCTAACCCCAACTCAAGGGGCCACGCAACAAAGCGTGGATTGCGAGTCCCTAACCCCAACTCAAGCGGCCACGCAACAAAGCCTGGATTGCGAGTCCCTAACCCAACTCAAGGGGCCACACAACAAAGCGTGGATTGCGAGTCCCTAACCCCAACTCAAGGGGTCACGCAACAAAGCGTGGATTGCGAGTCCCTAACCCCAACTCAAGGGGCCACGCAACAAAGCGTGGATTGCGAGTCCCTAACCCCAACTCAAGCGGCCACGCAACAAAGCGTGCATTGCGAGTCCCTAACCCCAACTCAAGGGGCCACACAACAAAGCGTGGATTGCGAGTCCCTAACCCCAACTCAAGGGGCCACACAACAAAGCGTGGATTGCGAGTCCCTAACCCCAACTCAAGGGGCCACACAACAAAGCGTGGATTGCGAGTCCCTAACCCCAACTCAAAGGGCCAAACAACAAAGTTTAGATTGTGAGTCCCTAACCCCAACTCAAGGGGCCACACAACAAACCGTGGATTGCGAGTCCCTAACCCCAACTCAAGGGGCCACGCAACAAAGCGTGGATTGCGAGTCCCTAACCCCAACTCAAGGGGCCACACAACAAAGCCTGGATTGCGAGTCCCTAACCCCAACTCAAGGGGCCAGACAACAAAGTTTAGATTGTGAGTCCCTAACGCCAACTCAAGGGGCCACACAACAAACCGTGGATTGCGAGTCCCTAACCCCAACTCAAGGGGCCACGCAACAAAGCGTGGATTGCGAGTCCCTAACCCCAACTCAAGCGGCCACGCAACAAAGCCTGGATTGCGAGTCCCTAACCCCAACTCAAGGGGCCACGCAACAAAGCGTGGATTGCGAGTCCCTAACCCCAATTCAAGGGGCCACGCAACAAAGCGTGGATTGCGAGTCCCTAACCCCAACTCAAGGGGCCAGACAACAAAGCGTGGATTGCGAGTCCCTAACCCCAACTCAAGGGGCCACGCAACAAAGCGTGGATTGCGAGTCCCTAACCCGAACTCAAGGGGCCACGCAACAAAGCGTGGATTGCGAGTCCCTAACCCCACTTCAAGGATCAACGCAACAAAGCGTGGATTGCGAGTCCCTAACCCCAACTCAAGCGGCCACGCAACAAAGCGTGGATTGCGAGTCCCTAACCCCAACTCAAGTGGCCACGCAACAAAGCGTGGATTGCGAGTCCCTAACCCCAACTCAAGGGGCCACACAACAAAGGCAGGATTGCGAGTCCCTAACCCCAACTCAAGGGGCCACGCAACAAAGCGTGCATTGCGAGTCCCTAACCCCAACTCAAGGGGCCACACAACAAAGCGTGGATTGCGAGTCCCTAACCCCAACTCAAGGGGCCACGCAACAAAGCGTGGATTGCCAGTCCCTAACCCCAACTCAAGGGGCCAGACAACAAAGCGTGGATTGCAAGTCCCTAACCCCAACTCAAGGGGCCACGCAACAAAGCGTGGATTGCGAGTCCCTAACCCCAACTCAAGGGGCCACGCAACAAAGCGTGGATTGCGAGTCCCTAACCCCAACTCAAGGGGCCACGCAACAAAGCGTGGATTGCCAGTCCCTAACCCCAACTCAAGGGGCCAGACAACAAAGCGTGGATTGCGAGTCCCTAACCCCAACTCAAGGGGCCACGCAACAAAGCGTGGATTGCGAGTCCCTAACCCGAACTCAAGGGGCCACGCAACAAAGCGTGGATTGCGAGTCCCTAACCCCAACTCAAGGGGCCACGCAACAAAGCGTGGATTGCGAGTCCCTAACCCCAACTCAAGGGGCCACACAACAAAGCGTGGATTGCGAGTCCCTAACCCCAACTCAAGGGGTCACGCAACAAAGCGTGGATTGCGAGTCCCTAACCCCAACTCAAGGGGCCGGACAACAAAGCGTGGTTTGTGAGTCCCTAACCCCAACTCAAGAGGCCACACAACAAAGCGTGGATTGCGAGTCCCTAACCCCAACTCAAGGGGCCACGCAATAAAGCGTGGATTGCGAGTCCCTAACCCCAACTGAAGGGGCCACGCAACAAAGCGTGGATTGCGAGTCCCTAACCCCAACTCAAGGGGCCACGCAACAAAGCGTGGATTGCGAGTCCCTAACCCCAACTCAAGCGGCCACGCAACAAAGCGTGCATTGCGAGTCCCTAACCCAACTCAAGGGGCCACACAACAAAGCGTGGATTGCGAGTCCCTAACCCCAACTCAAGGGGCCACGCAACAAAGCGTGGATTGCGAGTCCCTAACCCCAACTCAAGGGGCCACACAACAAAGCGTGGATTGCGAGTCCCTAACCCCAACTCAAGGGGCCACGCAACAAAGCGTGGATTGCGAGTCCCTAACCCCAACTCAAGCGGCCACGCAACAAAGCGTGCATTGCGAGTCCCTAACCCCAACTCAAGGGGCCACACAACAAAGCGTGGATTGCGAGTCCCTAACCCCAACTCAAGGGGCCACACAACAAAGCGTGGATTGCGAGTCCCTAACCCCAACTCAAGCGGCCACACAACAAAGCGTGGATTGCGAGTCCCTAACCCCAACTCAAGGGGCCACGCAACAAAGCGTGCTTTGCCAGTCCCTAACCCCAACTCAAGGGGTCACACAACAAAGCGTGGATTGCGAGTCCCTAACCCCAACTCAAGGCGCCGCACAACAAAGCGTGGATTGCGAGTCCCTAACCCCAACTCAAGGGGCCACGCAACAAAGCGTGGATTGCGAGTCCCTAACCCCAACTCAAGGGGCCACACAACAAAGCGTGGATTGCGAGTCCCTAACCCCAACTCAAGGGGCCAGACAACAAAGTTTAGATTGTGAGTCCCTAACCCCAACTCAAGGGGCCACACAACAAACCGTGGATTGCGAGTCCCTAACCCCAACTCAAGGGGCCACGCAACAAAGCGTGGATTGCGAGTCCCTAACCCCAACTCAAGGGGGCACGCAACAAAGCCTGGATTGCGAGTCCCTAACCCCAACTCAAGGGGCCACGCAACAAAGCGTGGATTGCGAGTCCCTAACCCCAATTCAAGGGGCCACGCAACAAAGCGTGGATTGCGAGTCCCTAACCCCAACTCAAGGGGCCAGACAACAAAGCGTGGATTGCGAGTCCCTAACCCCAACTCAAGGGGCCACGCAACAAAGCGTGGATTGCGAGTCCCTAACCCGAACTCAAGGGGCCACGCAACAAAGCGTGGATTGCGAGTCCCTAACGCCAACTCAACAGCCACACAACAAAGCGTGGATTGCGAGTCCCTAACCCCACTTCAAGGATCAACGCAACAAAGCGTGGATTGCGAGTCGCTAATCCCAACTCAAGCGGCCACGCAACAAAGCGTGGATTGCGAGTCCCTAACCCCAACTCAAGTGGCCACGCAACAAAGCGTGGATTGCGAGTCCCTAACCCCAACTCAAGGGGCCACACAACAAAGCGTGGATTGCGAGTCCCTAACCCCAACTCAAGGGGCCGGACAACAAAGCGTGTATTGCGAGTCCCTAACCCCAACTCAAGGGGCCACGCAACAAAGCGTGGATTGCGAGTCCCTAACCCCAACTCAAGGGGCCACGCAACAAAGCGTGGATTGCGAGTCCCTAACCCCAACTCAAGGGGCCACACAACAAAGCGTGGATTGTGAGTCCCTAACCCCAACTCAAGGGGCCACACAACAAAGCGTGGATTGCGAGTCCCTAACCCCAACTCAAGGGGCCACACAACAAAGCGTGGATTGCGAGTCCCTAACCCCAACTCAAGGGGCCACACAACAAAGCGTGGATTGCGAGTCCCTAACCCCAACTCAAGGGGCCACGCAAAAAAGCGTGGATTGCGAGTCCCTAACCCCAACTCAAGGGGCCACGCAACAAAGTGTCGATTGTGAGTCCCTAACCCCAAGTCAAGGGGCCACGCAACAAAGCGTGGATTGCGAGTCCCTAACCCCAACTCAAGGGGCCACACAACAAAGCGTGGATTGCGAGTCCCTAACCTCAACTCAAGGGGCCACGCAACAAAGCGTGGATTGCGAGTCCCTAACCCCAACTCAAGGGGCCACACAACAAAGCGTGGATTGCGAGTCCCTAACCCCAACTCAAGGGGCCACGCAACAAAGCGTGGATTGCGAGTCCCTAACCCCAACTCAAGGGGCCACGCAACAAAGCGTGGATTGCGAGTCCCTAACCCCAACTCAAGGGGCCGGACAACAAAGCGTGGATTGTGAGTCCCTAACCCCAACTCAAGAGGCCACGCAACAAAGCGTGGATTGCGAGTCCCTAACCCCAACTCAAGGGGCCACACAACAAAGTTTAGATTGTGAGTCCCTAACCCCAACTCAAGGGGCCATGCAACAAAGCGTGGATTGCGAGTCCCTAACCCCAACTCAAGGGGCCACGCAACAAAGCGTGGATTGCGAGTCCCTAACCCCAACTCAAGGGGGCACGCAACAAAGCCTGGATTGCGAGTCCCTAACCCCAACTCAAGGGGCCACGCAACAAAGCGTGGATTGCGAGTCCCTAACCCCAATTCAAGGGGCCACGCAACAAAGCGTGGATTGCGAGTCCCTAACCCCAACTCAAGGGGCCAGACAACAAAGCGTGGATTGCGAGTCCCTAACCCCAACTCAAGGGGCCACGCAACAAAGCGTGGATTGCGAGTCCCTAACCCGAACTCAAGGGGCCACGCAACAAAGCGTGGATTGCGAGTCCCTAACGCCAACTCAAGCGGCCACACAACAAAGCGTGGATTGCGAGTCCCTAACCCCACTTCAAGGATCAACGCCACAAAGCGTGGATTGCGAGTCCCTAACCCCAACTCAAGCGGCCACGCAACAAAGCGTGGATTGCGAGTCCCTAACCCCAACTCAAGTGGCCACGCAACAAAGCGTGGATTGCGAGTCCCTAACCCCAACTCAAGGGGCCACACAACAAAGCGTGGATTGCGAGTCCCTAACCCCAACTCAAGGGGCCACACAACAAAGCGTGGATTGCGAGTCCCTAACCCCAACTCAAGGGGCCACGCAACAAAGCGTGCATTGCGAGTCCCTAACCCCAACTCAAGGGGCCACACAACAAAGCGTGGATTGTGAGTCCCTAACCCCAACTCAAGGGGCCACACAACAAAGCGTGGATTGTGAGTCCCTAACCCCAACTCAAGGGGCCACACAACAAAGCGTGGATTGCGAGTCCCTAACCCCAACTCAAGGGGCCACACAACAAAGCGTGGATTGCGAGTCCCTAACCCCAACTCAAGGGGCCACACAACAAAGCGTGTATTGCGAGTCCCTAACCCCAACTCAAGGATCAACGCAACAAAGCGTGGATTGCGAGTCCCTAACCCCAACTCAAGGGGCCACGCAACAAAGTGTCGATTGTGAGTCCCTAACCCCAAGTCAAGGGGCCACGCAACAAAGCGTGGATTGCGAGTCCCTAACCCCAACTCAAGGGGCCACACAACAAAGCGTGGATTGCGAGTCCCTAACCTCAACTCAAGGGGCCACGCAACAAAGCGTGGATTGCGAGTCCCTAACCCCACTTCAAGGATCAACGCAACAAAGCGTGGATTGCGAGTCCCTAACCCCAACTCAAGGGGCCACGCAACAAAGCGTGGATTGCGAGTCCCTAACCCCAACTCAAGGGGGCACGCAACAAAGCCTGGATTGCGAGTCCCTAACCCCAACTCAAGGGGCCACGCAACAAAGCGTGGATTGCGAGTCCCTAACCCCAACTCAAGGGGCCACGCAACAAAGCGTGGATTGCGAGTCCCTAACCCCAACTCAAGGGGCCAGACAACAAAGCGTGGATTGTGAGTCCCTAACCCCAACTCAAGGGGCCACGCAACAAAGCGTGGATTGCGAGTCCCTAACCCGAACTCAAGGGGCCACGCAACAAAGCGTGGATTGCGAGTCCCTAACGCCAACTCAAGCGGCCACACAACAAAGCGTGGATTGCGAGTCCCTAACCCCACTTCAAGGATCAACGCAACAAAGCGTGGATTGCGAGTCCCTAACCCCAACTCAAGCGGCCACGCAACAAAGCGTGGATTGCGAGTCCCTAACCCCAACTCAAGTGGCCACGCAACAAAGCGTGGATTGCGAGTCCCTAACCCCAACTCAAGGGGCCACACAACAAAGCGTGGATTGCGAGTCCCTAACCCCAACTCAAGGGGCCACACAACAAAGCGTGGATTGCGAGTCCCTAACCCCAACTCAAGGGGCCACGCAACAAAGCGTGCATTGCGAGTCCCTAACCCCAACTCAAGGGGCCACACAACAAAGCGTGGATTGTGAGTCCCTAACCCCAACTCAAGGGGCCACACAACAAAGCGTGGATTGCGAGTCCCTAACCCCAACTCAAGGGGCCACACAACAAAGCGTGGATTGCGAGTCCCTAACCCCAACTCAAGGGGCCACACAACAAAGCGTGGATTGTGAGTCCCTAACCCCAACTCAAGGATCAACGCAACAAAGCGTGGATTGCGAGTCCCTAACCCCAACTCAAGGGGCCACGCAACAAAGTGTCGATTGTGAGTCCCTAACCCCAAGTCAAGGGGCCACGCAACAAAGCGTGGATTGCGAGTCCCTAACCCCAACTCAAGGGGCCACACAACAAAGCGTGGATTGCGAGTCCCTAACCTCAACTCAAGGGGCCACGCAACAAAGCGTGGATTGCGAGTCCCTAACCCCACTTCAAGGATCAACGCAACAAAGCGTGGATTGCGAGTCGCTAATCCCAACTCAAGGGGCCACACAACAAAGCGTGGATTGCGAGTCCCTAACCCCAACTCACGGGGCCACGCAACAAAGCGTGGATTGCGAGTCCCTAACCTCAACTCAAGGGGCCACGCAACAAAGCGTGGATTGCGAGTCCCTAACCCCACTTCAAGGATCAACGCAACAAAGCGTGGATTGCGAGTCCCTAACCCCAACTCAAGGGGCCACGCAACAAAGCGTGGATTGCGAGTCCCTAACCCCAACTCAAGGGGGCACGCAACAAAGCCTGGATTGCGAGTCCCTAACCCCAACTCAAGGGGCCACGCAACAAAGCGTGGATTGCGAGTCCCTAACCCCAACTCAAGGGGCCACGCAACAAAGCGTGGATTGCGAGTCCCTAACCCCAACTCAAGGGGCCAGACAACAAAGCGTGGATTGCGAGTCCCTAACCCCAACTCAAGGGGCCACGCAACAAAGCGTGGATTGCGAGTCCCTAACCCGAAGTCAAGGGGCCACGCAACAAAGCGTGGATTGCGAGTCCCTAACGCCAACTCAAGCGGCCACACAACAAAGCGTGGATTGCGAGTCCCTAACCCCACTTCAAGGATCAACGCAACAAAGCGTGGATTGCGAGTCCCTAACCCCAACTCAAGCGGCCACGCAACAAAGCGTGGATTGCGAGTCCCTAACCCCAACTCAAGTGGCCACGCAACAAAGCGTGGATTGCGAGTCCCTAACCCCAACTCAAGGGGCCACACAACAAAGCGTGGATTGCGAGTCCCTAACCCCAATTCAAGGGGCCACGCAACAAAGCGTGGATTGCGAGTCCCTAACCCCAACTCAAGGGGCCACGCAACAAAGCGTGCATTGCGAGTCCCTAACCCCAACTTAGGGGGCCACACAACAAAGCGTGGATTGTGAGTCCCTAACCCCAACTCAAGGGGCCACACAACAAAGCATGGATTGTGAGTCCCTAACCCCAACTCAAGGGGCCACACAACAAAGCGTGGATTGCGAGTCCCTAACCCCAACTCAAGGGGCCACACAACAAAGCGTGGATTGCGAGTCCCTAACCCCAACTCAAGGGGCCACACAACAAAGTGTGGATTGCGAGTCCCTAACCCCAACTCAAGGATCAACGCAACAAAGCGTGGATTGCGAGTCCCTAACCCCAACTCAAGGGGCCACGCAACAAAGTGTCGATTGTGAGTCCCTAACCCCAAGTCAAGGGGCCACGCAACAAAGCGTGGATTGCGAGTCCCTAACCCCAACTCAAGGGGCCACACAACAAAGCGTGGATTGCGAGTCCCTAACCTCAACTCAAGGGGCCACGCAACAAAGCATGGATTGCGAGTCCCTAACCCCACTTCAAGGATCAACGCAACAAAGCGTGGATTGCGAGTCGCTAATCCCAACTCAAGGGGCCACACAACAAAGCGTGGATTGCGAGTCCCTAACCCCAACTCACGGGGCCACGCAACAAAGCGTGGATTGCGAGTCCCTAACCCCAACTCAAGGGGCCACGCAACAAAGCGTGGATTGCGAGTCCCTAACCCGGACTCAAGGGGCCGGACAACAAAGCGTGGATTGTGAGTCCCTAACCCCAACTCAAGTGGCCACGCAACAAAGCGTGGATTGCGAGTCCCTAACCCCAACTCAAGGGGCCACACAACAAAGCGTGGATTGCGAGTCCCTAACCCCAACTCAAGGGGCCACACAACAAAGCGTGGATTGCGAGTCCCTAACCCCAACTCAAGGGGCCACGCAACAAAGCGTGCATTGCGAGTCCCTAACCCCAACTCAAGGGGCCACACAACAAAGCGTGGATTGCGAGTCCCTAACCCCAACTCAAGGGGCCACACAACAAAGCGTGGATTGTGAGTCCCTAACCCCAACTCAAGGGGCCACACAACAAAGCGTGGATTGCGAGTCCCTAACCTCAACTCAAGGGGCCACGCAACAAAGCGTGGATTGCGAGTCCCTAACCCCAACTCAAGGGGCCACGCAACAAAGCGTGGATTGCGAGTCCCTAACCCCAACTCAAGGGGCCACGCAACAAAGCGTGGATTGCGAGTCCCTAACCCCAACTCAAGGGGCCGGACAACAAAGCGTGGATTGTGAGTCCCTAACCCCAACTCAAGAGGCCACACAACAAAGCGTGGATTGCGAGTCCCTAACCCCAACTCAAGGGGCCACACAACAAAGTTTAGATTGTGAGTCCCTAACCCCAACTCAAGGGGCCATGCAACAAAGCGTGGATTGCGAGTCCCTAACCCCATCTCAAGGGGCCACGCAACAAAGCGTGGATTGCGAGTCCCTAACCCCAACTCAAGGGGGCACGCAACAAAGCGTGGATTGCGAGTCCCTAACCCCAACTCAAGGGGCCACGCAACAAAGCGTGGATTGCGAGTCCCTAACCCCAATTCAAGGGGCCACGCAACAAAGGTTGGATTGCGAGTCCCTAACCCCAACTCAAGGGGCCAGACAACAAAGCGTGGATTGCGAGTCCCTAACCCCAACTCAAGGGGCCACGCAACAAAGCGTGGATTGCGAGTCCCTAACCCGAACTCAAGGGGCCACGCAACAAAGCGTGGATTGCGAGTCCCTAACCCCAACTCAAGGGGCCAGACAACAAAGCGTGGATTGCGAGTCCCTAACCCCAACTCAAGGGGCCACGCAACAAAGCGTGGATTGCGAGTCCCTAACGCCAACTCAAGCGGCCACACAACAAAGCGTGGATTGCGAGTCCCTAACCCCACTTCAAGGATCAACGCAACAAAGCGTGGATTGCGAGTCCCTAACCCCAACTCAAGCGGCCACGCAACAAAGCGTGGATTTCGAGTCCCTAACCCCAACTCAAGGGGCCACACAACAAAGCGTGGATTGCGAGTCCCTAACCCCAACTCAAGCGGCCACGCAACAAAGCGTGGATTGTGAGTCCCTAACCCCAACTCAAGAGGCCACACAACAAAGCGTGGATTGCGAGTCCCTAACCCCAACTCAAGGGGCCACACAACAAAGCGTGGATTGCGAGTCCCTAACCTCAACTCAAGGGGCCACGCAACAAAGCGTGGATTGCGAGTCCCTAACCCCAACTCAAGGGGCCACGCAACAAAGCGTGGATTGCGAGTCCCTAACCCCAACTCAAGGGGCCACGCAACAAAGCGTGGATTGCGAGTCCCTAACCCCAACTCAAGGGGCCGGACAACAAAGCGTGGATTGTGAGTCCCTAACCCCAACTCAAGAGGCCACACAACAAAGCGTGGATTGCGAGTCCCTAACCCCAACTCAAGGGGCCACACAACAAAGTTTAGATTGTGAGTCCCTAACCCCAACTCAAGGGGCCATGCAACAAAGCGTGGATTGCGAGTCCCTAACCCCAACTCAAGGGGCCACGCAACAAAGCGTGGATTGCGAGTCCCTAACCCCAACTCAAGGGGGCACGCAACAAAGCCTGGATTGCGAGTCCCTAACCCCAACTCAAGGGGCCACACAACAAAGCGTGGATTGCGAGTCCCTAACCCCAATTCAAGGGGCCACGCAACAAAGCGTGGATTGCGAGTCCCTAACCCCAACTCAAGGGGCCAGACAACAAAGCGTGGATTGCGAGTCCCTAACCCCAACTCAAGGGGCCACGCAACAAAGCGTGGATTGCGAGTCCCTAACCCGAACTCAAGGGGCCACGCAACAAAGCGTGGATTGCGAGTCCCTAACGCCAACTCAAGCGGCCACACAACAAAGCGTGGATTGCGAGTCCCTAACCCCACTTCAAGGATCAACGCAACAAAGCGTGGATTGCGAGTCCCTAACCCCAACTCAAGCGGCCACGCAACAAAGCGTGGATTGCGAGTCCCTAACCCCAACTCAAGGGGCCACACAACAAAGCGTGGATTGCGAGTCCCTAACCCCAACTCAAGGGGCCACACAACAAAGCGTGGATTGCGAGTCCCTAACCCCAACTCAAGGGGCCACGCAACAAAGCGTGCATTGCGAGTCCCTAACCCCAACTCAAGGGGCCACACAACAAAGCGTGGATTGTGAGTCCCTAACCCCAACTCAAGGGGCCACACAACAAAGCGTGGATTGTGAGTCCCTAACCCCAACTCAAGGGGCCACACAACAAAGCGTGGATTGCGAGTCCCTAACCCCAACTCAAGGGGCCACACAACAAAGCGTGGATTGCGAGTCCCTAACCCCAACTCAAGGGGCCACACAACAAAGCGTGGATTGCGAGTCCCTAACCCCAACTCAAGGATCAACGCAACAAAGCGTGGATTGCGAATCCCTAACCCCAACTCAAGGGGCCACGCAACAAAGTGTCGATTGTGAGTCCCTAACCCCAAGTCAAGGGGCCACGCAACAAAGCGTGGATTGCGAGTCCCTAACCCCAACTCAAGGGGCCACACAACAAAGCGTGGATTGCGAGTCCCTAACCTCAACTCAAGGGGCCACGCAACAAAGCGTGGATTGCGAGTCCCTAACCCCACTTCAAGGATCAACGCAACAAAGCGTGGATTGCGAGTCCCTAACCCCAACTCAAGGGGCCACGCAACAAAGCGTGGATTGCGAGTCCCTAACCCCAACTCAAGGGGGCACGCAACACAGCCTGGATTGCGAGTCCCTAACCCCAACTCAAGGGGCCACGCAACAAAGCGTGGATTGCGAGTCCCTAACCCCAATTCAAGGGGCCACGCAACAAAGCGTGGATTGCGAGTCCCTAACCCCAACTCAAGGGGCCACACAACAAAGCGTGGATTGCGAGTCCCTAACCTCAACTCAAGGGGCCACGCAACAAAGCATGGATTGCGAGTCCCTAACCCCACTTCAAGGATCAACGCAACAAAGCGTGGATTGCGAGTCGCTAATCCCAACTCAAGGGGCCACACAACAAAGCGTGGATTGCGAGTCCCTAACCCCAACTCACGGGGCCACGCAACAAAGCGTGGATTGCGAGTCCCTAACCCCAACTCAAGGGGCCACGCAACAAAGCGTGGATTGCGAGTCCCTAACCCGGACTCAAGGGGCCGGACAACAAAGCGTGGATTGTGAGTCCCTAACCCCAACTCAAGTGGCCACGCAACAAAGCCTGGATTGCGAGTCCCTAACCCCAACTCAAGGGGCCACACAACAAAGCGTGGATTGCGAGTCCCTAACCCCAACTCAAGGGGCCACACAACAAAGCGTGGATTGCGAGTCCCTAACCCCAACTCAAGGGGCCACGCAACAAAGCGTGCATTGCGAGTCCCTAACCCCAACTCAAGGGGCCACACAACAAAGCGTGGATTGCGAGTCCCTAACCCCAACTCAAGGGGCCACACAACAAAGCGTGGATTGTGAGTCCCTAACCCCAACTCAAGGGGCCACACAACAAAGCGTGGATTGCGAGTCCCTAACCTCAACTCAAGGGGCCACGCAACAAAGCGTGGATTGCGAGTCCCTAACCCCAACTCAAGGGGCCACGCAACAAAGCGTGGATTGCGAGTCCCTAACCCCAACTCAAGGGGCCACGCAACAAAGCGTGGATTGCGAGTCCCTAACCCCAACTCAAGGGGCCGGACAACAAAGCGTGGATTGTGAGTCCCTAACCCCAACTCAAGAGGCCACACAACAAAGCGTGGATTGCGAGTCCCTAACCCCAACTCAAGGGGCCACACAACAAAGTTTAGATTGTGAGTCCCTAACCCCAACTCAAGGGGCCATGCAACAAAGCGTGGATTGCGAGTCCCTAACCCCATCTCAAGGGGCCACGCAACAAAGCGTGGATTGCGAGTCCCTAACCCCAACTCAAGGGGGCACGCAACAAAGCCTGGATTGCGAGTCCCTAACCCCAACTCAAGGGGCCACGCAACAAAGCGTGGATTGCGAGTCCCTAACCCCAATTCAAGGGGCCACGCAACAAAGCGTGGATTGCGAGTCCCTAACCCCAACTCAAGGGGCCAGACAACAAAGCGTGGATTGCGAGTCCCTAACCCCAACTCAAGGGGCCACGCAACAAAGCGTGGATTGCGAGTCCCTAACCCGAACTCAAGGGGCCACGCAACAAAGCGTGGATTGCGAGTCCCTAACGCCAACTCAAGCGGCCACACAACAAAGCGTGGATTGCGAGTCCCTAACCCCACTTCAAGGATCAACGCAACAAAGCGTGGATTGCGAGTCCCTAACCCCAACTCAAGCGGCCACGCAACAAAGCGTGGATTTCGAGTCCCTAACCCCAACTCAAGGGGCCACACAACAAAGCGTGGATTGCGAGTCCCTAACCCCAACTCAAGCGGCCACGCAACAAAGCGTGGATTGTGAGTCCCTAACCCCAACTCAAGAGGCCACACAACAAAGCGTGGATTGCGAGTCCCTAACCCCAACTCAAGGGGCCACACAACAAAGCGTGGATTGCGAGTCCCTAACCTCAACTCAAGGGGCCACGCAACAAAGCGTGGATTGCGAGTCCCTAACCCCAACTCAAGGGGCCACGCAACAAAGCGTGGATTGCGAGTCCCTAACCCCAACTCAAGGGGCCACGCAACAAAGCGTGGATTGCGAGTCCCTAACCCCAACTCAAGGGGCCGGACAACAAAGCGTGGATTGTGAGTCCCTAACCCCAACTCAAGAGGCCACACAACAAAGCGTGGATTGCGAGTCCCTAACCCCAACTCAAGGGGCCACACAACAAAGTTTAGATTGTGAGTCCCTAACCCCAACTCAAGGGGCCATGCAACAAAGCGTGGATTGCGAGTCCCTAACCCCAACTCAAGGGGCCACGCAACAAAGCGTGGATTGCGAGTCCCTAACCCCAACTCAAGGGGGCACGCAACAAAGCCTGGATTGCGAGTCCCTAACCCCAACTCAAGGGGCCACACAACAAAGCGTGGATTGCGAGTCCCTAACCCCAATTCAAGGGGCCACGCAACAAAGCGTGGATTGCGAGTCCCTAACCCCAACTCAAGGGGCCAGACAACAAAGCGTGGATTGCGAGTCCCTAACCCCAACTCAAGGGGCCACGCAACAAAGCGTGGATTGCGAGTCCCTAACCCGAACTCAAGGGGCCACGCAACAAAGCGTGGATTGCGAGTCCCTAACGCCAACTCAAGCGGCCACACAACAAAGCGTGGATTGCGAGTCCCTAACCCCACTTCAAGGATCAACGCAACAAAGCGTGGATTGCGAGTCCCTAACCCCAACTCAAGGGGCCACGCAACAAAGCGTGGATTGCGAGTCCCTAACCCCAACTCAAGGGGCCACACAACAAAGCGTGGATTGCGAGTCCCTAACCCCAACTCAAGGGGCCACACAACAAAGCGTGGATTGCGAGTCCCTAACCCCAACTCAAGGGGCCACGCAACAAAGCGTGCATTGCGAGTCCCTAACCCCAACTCAAGGGGCCACACAACAAAGCGTGGATTGTGAGTCCCTAACCCCAACTCAAGGGGCCACACAACAAAGCGTGGATTGTGAGTCCCTAACCCCAACTCAAGGGGCCACACAACAAAGCGTGGATTGCGAGTCCCTAACCCCAACTCAAGGGGCCACACAACAAAGCGTGGATTGCGAGTCCCTAACCCCAACTCAAGGGGCCACACAACAAAGCGTGGATTGCGAGTCCCTAACCCCAACTCAAGGATCAACGCAACAAAGCGTGGATTGCGAATCCCTAACCCCAACTCAAGGGGCCACGCAACAAAGTGTCGATTGTGAGTCCCTAACCCCAAGTCAAGGGGCCACGCAACAAAGCGTGGATTGCGAGTCCCTAACCCCAACTCAAGGGGCCACACAACAAAGCGTGGATTGCGAGTCCCTAACCTCAACTCAAGGGGCCACGCAACAAAGCGTGGATTGCGAGTCCCTAACCCCACTTCAAGGATCAACGCAACAAAGCGTGGATTGCGAGTCCCTAACCCCAACTCAAGGGGCCACGCAACAAAGCGTGGATTGCGAGTCCCTAACCCCAACTCAAGGGGGCACGCAACACAGCCTGGATTGCGAGTCCCTAACCCCAACTCAAGGGGCCACGCAACAAAGCGTGGATTGCGAGTCCCTAACCCCAATTCAAGGGGCCACGCAACAAAGCGTGGATTGCGAGTCCCTAACCCCAACTCAAGGGGCCAGACAACAAAGCGTGGATTGTGAGTCCCTAACCCCAACTCAAGGGGCCACGCAACAAAGCGTGGATTGCGAGTCCCTAACCCGAACTCAAGGGGCCACGCAACAAAGCGTGGATTGCGAGTCCCTAACGCCAACTCAAGCGGCCACACAACAAAGCGTGGATTGCGAGTCCCTAACCCCAACTCAAGTGGCCACGCAACAAAGCGTGGATTGCGAGTCCCTAACCCCAACTCAAGGGGCCACACAACAAAGCGTGGATTGCGAGTCCCTAACCCCAACTCAGGGGGCCATACAACAAAGCGTGGATTGCGAGTCCCTAACCCCAACTCAAGGGGCCACGCAACAAAGCGTGCATTGCGAGTCCCTAACCCCAACTCAAGGGGCCACACAACAAAGCGTGGATTGTGAGTCCCTAACCCCAACTCAAGGGGCCACACAACAAAGCGTGGATTGTGAGTCCCTAACCCCAACTCAAGGGGCCACACAACAAAGCGTGGATTGCGAGTCCCTAACCCCAACTCAAGGGGCCACACAACAAAGCGTGGATTGCGAGTCCCTAACCCCAACTCAAGGGGCCACACAACAAAGCGTGGATTGCGAGTCCCTAACCCCAACTCAAGGATCAACGCAACAAAGCGTGGATTGCGAGTCCCTAACCCCAACTCAAGGGGCCACGCAACAAAGTGTCGATTGTGAGTCCCTAACCCCAAGTCAAGGGGCCACGCAACAAAGCGTGGATTGCGAGTCCCTAACCCCAACTCAAGGGGCCACACAACAAAGCGTGGATTGCGAGTCCCTAACCTGAACTCAAGGGGCCACGCAACAAAGCGTGGATTGCGAGTCCCTAACCCCACTTCAAGGATCAACGCAACAAAGCGTGGATTGCGAGTCGCTAACCCCAACTCAAGGGGCCACACAACAAAGCGTGGATTGCGAGTCCCTAACCCCAACTCACGGGGCCACGCAACAAAGCGTGGATTGCGAGTCCCTAACCCGGACTCAAGGGGCCACGCAACAAAGCGTGGATTGCGAGTCCCTAGCCCGGACTCAAGGGGCCGGACAACAAAGCGTGGATTGTGAGTCCCTAACCCCAACTCAAGAGGCCACACAACAAAGCGTGGATTGCAAGTCCCTAACCCCAACTCAAGGGGCCACACAACAAAGCGTGGATTGCGAGTCCCTAACCCCAACTCAAGGGGCCATGCAACAAAGCGTGGATTGCGAGTCCCTAACCCCAACTCAAGGGGCCACGCAACAAAGCGTGGATTGCGAGTCCCTAACCCCAATTCAAGGGGCCATGCAACAAAGCTTGGATTGCGTGTCACTAACCCCAACTCAAGGGGCCAGCCAACAAGGTGGATTGCGAGTCCCTAACCCCAACTCAAGGGGCCACGCAACAAAGCGTGGATTGCGAGTCCCTAACCCCAACTCAAGGGGCCATGCAACAAAGCGTGGATTGCGAGTCCCTAACCCCAACTCAAGGGGCCACGCAACAAAGCGTGGATTGCGAGTCCCTAACCCCAATTCAAGGGGCCACGCAACAAAGCGTGGATTACGAGTCCCTAACCCCAACTCAAGGGGCCACGCAACAAAGCCTGGATTGCGAGTCCCTAACCCCAACTCAAGGGGCCACACAACAAAGCGTGGATTGTGAGTCCCTAACCCCAACTCAAGGGGCCACGCAACAAAGCATGGATTGCGAGTCCCTAACCCCAACTCAAGGGGCCACGCAACAAAGCGTGGATTGCGAGTCCCTAACCCCAACTCAAGGGGCCACACAACAAAGCGTGGATTGCGAGTCCCTAACCCCAACTGAAGGGGCCACGCAACAAAGCGTGGATTGCGAGTCCCTAACCCCAACTCAAGCGGCCACGCAACAAAGCGTGCATTGCGAGTCCCTAACCCAACTCAAGGGGCCACACAACAAAGCGTGGATTGCGAGTCCCTAACCGCAACTCAAGGGGCCACGCAACAAAGCGTGGATTGCGAGTCCCTAACCCCAACTCAAGGGGCCACACAACAAACCGTGGATTGTGAGTCCCTAACCCCAACTCAAGGGGCCATGCAACAAAGCGTGGATTGCGAGTCCCTAGCCCCAACTCAAGGGGCCACGCAACAAAGCGTGGATTGCGAGTCCCTAACCCCAACTCAAGGGGCCACACAAAAAAGCGTGGATTGCGAGTCCCTAACCCCAACTCAAGGGGCCACGCAACAAAGCGTGGATTGCGAGTCCCTAACCCCAACTCAAGCGGCCACGCAACAAAGCCTGGACTGCGAGTCCCTAACCCAACTCAAGGGGCCACACAACAAAGCGTGGATTGCGAGTCCCTAACCCCAACTCAAGGGGCCACGCAACAAAGCGTGGATTGCGAGTCCCTAACCCCAACTCAAGGGGCCACACAAAAAAGCGTGGATTGTGGGTCCCTAACCCCAACTCAAGAGGCCACACAACAAAGCGTGGATTGCGAGTCCCTAACCCCAACTCAAGGGGCCACGCAACAAAGCGTGGATTGCGAGTCCCTAACCCCAAGTCAAGGGGCCACGCAACAAAGCGTGGATTGCGAGTCCCTAACCCCAACTCAAGGGGCCACGCAACAAAGCGTGGATTGCAAGTCCCTAACCCCAATTCAAGGGGCCACACAACAAAGCGTGCATTGCGAGTCCCAACCCAACTCAAGGGGCCACACAACAAAGGGTGGATCGCGAGTCCCTAACCCCAACTCAAGGGGCCACGCAACAAAGCCTGGATTGCGAGTCCCTAACCCCAACTCAAGGGGCCACACAACAAAGCGTGGATTGCGAGTCCCTAACCCTAACTCAAGGGGCCACGCATCAAAGCGTGGATTGCGAGTCCCTAACCCCAACTCAACATGCCACACAACAAAGCGTGCATTCCGAGTCCCTAACCCAACTCAAGGGGCCACACAACAAAGCGTGGATTGCGAAGCCCTAACCCCAACTCAAGGGGCCACACAACAAAGCGTGGATTGCGAGTCCCTAAGACCAACTCAAGCGGTCACACAACAAAGCGAGGATTGCGAGTCCCTAACCCCAACTCAAGGGGCCACGCAACAAAGCGTGGATTGCCAGTCCCTAACCCCAACTCAAGGGGCCAGACAACAAAGCGTGGATTGCGAGTCCCTAACCCCAACTCAAGGGGCCACGCAACAAAGCGTGGATGGCGAGTCACTAACGCCAACTCAAGGGGCCACGCAACAAAGCGTGGATTGCAAGTCCCTAACCCCAACTCAAGGGGCCACAAAACAAAGCGTGGATTGCGAGTCCCCAACCCCAACTCAAGGGGCCACGCAACAAAGCGTGGATTGCGAGTCCCTAACCCCAACTTAAGGGGGCACGCAACAAAGCCTGGATTGCGAGTCCCTAACCCCAACTCAAGGGGCCACGCAACAAAGTTTGGATTGTGAGTCCCTAACCCCAACTCAAGGGGCCACGCAACAAAGCGTGGATTGCGAGTCCCTAACCCCAACTCGAGGGGCCACACAACAAAGCGTGGATTGCGAGTCCCTAACCCCAACTCAAGGGGCCACGCAACAAAGCGTGGATGGCGAGTCACTAACGCCAACTCAAGGGGCCACGCAACAAAGCGTGGATTGCAAGTCCCTAACCCCAACTCAAGGGGCCACAAAACAAAGCGTGGATTGCGAGTCCCCAACCCCAACTCAAGGGGCCACGCAACAAAGCGTGGATTGCGAGTCCCTAACCCCAACTTAAGGGGGCACGCAACAAAGCCTGGATTGCGAGTCCCTAACCCCAACTCAAGGGGCCACGCAACAAAGCGTGGATTGCGAGTCCCTAACCCCAATTCAAGGGGCCACGCAACAAAGCGTGGATTGCGAGTCCCTAACCCCAACTCAAGGGGCCAGACAACAAAGCGTGGATTGCGAGTCCCTAACCCCAACTCAAGGGGCCAGACAACAAAGCGTGGATTGCGAGTCCCTAACGCCAACTCAAGGGGCCACGCAACAAAGCGTGGATTGCGAGTCCCTAACCCGAACTCAAGGGGCCACACAACAAAGCGTGGATTGCGAGTCCCTAACCCCAACTCAAGGATCAACGCAACAAAGCGTGGATTGCAAGTCCCTAACCCCAATTCAAGGGGCCACGCAACAAAGCGTGGATTGCGAGTCCCTAACCCCAACTCAAGGGGCCACACAACAAAGCGTGGATTGCGAGTCCCTAACCCCAACTCAAGAGGCCACGCAACAAGGTGGATTGCGAGTCCCTAACCCCAACTCAAGGGGCCACACAACAAAGCGTGGTTTGCGAGTCCCTAACCCCAACTCAAGGGGCCACGCAACAAAGCGTGGATTGCGAGTCCCTAACCCCAACTCAAGGGGCCACGCAACAAAGTGTGGATTGTGAGTCCCTAACCCCAACTCAAGGGGCCACGCAACAAAGCGTGGATTGCGAGTCCCTAACCCCAACTCAAGGGGCCACACAACAAAGCGTGGATTGTGAGTCCCTAACCCCAACTCAAGGGGCCACGCAACAAAGCGTGGATTGCGAGTCCCCAACCCCAACTCAAGGGGCCACGCAACAAAGCGTGGATTGCGAGTCCCTAACCCCAACTCAAGGGGCCACGCAACAAAGCGTGGATTGCGAGTCCCTAACCCGAATTCAAGGGGCCACGCAACAAAGCGTGGATTGCGAGTCCCTAACCCCAACTCAAGCGGCCACACAACAAAGCGTGGATTGCGAGTCCCTAACCCCAACTCAAGGGGCCACACAACAAAGCGTGGATTGCCAGTCCCTAACCCCAACTCAAGCAGCCACGCAACAAAGCGTGGATTGCGAGTCCCCAACCCCAACTCAACGGGCCACGCAACAAAGTTTGGATTGTGAGTTCCCAACCCCAACTCAAGGGGCCACGCAACAAAGCGTGGATTGCGAGTCCCTGACCCCAACTCAAGGGGCCACGCAACAAAGCGTGGATTGCGAGTCCCTAACCCGAATTCAAGGGGCCACGCAACAAAGCGTGGATTGCGAGTCCCTAACCCCAACTCAAGCGGCCACACAACAAAGCGTGGATTGCGAGTCCCTAACCCCAACTCAAGGGGCCACACAACAAAGCGTGGATTGCCAGTCCCTAACCCCAACTCAAGGGGCCACGCAACAAGGTGGATTGCGAGTCCCTAACCCGAACTCAAGGGGCCACGCAACAAAGCGTGGATTGCGAGTCCCTAACCCCAACTCAAGGGGCCACACAACAAAGCGTGGATTGCGAGTCCCTAACCCCAACTCAAGGATCAACGCAACAAAGCGTGGATTGCAAGTCCCTAACCCCAATTCAAGGGGCCACGCAACAAAGCGTGGATTGCGAGTCCCTAACCCCAACTCAAGGGGCCACACAACAAAGCGTGGATTGCGAGTCCCTAACCCCAACTCAAGAGGCCACGCAACAAGGTGGATTGCCAGTCCCTAACCCCAACTCAAGGGGCCACACAACAAAGCGTGGATTGCGAGTCCCTAACCCCAACTCAAGGGGCCACGCAACAAAGCGTGGATTGCGAGTCCCTAACCCCAACTCAAGGGGCCACGCAACAAAGTGTGGATTGTGAGTCCCTAACCCCAACTCAAGGGGCCACGCAACAAAGCGTGGATTGCGAGTCCCTAACCCCAACTCAAGGGGCCACACAACAAAGCGTGGATTGTGAGTCCCTAACCCCAACTCAAGGGCCCACGCAACAAAGCGTGGATTGCGAGTCCCCAACCCCAACTCAAGGGGCCACGCAACAAAGCGTGGATTGCGAGTCCCTAACCCCAACTCAAGGGGCCACGCAACAAAGCGTGGATTGCGAGTCCCTAACCCGAATTCAAGGGGCCACGCAACAAAGCGTGGATTGCGAGTCCCTAACCCCAACTCAAGGGGCCACACAACAAAGCGTGGATTACGAGTCCCCAACCCCAACTTAAGGGGCCACGCAACAAAGCGTGGATTGCGAGTCACTAACCCCAAATCAAGGGGCCACGCAACAAAGCGTGGATTGCGAGTCCGTAGCCCCAACTCAAGGGGCCACGCAACAAAGCGTGGATTGCGAGTCCCTAACCCCAACTCAAGGGGCCACGCAACAAGGTGGATTGCGAGTCCCTAACCCCAACTCAAGGGGCCACGCAACAAAGTGTGGATTGTGAGTTGCTAACCCAACTCAAGGGGCCACGCAACAAAGCGTGGATTGCGAGTCCCTAACCCCAACTCAAGGGGCCACGCAACAAAGCGTGGATTGCGAGTCCCTAACCCCAACTCAAGGGGCCACGCAACAAAGCGTGGATTGCGAAGCCCTAACCCCAACTCAAGGGGCCACGCAACAAAGCGTGGATTGCGAGTCCCTAACCCCAAATCAAGGGGCCACACAACAAAGCGTGGATTGCGAGTCCCTAACCCCAACTCAAGGGGCCACGCAACAAAGCGTGGATTGCGAGTCCCTAACCCCAACTCAAGGGGCCACGCAACAAAGTGTGGATTGTGAGTCCCTAACCCCAACTCAAGGGGCCACGCAACAAAGCGTGGATTGCGAGTCCCTAACCCCAACTCAAGGGGCCACACAACAAAGCGTGGATTGTGAGTCCCTAACCCCAACTCAAGGGGCCACGCAACAAAGCGAGGATTGCGAGTCCCCAACCCCAACTCAAGGGGCCACGCAACAAAGCGTGGATTGCGAGTCCCTAACCCCAACTCAAGGGGCCACGCAACAAAGCGTGGATTGCGAGTCCCTAACCCGAATTCAAGGGGCCACGCAACAAAGCGTGGATTGCGAAGCCCTAACCCCAACTCAAGGGGCCACACAACAAAGCGTGGATTGCGAGTCCCTAACCCCAACTCAAGGGGCCACGCAACAAAGCGTGGATTGCGAGTCCCTAACCCGAATTCAAGGGGCCACGCAACAAAGCGTGGATTGCGAGTCCCTAACCCCAACTCAAGCGGCCACACAACAAAGCGTGGATTGCGAGTCCCTAACCCCAACTCAAGGGGCCACGCAACAAAGCGTGGATTGCGAGTCCCTAACCCGAATTCAAGGGGCCACGCAACAAAGCGTGGATTGCGAGTCCCTAACCCCAACTCAAGGGGCCACACAACAAAGCGTGGATTACGAGTCCCCAACCCCAACTTAAGGGGCCACGCAACAAAGCGTGGATTGCGAGTCACTAACCCCAAATCAAGGGGCCACGCAACAAAGCGTGGATTGCGAGTCCGTAGCCCCAACTCAAGGGGCCACGCAACAAAGCGTGGATTGCGAGTCCCTAACCCCAACTCAAGGGGCCACGCAACAAGGTGGATTGCGAGTCCCTAACCGCAACTCAAGGGGCCACGCAACAAAGTGTGGATTGTGAGTTGCTAACCCAACTCAAGGGGCCACGCAACAAAGCGTGGATTGCGAGTCCCTAACCCCAACTCAAGGGGCCACGCAACAAAGCGTGGATTGCGAGTCCCTAACCCCAACTCAAGGGGCCACGCAACAAAGCGTGGATTGCGAAGCCCTAACCCCAACTCAAGGGGCCACGCAACAAAGCGTGGATTGCGAGTCCCTAACCCCAAATCAAGGGGCCACACAACAAAGCGTGGATTGCGAGTCCCTAACCCCAACTCAAGGGGCCACGCAACAAAGCGTGGATTGCGAGTCCCTAACCCCAACTCAAGGGGCCACGCAACAAAGTGTGGATTGTGAGTCCCTAACCCCAACTCAAGGGGCCACGCAACAAAGCGTGGATTGCGAGTCCCTAACCCCAACTCAAGGGGCCACACAACAAAGCGTGGATTGTGAGTCCCTAACCCCAACTCAAGGGGCCACGCAACAAAGCGTGGATTGCGAGTCCCCAACCCCAACTCAAGGGGCCACGCAACAAAGCGTGGATTGCGAGTCCCTAACCCCAACTCAAGGGGCCACGCAACAAAGCGTGGATTGCGAGTCCCTAACCCGAATTCAAGGGGCCACGCAACAAAGCGTGGATTGCGAGTCCCTAACCCCAACTCAAGCGGCCACACAACAAAGCGTGGATTGCGAGTCCCTAACCCCAACTCAAGGGGCCACACAACAAAGCGTGGATTGCCAGTCCCTAACCCCAACTCAAGCAGCCACGCAACAAAGCGTGGATTGCGAGTCCCCAACCCCAACTCAACGGGCCACGCAACAAAGTTTGGATTGTGAGTTCCTCACCCCAACTAAAGGGGCCACGCAACAAAGCGTGGATTGCGAGTCCCTAACCCCAACTCAAGGGGCCACACAACAAAGCGTGGATTACGAGTCCCTAACTCCAACTTAAGGGGCCACGCAACAAAGCGTGGATTGCGAGTCACTAACCCCAAATCAAGGGGCCACGCAACAAAGCGTGGATTGCGAGTCCGTAGCCCCAACTCAAGGGGCCACGCAACAAAGCGTGGATTGCGAGTCCCTAACCCCAACTCAAGGGGCCACGCAACAAAGCGTGGATTGCGAGTCCCTAACCCCAACTCAAGGGGCCACGCAACAAAGTGTGGATTGTGAGTTGCTAACCCAACTCAAGGGGCCACGCAACAAAGCGTGGATTGCGAGTCCCTAACCCCAACTCAAGGGGCCACGCAACAAAGCGTGGATTGCGAGTCCCTAACCTCAACTCAAGGGGCCACGCAACAAAGCGTGGATTGCGAAGCCCTAACCCCAACTCAAGGGGCCACGCAACAAAGCGTGGATTGCGAGTCCCTAACCCCAAATCAAGGGGCCACACAACAAAGCGTGGATTGCGAGTCCCTAACCCCAACTCAAGGGGCCACACAACAAAGCGTGGATTGCGAGTCCCTAAGACCAACTCAAGCGGTCACACAACAAAGCGTGGATTGCGAGTCCCTAACCCCAACTGAAGGGGCCACGCAACAAAGCGTGGATTGCCAGTCCCTAACCCCAACTCAAGGAACCAGACAACAAAGCGTGGATTGCGAGTCCCTAACCCCAACTCAAGGGGCCACGCAACAAAGCGTGGATTGCGAGTCCCTAACCCCCACTCAAGGGGCCACACAACAAAGCGTGGATTGCGAGTCCCTAACCCAAACTCAAGGGGCCACGCAACAAAGTTTGGATTGTGAGTCCCTAACCCCAACTCAAGGGGCCACGCAACAAAGCGTGGATTGCGAGTCCCTAACCCCAACTCAAGGGGCCACACAACAAAGCGTGGATTGCGAGTGCCTAACCCCAACTCAAAGATCAACGCAACAAAGCGTGGATTGCAAGTCCCTAACCCCAATTCAAGGGGCCACACAACAAAGCGTGGATTGCGAGTCCCTAACCCCAACTCAAGGGGCCACACAACAAAGCGTGGATTGCGAGTCCCTAACCCCAACTCAAGAGGCCACGCAACAAGGTGGATTGCGAGTCCCTAACCCCAACTCAAGGGGCCACACAACAAAGTGTGGATTGCGAGTCCCTAACCCCAACTCAAGGGGCCACGCAACAAAGCGTGCATTGCGAGTCCCTAACCCCAACTCAAGGGGCCACGCAACAAAGTGTGGATTGTGAGTCCCTAACCCCACTTCAAAGATCAACGCAACAAAGCGTGGATTGCGAGTCCCTAACCCCAACTCAAGGGGCCACACAACAAAGCGTGGATTGTGAGTCCCTAACCCCAACTCAAGGGGCCACGCAACAAAGCGTGGATTGCGAGTCCCTAACCCCAACTCAAGGGGCCACACAACAAAGCGTGGATTGCGAGTCCCTAACCCCAACTCAAGGGGCCACACAACAAAGCGTGGATTGCGAGTCCCTAACCCCAACTCAAGGGGCCACACAACAAAGCGTGGATTGCGAGTCCCTAACCCCAACTCAAGGGGCCACACAACAAAGCGTGGATTGCGAGTCCCTAACCCCAACTCAAGCGGCCACGCAACAAAGCGTGGATTGCGAGTCCCTAACCCCAAATCAAGGGGCCACACAACAAAGCGTGGATTGCGAGTCCCTAACCCCAACTCAAGGGGCCACACAACAAAGCGTGGATTGCGAGTCCCTAAGACCAACTCAAGCGGTCACACAACAAAGCGTGGATTGCGAGTCCCTAACCCCAACTGAAGGGGCCACGCAACAAAGCGTGGATTGCCAGTCCCTAACCCCAACTCAAGGGGCCAGACAACAAAGCGTGGATTGCGAGTCCCTAACCCCAACTCAAGGGGCCACGCAACAAAGCGTGGATTGCGAGTCCCTAACCCCCACTCAAGGGGCCACACAACAAAGCGTGGATTGCGAGTCCCTAACCCAAACTCAAGGGGCCACGCAACAAAGTTTGGATTGTGAGTCCCTAACCCCAACTCAAGGGGCCACGCAACAAAGCGTGGATTGCGAGTCCCTAACCCCAACTCAAGGGGCCACACAACAAAGCGTGGATTGCGAGTGCCTAACCCCAACTCAAAGATCAACGCAACAAAGCGTGGATTGCAAGTCCCTAACCCCAATTCAAGGGGCCACACAACAAAGCGTGGATTGCGAGTCCCTAACCCCAACTCAAGGGGGCACACAACAAAGCGTGGATTGCGAGTCCCTAACCCAAACTCAAGGGGCCACGCAACAAAGTTTGGATTGTGAGTCCCTAACCCCAACTCAAGGGGCCACGCAACAAAGCGTGGATTGCGAGTCCCTAACCCCAACTCAAGGGGCCACACAACAAAGCGTGGATTGCGAGTGCCTAACCCCAACTCAAAGATCAACGCAACAAAGCGTGGATTGCAAGTCCCTAACCCCAATTTAAGGGGCCACACAACAAAGCGTGGATTGCGAGTCCCTAACCCCAACTCAAGGGGCCACACAACAAAGCGTGGATTGCGAGTCCCTAACCCCAACTCAAGAGGCCACGCAACAAGGTGGATTGCGAGTCCCTAACCCCAACTCAAGGGGCCACACAACAAAGTGTGGATTGCGAGTCCCTAACCCCAACTCAAGGGGCCACGCAACAAAGCGTGCATTGCGAGTCCCTAACCCCAACTCAAGGGGCCACGCAACAAAGTGTGGATTGTGAGTCCCTAACCCCACTTCAAAGATCAACGCAACAAAGCGTGGATTGCGAGTCCCTAACCCCAACTCAAGGGGCCACACAACAAAGCGTGGATTGTGAGTCCCTAACCCCAACTCAAGGGGCCACGCAACAAAGCGTGGATTGCGAGTCCCTAACCCCAACTCAAGGGGCCACACAACAAAGCGTGGATTGCGAGTCCCTAACCCCAACTCAAGGGGCCACACAACAAAGCGTGGATTGCGAGTCCCTAACCCCAACTCAAGGGGCCACACAACAAAGCGTGGATTGCGAGTCCCTAACCCCAACTCAAGGGGCCACACAACAAAGCGTGGATTGCGAGTCCCTAACCCCAACTCAAGCGGCCACGCAACAAAGCGTGGATTGCGAGTCCCTAACCCCAAATCAAGGGGCCACACAACAAAGCGTGGATTGCGAGTCCCTAACCCCAACTCAAGGGGCCACACAACAAAGCGTGGATTGCGAGTCCCTAAGACCAACTCAAGCGGTCACACAACAAAGCGTGGATTGCGAGTCCCTAACCCCAACTGAAGGGGCCACGCAACAAAGCGTGGATTGCCAGTCCCTAACCCCAACTCAAGGGGCCAGACAACAAAGCGTGGATTGCGAGTCCCTAACCCCAACTCAAGGGGCCACGCAACAAAGCGTGGATTGCGAGTCCCTAACCCCCACTCAAGGGGCCACACAACAAAGCGTGGATTGCGAGTCCCTAACCCAAACTCAAGGGGCCACGCAACAAAGTTTGGATTGTGAGTCCCTAACCCCAACTCAAGGGGCCACGCAACAAAGCGTGGATTGCGAGTCCCTAACCCCAACTCAAGGGGCCACACAACAAAGCGTGGATTGCGAGTGCCTAACCCCAACTCAAAGATCAACGCAACAAAGCGTGGATTGCAAGTCCCTAACCCCAATTCAAGGGGCCACACAACAAAGCGTGGATTGCGAGTCCCTAACCCCAACTCAAGGGGCCACACAACAAAGCGTGGATTGCGAGTCCCTAACCCCAACTCAAGAGGCCACGCAACAAGGTGGATTGCGAGTCCCTAACCCCAACTCAAGGGGCCACACAACAAAGCGTGGATTGCGAGTCCCTAACCCCAACTCAAGGGGCCACGCAACAAAGCGTGCATTGCGAGTCCCTAACCCCAACTCAAGGGGCCACGCAACAAAGTGTGGATTGTGAGTCCCTAACCCCACTTCAAAGATCAACGCAACAAAGCGTGGATTGCGAGTCCCTAACCCCAACTCAAGGGGCCACACAACAAAGCGTGGATTGTGAGTCCCTAACCCCAACTCAAGGGGCCACGCAACAAAGCGTGGATTGCGAGTCCCCAACCCCAACTCAAGGGGCCACGCAACAAAGCGTGGATTGCGAGTCCCTAACCCCAACTCAAGGGGCCACACAACAAAGCGTGGATTGCGAGTCCCTAACCCCAACTCAAGGGGCCAAACAACAAAGCGTGGATTGCGAGTCCCTAACCCCAACTCAAGCGGTCACACAACAAAGCGTGGATTGTGAGTCCCTAACCCCAACTCAAGGGGCCACACAACAAAGCGTGGATTGCGAGTCCCTAACCCCAACTCAAGCGGCCACGCAACAAAGCGTGCATTGCGAGTCCCTAACCCCAACTCAAGGGGCCACACAACAAAGCGTGGATTGCGAGTCCCTAACCCCAACTCAAGGGGCCACACAACAAAGCGTGGATTGCGAGTCCCTAACCCCAACTCAAGCGGTCACACAACAAAGCGTGGATTGCGAGTCCCTAACCCCAACTCAAGGGGCCACGCAACAAAGCGTGGATTGCGAGTCCCCAACCCCAACTCAAGGGGCCACGCAACAAAGCGTGGATTGCGAGTCCCTAACCCCAACTCAAGGGGCCACACAACAAAGCGTGGATTGCGAGTCCCTAACCCCAACTCAAGGGGCCAAACAACAAAGCGTGGATTGCGAGTCCCTAACCCCAACTCAAGCGGTCACACAACAAAGCGTGGATTGTGAGTCCCTAACCCCAACTCAAGGGGCCACACAACAAAGCGTGGATTGCGAGTCCCTAACCCCAACTCAAGCGGCCACGCAACAAAGCGTGCATTGCGAGTCCCTAACCCCAACTCAAGGGGCCACACAACAAAGCGTGGATTGCGAGTCCCTAACCCCAACTCAAGGGGCCACGCAACAAAGCGTGCTTTGCCAGTCCCTAACCCCAACTCAAGGGGTCACACAACAAAGCGTGGATTGCGAGTCCCTAACCCCAACTCAAGGGGCCACACAACAAAGCGTGGATTGCGAGTCCCTAACCCCAACTCAAGGGGCCACGCAACAAAGCGTGGATTGCGAGTCCCTAACCCCAACTCAAGGGGCCACACAACAAAGCGTGGATTGCGAGTCCCTAACCCCAACTCAAGGGGCCAGACAACAAAGTTTAGATTGTGAGTCCCTAACCCCAACTCAAGGGGCCACACAACAAACCGTGGATTGCGAGTCCCTAACCCCAACTCAAGGGGCCACGCAACAAAGCGTGGATTGCGAGTCCCTAACCCCAACTGAAGGGGGCACGCAACAAAGCCTGGATTGCGAGTCCCTAACCCCAACTCAAGGGGCCACGCAGCAAAGCGTGGATTGCGAGTCCCTAACCCCAATTCAAGGGGCCACGCAACAAAGCGTGGATTGCGAGTCCCTAACCCCAACTCAAGGGGCCAGACAACAAAGCGTGGATTGCGAGTCCCTAACCCCAACTCAAGGGGCCACGCAACAAAGCGTTGATTGCGAGTCCCTAACCCGAACTCAAGGGGCCACGCAACAAAGCGTGGATTGCGAGTCCCTAACGCCAACTCAAGCGGCCACACAACAAAGCGTGGATTGCGAGTCCCTAACCCCACTTCAAGGATCAACGCAACAAAGCGTGGATTGCGAGTCGCTAATCCCAACTCAAGCGGCCACGCAACAAAGCGTGGATTGCGAGTCCCTAACCCCAACTCAAGTGGCCACGCAACAAAGCGTGGATTGCGAGTCCCTAACCCCAAATCAAGGGGCCACACAACAAAGCGTGGATTGCGAGTCCCTAACCCCAACTCAAGGGGCCACACAACAAAGCGTGGATTGCGAGTCCCTAACCCCAACTCAAGGGGCCACGCAACAAAGCATGCATTGCGAGTCTCTAACCCCAACTCAAGGGGCCACACAACAAAGCGTGGATTGCGAGTCCCTAACCCCAACTCAAGGGGCCACAGAACAAAGCGTGGATTGTGAGTCCCTAACCCCAACTCAAGGGGCCACACAACAAAGCGTGGATTGCGAGTCCCTAACCCCAACTCAAGGGGCCACACAACAAAGCGTGGATTGCGAGTCCCTAACCCCAACTCAAGGGGCCACGCAACAAAGCGTGGATTGCGAGTCCCTAACCCCAACTCAAGGGGCCACGCCACAAAGTGTCGATTGTGAGTCCCTAACCCCAAGTCAAGGGGCCACGCAACAAAGCGTGGATTGCGAGTCCCTAACCCCAACTCAAGGGGCCACACAACAAAGCGTGGATTGCGAGTCCCTAACCTCAACTTTTGCTAAAACCACAAGCAAACACGCAAACACGAGGCAAAACACGCACGTCTCCTGTGGCACATCTCGTCAGTGTGCCGCCTCCTCGTGGGCAGTCACAAAAGCCCGGTATGGGCAATAGAAGTCGCAAATAGCGTCATTGGGTGGGACGGGTGGGCTGCTGGCAACAAGCAAAAATGCTCTACAAGTACAGAGGCTCAACTGCACACACGCACGCACACACACACACCACCCGACGAGCAAAACCAAAGCTCAGGCACGGCTGAGCTAAGATTTTGCTAAAACCACAAGCAAACACGCAAACACGAGGCAAAACACGCACGTCTCCTGTGGCACATCTCGTCAGTGTGCCGCCTCCTCGTGGGTCTCGTTCATGCCAAACTGCCGCATAACCCCCCCCCCCCCCCCCCCCCCCCGCAGGTCTGAGACCCAGCGGCTCCCATGCGCAACGCACGCCACACCCTCGAAGTATACGGCCGCCCCAAACATAAATCGCCAAAGGCGCCCCGCACACACCGGCGCCACCCGCCAGGCTTCAGGTGTCCGCAGACCAAGCCCAAGAGAGCTTGGACGACCCCTGCCGCCGCCAATGAGGAAGCGGTAAATGTACAGCGACCGTCAGGCACTGCCGCCCTGTCGCAGAGCTGCCCGGTCAGCCCAGGGCAGCACCCCTGAGATCCGCAGCAGATCTCAAAAAGGCGGGCCAGCGCCCAACCCAGCTCCAACCCTAAGAAAGCATGGACCCCGGACCCACAACAAAGTGGCAGCGGTGCAGGCCAAAGGACCAACGCCCGGCCCATAACCACAAAACCAGCCCGCGACCTCCACGCAGGGCAGGGCCGCCTCTACAGACAATCGCCCGGAGGGCTCCCGCCTGCGCACACTGGACCTGCCAAAACGCAGAGAGAATACGAGCCACACACAACAACCAGAACATTGGCGCAGCCGTGGAAGCCAAAAAACGCCCACAAATGCGCGAGCAATGCCCGGGCGCAAAGCAGCCCGGCCATCCCAGGGTGGCACTCAGAGACCTGACACAGAACGCAAAGCAAAGGGTGAGCGCACACTCCCACCCCAGCCCCTCGGAGACCGGCTGACCACCCAAAAAACAGACTACACCAACGGCCTGAAGTGGCCAGCTATTCTCACCACCAAGGGATAAGACCCCTGCACCCATAGATACGGGACGGGGGTACGACGACCCCCGTTCCAGTCCGTCAGCGACACCACCACCCTCTGACCTCCCCTCGACCCCGTCACCACATCCCACATCCCCCCGCAAGTGTGTCTGCCCCCCGGCTTCACCCCGGGGTCCCCAACCGCGGTGGTGCGCCGCGTCGCCTGCCCCCGAACCCGCTTGGCGATGTCCATGGCCGCGGCACCGAGGAAGTCGTCCCTCTCCCCGGGATCTTCTGGCACGCCATACGCGACGTACAGCCGCACCCCATTCCGGAGGAGCACCCGGTGACAGGCCCTGCGGCCCACCAAGGCTCCCAACTTCTCCCGCAGCGCGGCGCGGCGCCGCGCCGCGCGCCGCTGAACGGCCTCCTCCGAACGCTTGCGCGAGCGGCTCTTGCCCCGCTTCCGCCCGCCGCTACGCGCACGGCGGTTACGGCGGCGCCGGGTCATGTTCACATGCACCAAGAGAAACGAGCTCTACAAGCAGGCGCCGGCACTACACGACATCAAGTCATTGCACCCACCGACTCCTCCAAGCGGTACTGCAAAAAAACCTCGTGGAACTCCGCCCCCCCTTCACCACCCCCCGGGGACCACAGGCCCGCTCTCCACGAATGCGGCAGAACAAAGGGCCCCATAGGCACCCCCAGGGTCCACAAAAAAACCGTGCGCCTATCGGGAAAGGCCCAGAGATCCCCAACCCTGCGCGCCGCCACCTCGCGCGCCAAACCCAGATCTCCATTGAAGTTGTCACTCAACCTACTGATAGGATCAGCGGGATTATGTGAACCACGCACCCAGTGCATATATACCGTGAAGCCGGGGCACGACGCCCACAGGTAGCGGAAACGCTTCAGAATGGACTGCTGGAATTTACGCCCCACCTTGGCTTTACACCGAAGGAACTGCACTAGCGCCGCCGCATTATCCCCAAACAAATGGGCCTCCCGAACGCCTACATTGAGGATGAGCTTCAAGCCCCAGAGCAGCGCGGCAGCCTCCGCACACTGCTGGTTGGGCGGTTGCTCCGCGGGCACAACCGATCGAGAACCCACATCCATCGAAAACAGGCCCAGCCGGTATTCACCCGCGTCCAGCGCCGCGTCGACGTAAACAACCAACGGCGATCGCTTCACCACCCTGGGGAGGGACACCACTGACCATTGCCTCCTGGCAAGCACGCACGCCACGCACATAGACTTAAGCAAACGCACTGGGGTAAACGGCAGCCGGGGGGGCGCCCAGAGCACATGAGCCCACACACCAGACAGGTGCGGACTGTGCCCAGAACCCGGGCGACATATCCACTGTGCCCGCCCCAAGAACTGCTGCAGCCGTTTTACCCTACAGGGTCCCACAGACAACCTCAACCAATGCGCAAACAGAGCTTCCCACGCGTTGCCAGCAGTCCGCACCTCCCCCCCCTGCAAATCAATATCCTTCCCCAGCCACACCAGCCGCTGCACAGGCTCTAACGTACTCTTTGGGCTGACTACAGCACCTGCACGGCGCAACGCCTCCGCCGCCCTTGCCGTCTGCTCTCGCACACGCGCGCGGCCGCGCCCCACAACCAGGACATCATCCAAGTAAATTAAAACCAGCACCCCCAACAGCCCCGCGCCGGCCACCAGACCCTCTAACACTCGCTGGCACAGGAGGGGGCTGTACTTCCACCCAAAGGGCAAGCACCGGAAAGCCAACACCCCCCCCTCTCCATCCGAGACGCGAAAGGCCCCCCAGAACTCGCGCGGCAGCTGAAGTGACCAAAAGCAATTACTCAGGTCGATGTGGCACATGCACAGCTCTTCCCCCCCCCCCCCGGCAGGGACAGAATATCCCACACCGGCCTCATGCAACGCGCTCGGGCATAAAAAGAGGGGAGGAAAAAGGAGGACCCTTGCTGTGCCACCTGCGCCAAAAGGGCCAACACCTCCACAGAGGGGAGGGAGAACTTCTCCGGCCGAGACCGCATCTCCTCATTAAGGGGCACCAGATTGACAATCAAACTGCACTTCTCCTCCGTCTTGGGTATCGCAAAAACACCCCCATTGGGCCCAGGTGACCCCGGCGGCAGGGGGAAAAGCAAACCCTGGTCCCGCAATGCCCTCATCATGACCACCGCCTCATCCGATGGGGGAATTATCCCAGAAAACTGCCTGCCTACCAATTCTGCGAAGCCGTCCGGCACACAACTATCCCAGACCTCGCGGGGGATATCCACACGCCCCACCGGCCCCAAACCCCGCGCCAATACCTCCTCCCTGATACGCTGCATAAGCAATTTGGGCGACGTCGAATCATGCAAGAGCGACTCCCAAACCTCAGGGCTAAATGAGGACAAAGCCACAGCCAAGACTCGCAGAAACTCCGGCTGTCTGAGATCACGGGCAGCTTCACTGCCCCACTCCAGAAACTGCAACAGGCGACGCTCCAGTAAACCAGGCGGTGCGCGGGGCAGACAAGCCCGCAGGGAGCACAACCAGGCGTCCCACTCACCGGTCCGAAGGCGCTCCCGCACCCACTGACCCAGCTCCGACGCGACGGGAAATTGCCGTTCGGGCAGCCGCACCCACAATCCTGGCCGGGCCCGCGGCCTTCCGCTTGCCCAAGACGGACGCGACCTCACCCGTCCTGCGGGCCGCGATGCGCAGCCGCCTGATGGAGGAGCCTGCTGCGGAGGCAGGTGGGGGGTCTGCATCCACATCAATGACTTCCCCCCCCCCGTCCCCCCGCGGCCGGCGCCCGCGTCCTGAGGACCCCTCAACAGCCGTAAGGGCCGGAGGGGTCCCCGGGCCACGTGCGCCAGCCCGGTCCTCCCTCCCAGCAGCTTCCGCAGCGGCAGGACTCGCGGACTCCCCAGGGCACGATCCACCCCGACCTCCTGCCGACCCATCCCCGTCACCTCCCCATTGTGGGGGCTCATCGGCATCAGGGGCACAGAGCTCCAGGAGCTCCTTCGGGAAAACGTCCCGGAGGGACACGGCGCGCCAAACGAACTCTCCTGCATGGTTATCAGGGGGCCAGGGGAGGACAGCCTCGGTCGTGACGACGAAGTCGTCGGGCGCGTCGGCGTAGTGGACTGCCACCGTCTCCGAAAGCCACCGCCCCCACCAAGCCAGCCACTTGATGGGCAGCCCCAACCATCGCAGGGCCGCGGAGCCCCCTCGCCTCCATGCGTGCCACCTGGCGTGGGGGTTGTCGCTGCCCCCCAACGCGGCAGCCATGACCGACTGCATGAAGGCTGGTCCCTGCGGACAGAATTGCGCTCCGACGACAGCAGACGTGGCCCCCGTGGCATCGAGCCAGCCCAGCCACTCTTGGGCATACTTCCCGAGTCGCCTGCGCACGATGCGCGGCGCCACCTTGACCGTGCGGAACGCCAATCCCCGACACCGGGATCCCCCCCTACGGAGGGGCGCGGCCTCACCCACCCGCAGAAGGCAGGTGAACGCCAGGACTGCCATCCCATAGACGGTCCACTGCGGTCGCTCCGTGCAAGCCAGCGCGAAGTTGCGGAGGTCGTCCAAACCTGCGTAGGGCCGTAGGGCCGGCTCCGTGGGCGCCCACTTGGCACAGCGCCAGACCCGGCGACTGACGAACGCGGGTAGCCATCCCATGTCCTCCAGCGCCCGGAACGCCGACACTGCGACCTTGAGGGAGCTTCCCGAGTACCCCAGTCCCCATAACTGGAAAACGTAGCGGCACGCCGCTCGTTCAAGCTCGGATGTGGGCGTGTAGCCCACCCAGAGGGCCATCTTGCGGAAGTGGGTACAATACGTACCCATGGTGCTTTTTGCCCAGGAGGATGCCTGCAGGGCGTCCACGGAGGTGATCTCATCCTCCTTCCATATCCGTCTCCACGCTGCCCACACCAGGCGCCAGACCACGTCCTCGCCATCCCGGAAGTCCGACGGTCCGAGAACCACCAAGGCCCCCCGGGGCTCGGGAGGGATGGGCCGGATGGGGCAGCTTCCCATCAGTCAAAGCCGGGGCACTCGTGAAACCAATGCCGTTTCACTCCCCTCCCAGCGTTCTTGCATGCCCGACACGCTGTCACCGGGGCATTGGTGACGTCCATCGGCTCGGCGCCCGGCTTGGCGGTGTACAGGCGGCGGCCCCCCTCAACGCGGAACTTACCCTTCATGGCTTGCAGCCGCCGCCCCACCACCTCCTCCTCCGCCGCCCCCGTACAACCAGCGGACAGCACAGGCACATCGGACGCATCCTCGGGCGCGTCCGACCCCTCGCCGACCTGTCCGGGGTCCAAACCCTTCTTGCCCCTGTACGCCGACAGGCTAGTCACCGTGAACGTCCAGACCGCCTGGACAAAACTCCGAAGGCGCGTAAGTTCGTCATCATCCATGGACTCCAGCTGCCACACTTCCGTGTCCGCGGAGTCCGCGTCCACCACCGGCGCCAGCTCGTCCAGGATGGCGTCCGTGAACTTTTCCTTGTCCTTGTACTTGGAGACGTATTCGTGTTGGGGCACCTCCCTGCGCCACAACAAGGTGGACAGCGCGAGAAGGCTGGCGAAGATCCACTGGGGCTTAGAATCCAACTCCCTCACCTTCACGATTTCCGCTTTACACAGCGGCGGGACCTTCGCCATTTTCCTCTTGGACTCCGCCTCGGCCTTGGCACTGACCGCCTCCAACTGCTTGCGCAGGCCCTCCATCACAAGGGCCTGTCCCTGAACCAACTGCTTGAGCTCCTGAAGCTCTGGCGACACCGTCTGCGGCTGTTGGGGTGGTACCTCCACCTTGACAAAGCCCAGCAACGCCACATCCAGGTCGCACCGGGCCATGACGCAATACGAGGCGATCATCTTCACCAGCCCCACCTCCCCCAACTCGATTCCGTACTTGGCGACGAAACTAGCCTCCCACTCTGACCTGCGTTCCAGCAGCACCGACAGCTTCATCTCCACCTGCGAGGCAGCCCTGGCTATCTCTAGCATGGGAACGCTATCAATGAACTGGGAACAAATGGTTCCCTTCGCGAAGACGGCAAAATCGTCAACTGACATATTCACAGACCGGGTCGTTCCAAAGTGTCACGGAGCAGGCTCTACGTGTGACCACCTATGGTCTGCTGGCAACAAGCAAAAATGCTCTACAAGTACAGAGGCTCAACTGCACACACGCACGCACACACACACACCACCCGACGAGCAAAACCAAAGCTCAGGCACGGCTGAGCTAAGATCAAGGGGCCACGCAACAAAGCGTGGATTGCGAGTCCCTAACCCCAACTCAAGGGGCCACGCAACAAAGCGTGGATTGCGAGTCCCTAACCCCAACTCAAGGGGCCGGACAACAAAGCGTGGATTGCGAGTCCCTAACCCCAACTCAAGGGGCCGGACAACAAAGCGTGGATTGTGAGTCCCTAACCCCAACTCAAGAGGCCACACAACAAAGCGTGGATTGCGAGTCCCTAACCCCAACTCAAGGGGCCACACAACAAAGTTTAGATTGTGAGTCCCCAACCCCAACTCAAGGGGCCATGCAACAAAGCGTGGATTGCGAGTCCCTAACCCCAACTCAAGGGGCCACGCAACAAAGCGTGGATTGCGAGTCCCTAACCCCAACTCAAGGGGGCACGCAACAAAGCCTGGATTGCGAGTCCCTAACCCCAACTCAAGGGGCCACGCAGCAAAGCGTGGATTGCGAGTCCCTAACCCCAATTCAAGGGGCCACGCAACAAAGCGTGGATTGCGAGTCCCTAACCCCAACTCAAGGGGCCAGACAACACAGCGTGGATTGCGAGTCCCTAACCCCAACTCGAGGGGCCATGCAACAAAGCGTGGATTGCGAGTCCCTAACCCGAACTCAAGGGGCCACGCAACAAAGCGTGGATTGCGAGTCCCTAACGCCAACTCAAGCGGCCACACAACAAAGCGTGGATTGCGAGTCCCTAACCCCACTTCAAGGATCAACGCAACAAAGCGTGGATTGCGAGTCCCTAACCCCAACTCAAGCGGCCACGCAACAAAGCGTGGATTGCGAGTCCCTAACCCCAACTCAAGTGGCCACGCAACAAAGCGTGGATTGCGAGTCCCTAACCCCAACTCAAGGGGCCACACAACAAAGCGTGGATTGCGAGTCCCTAACCCCAACTCAAGGGGCCACACAACAAAGCGTGGATTGCGAGTCCCTAACCCCAACTCAAGGGGCCACGCAACAAAGCGTGCATTGCGAGTCCCTAACCCCAACTCAAGGGGCCACACAACAAAGCGTGGATTGCGAGTCCCTAACCCCAACTCAAGGGGCCACACAACAAAGCGTGGATTGCGAGTCCCTAACCCCAACTCAAGGGGCCACACAACAAAGCGTGGATTGCGAGTCCCTAACCCCAACTCAAGGATCAACGCAACAAAGCGTGGATTGCGAGTCCCTAACGCCAACTCAAGCGGCCACACAACAAAGCGTGGATTGCGAGTCCCTAACCCCACTTCAAGGATCAACGCAACAAAGCGTGGATTGCGAGTCGCTAATCCCAACTCAAGCGGCCACGCAACAAAGCGTGGATTGCGAGTCCCTAACCCCAACTCAAGTGGCCACGCAACAAAGCGTGGATTGCGAGTCCCTAACCCCAACTCAAGGGGCCACACAACAAAGCGTGGATTGCGAGTCCCTAACCCCAACTCAAGGGGCCACACAACAAAGCGTGGATTGCGAGTCCCTAACCCCAACTCAAGGGGCCACGCAACAAAGCGTGCATTGCGAGTCCCTAACCCCAACTCAAGGGGCCACACAACAAAGCGTGGATTGCGAGTCCCTAACCCCAACTCAAGGGGCCACACAACAAAGCGTGGATTGCGAGTCCCTAACCCCAACTCAAGGGGCCACACAACAAAGCGTGGATTGCGAGTCCCTAACCCCAACTCAAGGGGCCACGCAACAAAGCGTGGATTGCGAGTCCCTAACGCCAACTCAAGCGGCCACACAACAAAGCGTGGATTGCGAGTCCCTAACCCCACTTCAAGGATCAACGCAACAAAGCGTGGATTGCGAGTCGCTAATCCCAACTCAAGCGGCCACGCAACAAAGCGTGGATTGCGAGTCCCTAACCCCAACTCAAGTGGCCACGCAACAAAGCGTGGATTGCGAGTCCCTAACCCCAACTCAAGGGGCCACACAACAAAGCGTGGATTGCGAGTCCCTAACCCCAACTCAAGGGGCCACACAACAAAGCGTGGATTGCGAGTCCCTAACCCCTACTCAAGGGGCCACGCAACAAAGCATGCATTGCGAGTCTCTAACCCCAACTCAAGGGGCCACACAACAAAGCGTGGATTGCGAGTCCCTAACCCCAACTCAAGGGGCCACACAACAAAGCGTGGATTGTGAGTCCCTAACCCCAACTCAAGGGGCCACACAACAAAGCGTGGATTGCGAGTCCCTAACCCCAACTCAAGGGGCCACACAACAAAGCGTGGATTGCGAGTCCCTAACCCCAACTCAAGGGGCCACGCAACAAAGCGTGGATTGCGAGTCCCTAACCCCAACTCAAGGGGCCACGCCACAAAGTGTCGATTGTGAGTCCCTAACCCCAAGTCAAGGGGCCACGCAACAAAGCGTGGATTGCGAGTCCCTAACCCCAACTCAAGGGGCCACACAACAAAGCGTGGATTGCGAGTCCCTAACCTCAACTCAAGGGGCCACGCAACAAAGCGTGGATTGCGAGTCCCTAACCCCAACTCAAGGGGCCACGCAACAAAGCGTGGATTGCGAGTCCCTAACCCCAACTCAAGGGGCCACGCAACAAAGCGTGGATTGCGAGTCCCTAACCCCAACTCAAGGGGCCGGACAACAAAGCGTGGATTGTGAGTCCCTAACCCCAACTCAAGAGGCCACACAACAAAGCGTGGATTGCGAGTCCCTAACCCCAACTCAAGGGGCCACACAACAAAGTTTAGATTGTGAGTCCCCAACCCCAACTCAAGGGGCCATGCAACAAAGCGTGGATTGCGAGTCCCTAACCCCAACTCAAGGGGCCACGCAACAAAGCGTGGATTGCGAGTCCCTAACCCCAACTCAAGGGGGCACGCAACAAAGCCTGGATTGCGAGTCCCTAACCCCAACTCAAGGGGCCACGCAGCAAAGCGTGGATTGCGAGTCCCTAACCCCAATTCAAGGGGCCACGCAACAAAGCGTGGATTGCGAGTCCCTAACCCCAACTCAAGGGGCCAGACAACAAAGCGTGGATTGCGAGTCCCTAACCCCAACTCGAGGGGCCATGCAACAAAGCGTGGATTGCGAGTCCCTAACCCGAACTCAAGGGGCCACGCAACAAAGCGTGGATTGCGAGTCCCTAACGCCAACTCAAGCGGCCACACAACAAAGCGTGGATTGCGAGTCCCTAACCCCACTTCAAGGATCAACGCAACAAAGCGTGGATTGCGAGTCGCTAATCCCAACTCAAGCGGCCACGCAACAAAGCGTGGATTGCGAGTCCCTAACCCCAACTCAAGTGGCCACGCAACAAAGCGTGGATTGCGAGTCCCTAACCCCAACTCAAGGGGCCACACAACAAAGCGTGGATTGCGAGTCCCTAACCCCAACTCAAGGGGCCACACAACAAAGCGTGGATTGCGAGTCCCTAACCCCAACTCAAGGGGCCACGCAACAAAGCGTGCATTGCGAGTCCCTAACCCCAACTCAAGGGGCCACACAACAAAGCGTGGATTGCGAGTCCCTAACCCCAACTCAAGGGGCCACACAACAAAGCGTGGATTGCGAGTCCCTAACCCCAACTCAAGGGGCCACACAACAAAGCGTGGATTGCGAGTCCCTAACCCCAACTCAAGGGGCCACGCAACAAAGCGTGGATTGCGAGTCCCTAACGCCAACTCAAGCGGCCACACAACAAAGCGTGGATTGCGAGTCCCTAACCCCACTTCAAGGATCAACGCAACAAAGCGTGGATTGCGAGTCGCTAATCCCAACTCAAGCGGCCACGCAACAAAGCGTGGATTGCGAGTCCCTAACCCCAACTCAAGTGGCCACGCAACAAAGCGTGGATTGCGAGTCCCTAACCCCAACTCAAGGGGCCACACAACAAAGCGTGGATTGCGAGTCCCTAACCCCAACTCAAGGGGCCACACAACAAAGCGTGGATTGCGAGTCCCTAACCCCTACTCAAGGGGCCACGCAACAAAGCATGCATTGCGAGTCTCTAACCCCAACTCAAGGGGCCACACAACAAAGCGTGGATTGCGAGTCCCTAACCCCAACTCAAGGGGCCACACAACAAAGCGTGGATTGTGAGTCCCTAACCCCAACTCAAGGGGCCACACAACAAAGCGTGGATTGCGAGTCCCTAACCCCAACTCAAGGGGCCACACAACAAAGCGTGGATTGCGAGTCCCTAACCCCAACTCAAGGGGCCACGCAACAAAGCGTGGATTGCGAGTCCCTAACCCCAACTCAAGGGGCCACGCCACAAAGTGTCGATTGTGAGTCCCTAACCCCAAGTCAAGGGGCCACGCAACAAAGCGTGGATTGCGAGTCCCTAACCCCAACTCAAGGGGCCACACAACAAAGCGTGGATTGCGAGTCCCTAACCTCAACTCAAGGGGCCACGCAACAAAGCGTGGATTGCGAGTCCCTAACCCCAACTCAAGGGGCCACGCAACAAAGCGTGGATTGCGAGTCCCTAACCCCAACTCAAGGGGCCACGCAACAAAGCGTGGATTGCGAGTCCCTAACCCCAACTCAAGGGGCCGGACAACAAAGCGTGGATTGTGAGTCCCTAACCCCAACTCAAGAGGCCACACAACAAAGCGTGGATTGCGAGTCCCTAACCCCAACTCAAGGGGCCACACAACAAAGTTTAGATTGTGAGTCCCCAACCCCAACTCAAGGGGCCATGCAACAAAGCGTGGATTGCGAGTCCCTAACCCCAACTCAAGGGGCCACGCAACAAAGCGTGGATTGCGAGTCCCTAACCCCAACTCAAGGGGGCACGCAACAAAGCCTGGATTGCGAGTCCCTAACCCCAACTCAAGGGGCCACGCAGCAAAGCGTGGATTGCGAGTCCCTAACCCCAATTCAAGGGGCCACGCAACAAAGCGTGGATTGCGAGTCCCTAACCCCAACTCAAGGGGCCAGACAACAAAGCGTGGATTGCGAGTCCCTAACCCCAACTCGAGGGGCCATGCAACAAAGCGTGGATTGCGAGTCCCTAACCCGAACTCAAGGGGCCACGCAACAAAGCGTGGATTGCGAGTCCCTAACGCCAACTCAAGCGGCCACACAACAAAGCGTGGATTGCGAGTCCCTAACCCCACTTCAAGGATAAACGCAACAAAGCGTGGATTGCGAGTCCCTAACCCCAACTCAAGCGGCCACGCAACAAAGCGTGGATTGCGAGTCCCTAACCCCAACTCAAGTGGCCACGCAACAAAGCGTGGATTGCGAGTCCCTAACCCCAACTCAAGGGGCCACGCAACAAAGCGTGGATTGCGAGTCGCTAATCCCAACTCAAGAGGCCACACAACAAAGCGTGGATTGCAAGTCCCTAACCCCAACTCAAGAGGCCACACAACAAAGCGTGGATTGCAAGTCCCTAACCCCAACTCAAGGGGCCACACAACAAAGCGTGGATTGCGAGTCCCTAACCCCAACTCACGGGGCCACGCAACAAAGCGTGGATTGCGAGTTCCTAACCCCAGCTCAAGGGGCCACGCAACAAAGCGTGGATTGCGAGTCCCTAACCCCAACTCAAGGGGCCGGACAACAAAGCGTGGATTGTGAGTCCCTAACCCCAACTCAAGAGGCCACACAACAAAGCGTGGATTGCAAGTCCCTAACCCCAACTCAAGGGGCCACGCAACAAAGCGTGGATTGCGAGTCCCTAACCCCAACTCAAGGGGCCATGCAACAAAGCGTGGATTGCGAGTCCCTAACCCCAACTCAAGGGGCCACGCAACAAAGCGTGGATTGCGAGTCCCTAACCCCAATTCAAGGGGCCATGCAACAAAGCTTGGATTGCGAGTCACTAACCCCAACTCAAGGGGCCAGCCAACAAGGTGGATTGCGAGTCCCTAACCCCAACTCAAGGGGCCACGCAACAAAGCGTGGATTGCGAGTCCCTAACCCCAACTCAAGGGGCCACGCAGCAAAGCGTGGATTGCGAGTCCCTAACCCCAATTCAAGGGGCCACGCAACAAAGCGTGGATTGCGAGTCCCTAACCCCAACTCAAGGGGCCAGACAACAAAGCGTGGATTGCGAGTCCCTAACCCCAACTCGAGGGGCCATGCAACAAAGCGTGGATTGCGAGTCCCTAACCCGAACTCAAGGGGCCACGCAACAAAGCGTGGATTGCGAGTCCCTAACGCCAACTCAAGCGGCCACACAACAAAGCGTGGATTGCGAGTCCCTAACCCCACTTCAAGGATCAACGCAACAAAGCGTGGATTGCGAGTCCCTAACCCCAACTCAAGCGGCCACGCAACAAAGCGTGGATTGCGAGTCCCTAACCCCAACTCAAGTGGCCACGCAACAAAGCGTGGATTGCGAGTCCCTAACCCCAACTCAAGGGGCCACACAACAAAGCGTGGATTGCGAGTCCCTAACCCCAACTCAAGGGGCCACACAACAAAGCGTGGATTGCGAGTCCCTAACCCCAACTCAAGGGGCCACGCAACAAAGCGTGCATTGCGAGTCCCTAACCCCAACTCAAGGGGCCACACAACAAAGCGTGGATTGCGAGTCCCTAACCCCAACTCAAGGGGCCACACAACAAAGCGTGGATTGAGAGTCCCTAACCCCAACTCAAGGGGCCACACAACAAAGCGTGGATTGCGAGTCCCTAACCCCAACTCAAGGATCAACGCAACAAAGCGTGGATTGCGAGTCCCTAACCCCAACTCAAGGGGCCACGCAACAAAGTGTCGATTGTGAGTCCCTAACCCCAAGTCAAGGGGCCACGCAACAAAGCGTGGATTGCGAGTCCCTAACCCCAACTCAAGGGGCCACACAACAAAGCGTGGATTGCGAGTCCGTAACCTCAACTCAAGGGGGCACGCAACAAAGCGTGGATTGCGAGTCCCTAACCCCACTTCAAGGATCAACGCAACAAAGCGTGGATTGCGAGTCGCTAATCCCAACTCAAGAGGCCACACAACAAAGCGTGGATTGCAAGTCCCTAACCCCAACTCAAGAGGCCACACAACAAAGCGTGGATTGCAAGTCCCTAACCCCAACTCAAGGGGCCACACAACAAAGCGTGGATTGCGAGTCCCTAACCCCAACTCACGGGGCCACGCAACAAAGCGTGGATTGCGAGTTCCTAACCCCAGCTCAAGGGGCCACGCAACAAAGCGTGGATTGCGAGTCCCTAACCCCAACTCAAGGGGCCGGACAACAAAGCGTGGATTGTGAGTCCCTAACCCCAACTCAAGAGGCCACACAACAAAGCGTGGATTGCAAGTCCCTAACCCCAACTCAAGGGGCCACGCAACAAAGCGTGGATTGCGAGTCCCTAACCCCAACTCAAGAGGCCATGCAACAAAGCGTGGATTGCGAGTCCCTAACCCCAACTCAAGGGGCCACGCAACAAAGCGTGGATTGCGAGTCCCTAACCCCAATTCAAGGGGCCATGCAACAAAGCTTGGATTGCGAGTCACTAACCCCAACTCAAGGGGCCAGCCAACAAGGTGGATTGCGAGTCCCTAACCCCAACTCAAGGGGCCACGCAACAAAGCGTGGATTGCGAGTCCCTAACCCCAACTCAAGGGGCCATGCAACAAAGCGTGGATTGCGAGTCCCTAACCCCAACTCAAGGGGCCACGCAACAAAGCGTGGATTGCGAGTCCCTAACCCCAATTCAAGGGGCCACGCAACAAAGCGTGGATTACGAGTCCCTAACCCCAACTCAAGGGGGCACGCAACAAAGCCTGGATTGCGAGTCCCTAATCCCAACTCAAGGGGCCACACAACAAAGCGTGGATTGTGAGTCCCTAACCCCAACTCAAGGGGCCACGCAACAAAGCATGGATTGCGAGTCCCTAACCCCAACTCAAGGGGCCACGAAACAAAGCGTGGATTGCGAGTCCCTAACCCCAACTCAAGGGGCCACACAACAAAGCGTGGATTGCGAGTCCCTAACCCCAACTGAAGGGGCCACGCAACAAAGCGTGGATTGCGAGTCCCTAACCCCAACTCAAGCGGCCACGCAACAAAGCGTGCATTGCGAGTCCCTAACCCAACTCAAGGGGCCACACAACAAAGCGTGGATTGCGAGTCCCTAACCCCAACTCAAGGGGCCACGCAACAAAGCGTGGATTGCGAGTCCCTAACCCCAGCTCAAGGGGCCACACAACAAACCGTGGATTGTGAGTCCCTAACCCCAACTCAAGAGGCCACGCAACAAAGCGTGGATTGCGAGTCCCTAACCCCAACTCAAGGGGCCACGCAACAAAGCGTGGATTGCGAGTCCCTAACCCCAACTCAAGGGGCCACACAAAAAAGCGTGGATTGCGAGTCCCTAACCCCAACTCAAGGGGCCACGCAACAAAGCGTGGATTGCGAGTCCCTAACCCCAACTCAAGCGGCCACGCAACAAAGCCTGGACTCCGAGTCCCTAACCCAACTCAAGGGGCCACACAACAAAGCGTGGATTGCGAGTCCCTAACCCCAACTCAAGGGGCCACGCAACAAAGCGTGGATTGCGAGTCCCTAACCCCAACTCAAGGGGCCGGACAACAAAGCGTGGATTGTGAGTCCCTAACCCCAACTCAAGAGGCCACACAACAAAGCGTGGATTGCGAGTCCCTAACCCCAACTCAAGGGGCCACGCAACAAAGCGTGGATTGCGAGTTCCTAACCCCAACTCAAGGGGCCACGCAACAAAGCGTGGATTGCGAGTCCCTAACCCCAACTCAAGGGGCCACGCAACAAAGCGTGGATTGCGAGTCCCTAACCCCAACTCAAGGGGCCACACAACAAAGCGTGCATTGCGAGTCCCAACCCAACTCAAGGGGCCACACAACAAAGCGTGGATCGCGAGTCCCTAACCCAACTCAAGGGGCCACGCAACAAAGCCTGGATTGCGAGTCCCTAACCCCAACTCAAGGGGCCACACAACAAAGCGTGGATTGCGAGTCCCTAACCCCAACTCAAGCGGCCACGCAACAAAGCCTGGACTGCGAGTCCCTAACCCAACTCAAGGGGCCACACAACAAAGCGTGGATTGCGAGTCCCTAACCCCAACTCAAGCGGCCACGCAATAAAGCGTGGATTGCGAGTCCCTAACCCCAACTCAAGCAGCCACGCAACAAAGCGTGCATTCCGAGACCCTAACCCAACTCAAGGGGCCACACAACAAAGCGTGGATTGCGAAGCCCTAACCCCAACTCAAGGGGCCACACAACAAAGCGTGGATTGCGAGTCCCTAAGACCAACTCAAGCGGTCACACAACAAAGCGAGGATTGCGAGTCCCTAACCCCAACTCAAGGGGCCACGCAACAAAGCGTGGATTGCCAGTCCCTAACCCCAACTCAAGGGGCCCGACAACAAAGCGTGGATTGCGAGTCCCTAACCCCAACTCAAGGGGCCACACAACAAAGCGTGGATTGCGAGTCCCTAACCCCAACTCAAGGGGCCACGCAACAAAGTTTGGATTGTGAGTCCCTAACCCCAACTCAAGGGGCCACGCAACAAAGCGTGGATTGCGAGTCCCTAACCCCAACTCAAGGGGCCACACAACAAAGCGTGTATTGCGAGTCCCTAACCCCAACTCAAGGGGCCACGCAACAAAGCGTGGATGGCGAGTCACTAACGCCAACTCAAGGGGCCACACAACAAAGCGTGGATTGCGAGTCCCTAACCCCAACTCAAGGGGCCACGCAAAAAAGCGTGGATTGCGAGTCCCTAACCCCAACTCAAGGGGCCACGCAACAAAGCGTGGATTGCGAGTCCCTAACCCCAACTTAAGGGGGCACGCAACAAAGCCTGGATTGCGAGTCCCTAACCCCAATTCAAGGGGCCACGCAACAAAGCGTGGATTGCGAGTCCCTAACCCCAACTCAAGGGGCCAGACAACAAAGCGTGGATTGCGAGTCCCTAACCCCAACCCAAGGGGCCAGACAACAAAGCGTGGATTGCGAGTCCCTAACGCCAACTCAAGGGGCCACGCAACAAAGCGTGGATTGCGAGTCCCTAACCCGAACTCAAGGGGCCACGCAACAAAGCGTGGACTGCGAGTCCCTAACCCCAACTCAAGGGGCCACACAACAAAGCGGGGATTGCGAGTCCCTAACCCCAACTCAAGGATCAACGCAACAAAGCGTGGATTGCAAGTCCCTAACCCCAATTCAAGGGGCCACGCAACAAAGCGTGGATTGCGAGTCCCTAACCCCAACTCAAGGGGCCACACAACAAAGCGTGGATTGCGAGTCCCTAACCCCAACTCAAGAGGCCACGCAACAAGGTGGATTGCGAGTCCCTAACCCCAACTCAAGGGGCCACACAACAAAGCGTGGATTGCGAGTCCCTAACCCCAACTCAAGGGGCCACGCAACAAAGCGTGGATTGCGAGTCCCTAACCCCAACTCAAGGGGCCACACAACAAAGTGTGGATTGTGAGTCCCTAACCCCAACTCAAGGGGCCACGCAACAAAGCGTGGATTGCGAGTCCCTAACCCCAACTCAAGGGGCCACACAACAAAGCGTGGATTGTGAGTCCCTAACCCCAACTCAAGGGGCCACGCAACAAAGCGTGGATTGCGAGTCCCCAACCCCAACTCAAGGGGCCACGCAACAAAGCGTGGATTGCGAGTCCCTAACCCCAACTCAAGGGGCCACGCAACAAAGCGTGGATTGCGAGTCCCTAACCCGAATTCAAGGGGCCACGCAACAAAGCGTGGATTGCGAGTCCCTAACCCCAACTCAAGCGGCCACACAACAAAGCGTGGATTGCGAGTCCCTAACCCCAACTCAAGGGGCCACGCAATAAAGCGTGGATTGCCACTCCCTAACCCCAACTCAAGGGGCCACACAACAAAGCGTGGATTGCGAGTCCCCAACCCCAACTCAAGGGGCCACGCAACAAAGTTTGGATTGCGAGTCCCTAACCCCAACTCAAGGGGCCACACAACAAAGCGTGGATTACGAGTCCCTAACTCCAACTTAAGGGGCCACGCAACAAAGCGTGGATTGCGAGTCCCTAACCCCAACTCAAGGGGCCACGCAACAAAGTGTGGATTGTGAGTTGCTAACCCAACTCAAGGGGCCACGCAACAAAGCGTGGATTGCGAGTCCCTAAGACCAACTCAAGCGGTCACACAACAAAGCGTGGATTGCGAGTCCCTAACCCCAACTCAAGGGGCCACACAACAAAGCGTGGATTACGAGTCCCTAACTCCAACTTAAGGGGCCACGCAACAAAGCGTGAATTGCGAGTCCCTAACCCCAACTCAAGGGGCCACGCAACAAAGTGTGGATTGTGAGTTGCTAACCCAACTCAAGGGGCCACGCAACAAAGCGTGGATTGCGAGTCCCTAAGACCAACTCAAGCGGTCACACAACAAAGCGTGGATTGCGAGTCCCTAACCCCAACTCAAGGGGCCACGCAACAAAGCGTGGATTGCGAAGCCCTAACCCCAACTCAAGGGGCCACGCAACAAAGCGTGGATTGCGAGTCCCTAACCCCAAATCAAGGGGCCACACAACAAAGCGTGGATTGCGAGTCCCTAACCCCAACTCAAGGGGCCACACAACAAAGCGTGGATTGCGAGTCCCTAAGACCAACTCAAGCGGTCACACAACAAAGCGTGGATTGCGAGTCCCTAACCCCAACTGAAGGGGCCACGCAACAAAGCGTGGATTGCCAGTCCCTAACCCCAACTCAAGGGGCCAGACAACAAAGCGTGGATTGCGAGTCCCTAACCCCAACTCAAGGGGCCACGCAACAAAGCGTGGATTGCGAGTCCCTAACCCCCACTCAAGGGGCCACACAACAAAGCGTGGATTGCGAGTCCCTAACCCCAACTCAAGGGGCCACGCAACAAAGTTTGGATTGTGAGTCCCTAACCCCAACTCAAGGGGCCACGCAACAAAGCGTGGATTGCGAGTCCCTAACCCCAACTCAAGGGGCCACACAACAAAGCGTGGATTGCGAGTGCCTAACCCCAACTCAAAGATCAACGCAGCAAAGCGTGGATTGCAAGTCCCTAACCCCAATTCAAGGGGCCACACAACAAAGCGTGGATTGCGAGTCCCTAACCCCAACTCAACGGGCCACGCAACAAAGCGTGGATTGCGAGTCCCTAACCCTTACTCAAGAGGCCACGCAACAAGGTGGATTGCGAGTCCCTAACCCCAACTCAAGGGGCCACACAACAAAGCGTGGATTGCGAGTCCCTAACCCCAACTCAAGGGGCCACGCAACAAAGCGTGCATTGCGAGTCCCTAACCCCAACTCAAGGGGCCACGCAACAAAGTGTGGATTGTGAGTCCCTAACCCCACTTCAAAGATCAACGCGACAAAGCGTGGATTGCGAGTCCCTAACCCCAACTCAAGGGGCCACACAACAAAGCGTGGATTGTGAGTCCCTAACCCCAACTCAAGCGGCCACACAACAAAGCGTGGATTGCGAGTCCCTAACCCCAACTCAAGGGGCCACGCAACAAAGCATGGATTGCGAGTCCCTAACCCCAACTCAAGGGGCCACGCAACAAAGCGTGGATTGCGAGTCCCTAACCCCAATTCAAGGGGCCACGCAACAAAGCGTGGATTGCGAGTCCCTAACCCCGACTCAAGCGGCCACACAACAAAGCGTGGATTGCGAGTCCCTAACCCCAACTCAAGGGGCCACGCAACAAAGCGTGGATTGCGAGTCCCTAACCCCAACTCAAGCAGCCACGCAACAAAGCGTGGATTGCGAGTTCTCAACCCCAACTCAAGGGGCCACGCAACAAAGTTTGGATTGTGAGTTCCTAACCCCAACTCAAGGGGCCACGCAACAAAGCGTGGATTGCGAGTCACTAACCCCAAATCAAGGGGCCACGCAACAAAGCGTGGATTGCGAGTCCGTAGCCCCAACTCAAGGGGCCACGCAACAAAGCGTGGATTGCGAGGCCCTAACCCCAACTCAAGGGGCCACGCAACAAGGTGGATTGCGAGTCCCTAACCCCAACTCAAGGGGCCACGCAACAAAGTGTGGATTGTGAGTTGCTAACCCAACTCGAGGGGCCACGCAACAAAGCGTGGATTGCGAGTCCCTAAGACCAACTCAAGGGGCCACGCAACAAAGCGTGGATTGCGAGTCCCTAACCCCCACTCAAGGGGCCACACAACAAAGCGTGGATTGCGAGTCCCTAACCCCAACTCAAGGGGCCACGCAACAAAGTTTGGATTGTGAGTCCCTAACCCCAACTCAAGGGGCCACGCAACAAAGCGTGGATTGCGAGTCCCTAACCCCAACTCAAGGGGCCACACAACAAAGCGTGGATTGCGAGTGCCTAACCCCAACTCAAGGATCAACGCAACAAAGCGTGGATTGCAAGTCCCTAACCCCAACTCAAGGGGCCACGCAACAAAGCGTGGATTGCCAGTCCCTAACCCCAACTCAAGGGGCCACACAACAAAGCGTGGATTGCGAGTCCCTAACCCCAACTCAAGCAGCCACGCAACAAAGCGTGGATTGCGAGTCCCCAACCCCAACTCAAGGGGCCACGCAACAAAGTTTGGATTGTGAGTTCCTAACCCCAACTCAAGGGGCCACGCAACAAAGCGTGGATTGCGAGTCCCTAACCCCAACTCAAGGGGCCACACAACAAAGCGTGGATTACGAGTCCCTAACTCCAACTCAAGGGGCCACGCAACAAAGCGTGGATGGCGAGTCACTAACCCCAAATCAAGGGGCCACGCAACAAAGCCTGGATTGCGAGTCCGTAGCCCCAACTCAAGGGGCCACGCAACAAAGCGTGGATTGCGAGGCCCTAACCCCAACTCAAGGGGCCACGCTACAAGGTGGATTGCGAGTCCCTAACCCCAACTCAAGGGGCCACGCAACAAAGTGTGGATTGTGAGTTGCTAACCCAACTCAAGGGGCCACGCAACAAAGCGTGGATTGCGAGTCCCTAAGACCAACTCAAGCGGTCACACAACAAAGCGTGGATTGCGAGTCCCTAACCCCAACTCAAGGGGCCACGCAACAAAGCGTGGATTGCCAGTCCCTAACCCCAACTCAAGGGGCCACACAACAAAGCGTGGATTGCGAGTCCCTAACCCCAACTCAAGGGGCCACACAACAAAGCGTGGATTGCGAGTCCCTAAGACCAACTCAAGGGCCCACACAACAAAGCGTGGATTGCGAGTCCCTAACCCCAACTCAAGGGGCCACGCAACAAAGCGTGGATTGCCAGTCCCTAACCCAAACTCAAGGGGCCAGACAACAAAGCGTGGATTGCGAGTCCCTAACCCCAACTCAAGGGGCCACGCAACAAAGCGTGGATTGCGAGTCCCTAACCCCAACTCAAGGGGCCACACAACAAAGCGTGGATTGCGAGTCCCTAACCCCAACTCAAGGGGCCACACAACAAAGCGTGGATTGCCAGTCCCTAACCCCAACTCAAGGGGCCACACAACAAAGCGTGGATTGCGAGTCCCTAACCCCAACTCAAGGGGCCACACAACAAAGCGTGGATTGCGAGTCCCTAACCCCAACTCAAGGGGCCACGCAACAAAGCGTGGATGGCGAGTCACTAACGCCAACTCAAGGGGCCACGCAACAAAGCGTGGATTGCGAGTCCCTAACCCCAACTCAAGGGGCCACACAACAAAGCGTGGATTGCGAGTCCCTAACCCGAACTCAAGGGGCCACGCAACAAAGCGTGGATTGCGAGTCCCTAACGCCAACTCAAGCGGCCACACAACAAAGCGTGGATTGCGAGTCCCTAACCCCAACTCAAGGATCAACGCAACAAAGCGTGGATTGCAAGTCCCTAACCCCAATTCAAGGGGCCACGCAACAAAGCGTGGATTGCGAGTCCCTAACCCCAACTCAAGTGGCCACGCAACAAAGCGTGGATAGCGAGTCCCTAACCCCAACTCAAGGGGCCAGACAACAAAGCGTGGATTGCGAGTCCCTAACCCCAACTCAAGAGGCCACGCAACAAGGTGGATTGCGAGTCCCTAACCCCAACTCAAGGGGCCACACAACAAAGCGTGGATTGCGAGTCCCTAACCCCAACTCAAGGGGCCACGCAACAAAGCGTGGATTGCGAGTCCCTAACCCCAACTCAAGGGCCCACACAACAAAGCGTGGATTGCGAGTCCCCGACCCCAACTCAAGGGGCCACGCAACAAAGCGTGGATTGCGAGTCACTAACGCCAACTCAAGGGGCCACGAAACAAAGCGTGGATTGCGAGTCCCTAACCCCAACTCAAGGGGCCACACAACAAAGCGTGGATTGCGAGTCCCTAACCCGAACTCAAGGGGCCACGCAACAAAGCGTGGATTGCGAGTCCCTAACGCCAACTCAAGCGGCCACACAACAAAGCGTGGATTGCGAGTCCCTAACCCCAACTCAAGGATCAACGCAACAAAGCGTGGATTGCAAGTCCCTAACCCCAATTCAAGGGGCCACGCAACAAAGCGTGGATTGCGAGTCCCTAACCCCAACTCAAGTGGCCACGCAACAAAGCGTGGATAGCGAGTCCCTAACCCCAACTCAAGGGGCCAGACAACAAAGCGTGGATTGCGAGTCCCTAACCCCAACTCAAGAGGCCACGCAACAAGGTGGATTGCGAGTCCCTAACCCCAACTCAAGGGGCCACACAACAAAGCGTGGATTGCGAGTCCCTAACCCCAACTCAAGGGGCCACGCAACAAAGCGTGGATTGCGAGTCCCTAACCCCAAGTCAAGGGGCCACGCAACAAAGTGTGGATTGTGAGTCCCTAACCCCAACTCAAGGGGCCACGCAACAAAGCGTGGATTGCGAGTCCCTAACCCCAACTCAAGGGGCCACACAACAAAGCGTGGATTGCGAGTCCCTAACCCCAACTCAAGGGGCCACGCAACAAAGCGTGGATTGCGAGTTCCCAACCCCAACTCAAGGGGCCACGCAACAAAGCGTGCATTGCGAGTCCCTAACCCCAACTCAAGGGGCCACGCAACAAAGCGTGCATTGCGAGTCCCTAACCCCAACTCAAGGGGCCACGCAACAAAGCGTGGATTGCGAGTCCCTAACCCCAATTCAAGGGGCCACGCAACAAAGCGTGGATTGCGAGTCCCTAACCCCAACTCAAGCGGCCACACAACAAAGCGTGGATTGCGAGTCCCTAACCCCAACTCAAGGGGCCACGCAACAAAGCGTGGATTGCGACTCCCTAACCCCAACTCAAGGGGCCACACAACAAAGCGTGGATTGCGAGTCCCTAACCCCAACTCAAGCAGCCACGCAACAAAGCGTGCATTGCGATACCCTAACCCCAACTCAAGGGGCCACACAACAAAGCGTGGATTGCGAGTCCCTAACCCCAACTCAAGGGGCCACGCAACAAAGTTTGGATTGTGAGTCCCTAACCCCAACTCAAGGGGCCACGCAACAAAGCGTGGATTGCGAGTCCCTAACCCCAACTCAAGGGGCCACACAACAAAGCGTGGATTGCGAGTCGCTAACCCCAACTCAAGGGGCCACGCAACAAATCGTGGATGGCGAGTCACTAACGCCAACTCAAGGGGCCACGCAACAAAGCGTGGATTGCGAGTCCCTAACCCCAACTCAAGGGGCCACACAACAAAGCGTGGATTGCGAGTCCCTAACCCCAACTCAAGGGGCCACGCAACAAAGCGTGGATTGCGAGTCCCTAACGCCAACTCAAGGGGCCACACAACAAAGCGTGGATTGCGAGTCCCCAACCCCAACTCAAGGGGCCACGCAACAAAGCGTGGATGGCGAGTCACTAACGCCAACTCAAGGGGCCACGCAACAAAGCGTGGATTGCGAGTCCCTAACCACAACTCAAGGGGCCACATAACAAAGCGTGGATTGCGAGTCCCCAACCCCAACTCAAGGGGCCACGCAATAAAGCGTGGATTGCGAGTCCCTAACCCCAACTCAAGGGGGCACGCAACAAAGCCTGGATTGCGAGTCCCTAACCCTAACTCAAGGGGCCACGCCACGAAGCGTGGATTGCGAGTCCCTAACCCCAATTCAAGGGGCCACGCAACAAAGCGTGCATTGCAAGTCCCTAACCCCAACTCAAGGGGCCAGACAACAAAGCGTGGTTAGCGAGTCCCTAACCCCAACTCAAGGGGCCACGCAACAAAGCGTGGATTGCGAGTCCCTAACCCGAACTCAGGGGGCCACGCAACAAAGCGTGGATTGCGAGTCCCTAACGCCAACTCAAGCGGCCACACAACAAAGCGTGGATTGCGAGTCCCTAACCCCAACTCAAGGATCAACGCAACAAAGCGTGGATTGCAAGTCCCTAACCCCAATTCAAGGGGCCACGCAACAAAGTGTGGATTGCGAGTCCCTAACCCCAACTGAAATGGCCACGCAACAAAGCGTGGATTGCGAGTCCCTAACCCCAACTCAAGGGGCCACACAACAAAGCGTGGATTGCGAGTCCCTAACCCCAACTCAAGGGGCCACGCAACAAGGTGGATTGCGAGTCCCTAACCCCAACTCAAGGGGCCACACAACAAAGCGTGAATTGCGAGTCCCTAACCCCAACTCAAGGGGCCACACAACAAAGCGTGGATTGCGAGTCCCTAACCCCAAATCAAGGGGCCACGCAACAAGGTGGATTGCGAGTCCCTAACCCCAACTCAAGGGGCCACACAACAAAGCGTGGATTGCGAGTCCCTAACCCCAACTCAAGGGGCCACGCAACAAAGCGTGGATTGCGAGTCCCTAACCCCAACTCAAGGGGCCACGCAACAAAGTGTGGATTGTGAGTCCCTAACCCCAACTCAAGGGGCCACGCAACAAAGCGTGGATTGCGAGTCCCTAACCCCAACTCAAGGGGCCACACAACAAAGCGTGGATTGTGAGTCCCTAACCCCAACTCAAGGGGCCACGCAACAAAGCGTGGATTGCGAGTCCCCAACCTCAACTCAAGGGGCCACGCAACAAAGCGTGCATTGCGAGTCCCTAACCCCAACTCAAGGGGCCACGCAACAAAGCGTGGATTGCGAGTCCCTAACCCCAACTCAAGGGGCCACGCAACAAAGCGTGGATTGCCAGTCCCTAACCCCAACTCAAGGGGCCACACAACAAAGCGTGGATTGCGAGTCCCTAACCCCAACTCAAGGGGCCACGCAACAAAGCGTGGATTGCCAGTCCCTAACCCCAACTCAAGGGGCCACACAACAAAGCTTGCATTGCGAGTCCCTAACCCCAACTCAAGGGGCCACGCAACAAAGTTTGGATTGTGAGTTCCGAACCCCAACTCAAGGGGCCACGCAACAAAGCGTGGATTGCGAGTCCCTAACTCCAACTCAAGGGGCCACGCAACAAAGCGTGGATTGCGAGTCACTAACCCCAAATCAAGGGGCCACGCAACAAAGCGTGGATTGCGAGTCCCTAACCCCAACTCAAGGGGCCACGCAACAAAGCGTGCATTGCGAGTCCCTAACCCCGACTCAAGGGGCCACGCAACAAGGTGGATTGCGAGTCCCTAGCCCCAACTCAAGGGGCCACGCAACAAAGTGTGGATTGTGAGTTGCTAACCCCAACTCAAGGGGCCACACAACAAAGCGTGGATTGCGAGTCCCTAACCCCAAATCAAGGGGCCACACAACAAAGCGTGGATTGCGAGTCCCTAACCCCAACTGAAGGGGCCACGCAACAAAGTGGATTGCGAGTCCCTAACCCCAACTCAAGGGGCCACACAACAAAGCGTGGATTGCGAGTCCCTAACCCCAACTCAAGGGGCCACGCAACAAAGCGTGGATTGCGAGTCCCTAACCCCAACTCAAGCGGCCACACAACAAAGCGTGCATTGCGAGTCCCTAACCCCAACTCAAGGGGCCACGCAACAAGGTGGATTGCGAGTCCCTAACCCCAACTCGAGGGGCCACGCAACAAAGCGTGGATTGCGAGTCCCTAACCCCAACTCAAGGGGCCACGCAACAAAGTGTGGATTGCGAGTTCCTAACCCCAACTCAGGCGGCCACACAACAAAGCGTGGATTGCGAGTCCCTATCCCCAACTCAAGCGGCCGCGCAACAAAGCGTGGATTGCGAGTCCCTAACCTCAACTCAAGGGGCCACACAACAAAGTGTGGATTGCGAGTCCCTAACCCCAACTCAGTGTGCCACACAACAGAGCGTGGATTGCGAGTCCCTAACCCCAACTCAAGGGGCCACGCAACAAAGTGTGGATTGTGAGTTGCTAACCCCAACTCAAGGGGCCACGCAACAAATTGTGGATTGCGAGTCCCTAACCCCAACTCAGTGTGCCACACAACAGAGCTTGGATTGCGAGTCCCTAACCCCAACTCAAGGGGTCACGCAACAAAGTGTGGATTGTGAGTTGCTAACCCCAACTCAAGGGGCCACACAACAAAGCGTGGATTGCGAGTCCCTAACCCCAAATCAAGGGGCCACACAACAAAGCGTGGATTGCGAGTCCCTAACCCCAACTGAAGGGGCCACGCAACAAAGTGGATTGCGAGTCCCTAACCCCAACTCAAGGGGCCACACAACAAAGCGTGGATTGCGAGTCCCTAACCCCAACTCAAGCGGCCACACAACAAAGCGTGCATTGCGAGTCCCTAACCCCAACTCAAGGGGCCACGCAACAAGGTGGATTGCGAGTCCGTAACCCCAACTCGAGGGGCCACGCAACAAAGCGTGGATTGCGAGTCCCTAACCCCAAGTCAAGGGGCCACGCAACAAAGTGTGGATTGCGAGACCCTAACCCCAACTCAAGGGGCCACACAACAAAGCGTGGATTGCGAGTCCCTAACCCCAACTCAAGGGGCCACACAACAAAGCGTGCATTGCGAGTCCCTAACCCCAACTCAAGGGGCCACGCAACAAGGTGGATTGCGAGTCCCTAACCCCAACTCGAGGGGCCACGCAACAAAGCGTGCATTGCGAGTCCCTATCCCCAACTCAAGCGGCCGCGCAACAAAGCGTGGATTGCGAGTCCCTAACCTCAACTCAAGGGGCCACACAACAAAGTGTGGATTGCGAGTCCCTAACCCCAACTCAAGGGGCCACGCAACAAATTGTGGATTGCGAGTCCCTAACCCCAACTCAGTGTGCCACAAAACAGCTCGTGGATTGCGAGTCCCTAACCCCAACTCAAGGGGCCATGCAACGAAGCGTGGATTGCGAGACCCTAACCCCAACTCAAGGGGCCACGCATCAAAGCGTGGATTGCGAGTCCCTAACCCCAACTCAAGGGGCCACGCAACAAGGCGTGGATTGCGAGTCCCTAACCCCAACTCGAGCGGCCACACAACAAAGCGTGGATTGCGAGTCCCTAACCCCAACTCAAGGGGCCACACAACAAAGCGTGCATTGCGAGTCCCTAACCCCAACTCAAGGGGCCACGCAACAAGGTGGATTGCGAGTCCCTAACCCCAACTCGAGGGGCCACGCAACAAAGCGTGGATTGCGAGTCCCTAACCCCAACTCAAGGGGCCACGCAACAAAGTGTGGATTGCGAGTTCCTAACCCCAACTCAGGCGGCCACACAACAAAGCGTGGATTGCGAGTCCCTATCCCCAACTCAAGCGGCCGCGCAACAAAGCGTGGATTGCGAGTCCCTAACCTCAACTCAAGGGGCCACACAACAAAGTGTGGATTGCGAGTCCCTAACCCCAACTCAGTGTGCCACACAACAGAGCGTGGATTGCGAGTCCCTAACCCCAACTCAAGGGGCCACGCAACAAAGTGTGGATTGTGAGTTGCTAACCCCAACTCAAGGGGCCACGCAACAAATTGTGGATTGCGAGTCCCTAACCCCAACTCAGTGTGCCACACAACAGAGCTTGGATTGCGAGTCCCTAACCCCAACTCAAGGGGTCACGCAACAAAGTGTGGATTGTGAGTTGCTAACCCCAACTCAAGGGGCCACACAACAAAGCGTGGATTGCGAGTCCCTAACCCCAAATCAAGGGGCCACACAACAAAGCGTGGATTGCGAGTCCCTAACCCCAACTGAAGGGGCCACGCAACAAAGTGGATTGCGAGTCCCTAACCCCAACTCAAGGGGCCACACAACAAAGCGTGGATTGCGAGTCCCTAACCCCAACTCAAGCGGCCACACAACAAAGCGTGCATTGCGAGTCCCTAACCCCAACTCAAGGGGCCACGCAACAAGGTGGATTGCGAGTCCCTAACCCCAACTCGAGGGGCCACGCAACAAAGCGTGGATTGCGAGTCCCTAACCCCAAGTCAAGGGGCCACGCAACAAAGTGTGGATTGCGAGACCCTAACCCCAACTCAAGGGGCCACACAACAAAGCGTGGATTGCGAGTCCCTAACCCCAACTCAAGGGGCCACACAACAAAGCGTGCATTGCGAGTCCCTAACCCCAACTCAAGGGGCCACGCAACAAGGTGGATTGCGAGTCCCTAACCCCAACTCGAGGGGCCACGCAACAAAGCGTGCATTGCGAGTCCCTATCCCCAACTCAAGCGGCCGCGCAACAAAGCGTGGATTGCGAGTCCCTAACCTCAACTCAAGGGGCCACACAACAAAGTGTGGATTGCGAGTCCCTAACCCCAACTCAAGGGGCCACGCAACAAATTGTGGATTGCGAGTCCCTAACCCCAACTCAGTGTGCCACAAAACAGAGCGTGGATTGCGAGTCCCTAACCCCAACTCAAGGGGCCATGCAACGAAGCGTGGATTGCGAGACCCTAACCCCAACTCAAGGGGCCACGCATCAAAGCGTGGATTGCGAGTCCCTAACCCCAACTCAAGGGGCCACGCAACAAGGCGTGGATTGCGAGTCCCTAACCCCAACTCGAGCGGCCACACAACAAAGCGTGGATTGCGAGTCCCTAACCCCAACTCAAGGGGCCACACAACAAAGCGTGCATTGCGAGTCCCTAACCCCAACTCAAGGGGCCACGCAACAAGGTGGATTGCGAGTCCCTAACCCCAACTCGAGGGGCCACGCAACAAAGCGTGGATTGCGAGTCCCTAACCCCAACTCAAGGGGCCACGCAACAAAGTGTGGATTGCGAGTCCCTAACCCCAACTCAAGCGGCCGCGCAACAAAGCGTGGATTGCGAGTCCCTAACCTCAACTCAAGGGGCCACACAACAAAGTGTGGATTGCGAGTCCCTAACCCCAACTCAAGGGGCCACGCAACAAATTGTGGATTGCGAGTCCCTAACCCCTACTCAGGGTGCCACACAACAGAGCGTGGATTGCGAGTCCCTAACCCCAACTCAAGGGGCCATGCAACAAAGCGTGGATTGCGAGACCCTAACGCCAACTCAAGGGGCCACGCATCAAAGCGTGGATTGCGAGTCCCTAACCCCAACTCAAGGGGCCGCGCAACAAAGCGTGGATTGCGAGTCCCTAACCCCAACTCAAGGGGCCACGCAACAAAGCGTGGATTGCGAGTCCCTAACCCCAACTCAAGGGGCCACACAACAAAGCGTGGATTGCGAGTCCCTAACCTCAACTCAAGGGGCCACACAACAAAGTGTGGATTGCGAGTCCCTAACCCCAACTCAAGGGGCCACGCAACAAATCGTGGATTGCGAGTCCCTAACCCCAACTCAAGGTGCCACACAACAGAGCGTGGATTGCGAGTCCCTAACCCCAACTCAAGGGGCCATGCAACAAAGCGTGGATTGCGAGACCCTAACCCCAGCTCAAGGTGCCACGCATCAAAGCGTGGATTGCGGGTCCCTAACCCCAACTCAAGGGGCCACGCAACAAAGCGTGGATTGCGAGTCCCTAACCCGAACTCAAAGGGCCACGCAACAAAGCGTGGATTGCGAGTCCCTAACCCTAACTCAAGGGGCCACGCAACAAAGCGTGGATTACGAGTCCCTAACCCCAACTCAAGGGGCCATGCAACAAAGCGTGGATTGCGAGTCCCTAACTCCACCTCAAGGGGCCACACAACAAAGCGTGGATTGCAAGTCCCCAACCCCAACTCAAGCGGCCGCGCAACAAAGCGTGGATTGCGAGTCCCTAACCCCAACTCGAGGGGCCACGGAACAAAGTGTGGATTGCGAGTCCCTAACCCCAACTCAAGGGGCCACGCAACAAAGCGTGGATTGCGAGTCCCTAACCCCAACTCAAGGTGCCACACAACAAAGCGTGGATTGCGAGTCCCTAACCCCAACTCAAGCGGCCGCACAACAAAGCGTGGATTGCGAGTCCCTTACCCCAACTCAAGGGGCCACGCAAAAAAGCGTAGCTTGTGAGTCCCTAACCCCAACTCAAGAGGCCACACAACAAAGCGTGGATTGCGAGTCCCTAACCCCAACTCAAGGGGTCACGCAACAAAGCGTGGATTGCGAGTCCCTAACCCCAAGTCAAGGTGCCACGCAACAAAGCGTGGATTGCGAGTCCCTAACCCCAACTCAAGGGGCCACACAACAAAGCGTGCATTGCGAGTCCCTAACCCCAACTCAAGGGGCCACGCAACAAGGTGGATTGCGAGTCCCTAACCCCAACTCGAGGGGCCACGCAACAAAGCGTGGATTGCGAGTCCCTAACCCCAACTCAAGGGGCCACGCAACAAAGTGTGGATTGCGAGTCCCTAACCCCAACTCAAGGGGCCACACAACAAAGCGTGGATTGCGAGTCCCTAACCCCAACTCAAGCGGACGCGCAACAAAGCGTGGATTGCGAGTCCCTAACCCCAACTGAAGGGGCCACGCAACAAATCGTGGATTGCGAGTCCCTAACCCCAACTCAAGGTGCCACGCAACAAAGCGTGGATTGCAAGTCCCTAACCCCAACTCAAGGGGCCACGCAACAAAGCGTGGATTGCGAGTCCCTAACCCCGACTCAAGGGGCCACGCAACAAAGTGTGGATTGCGAGTCCCTAACCCCAACTCAAGGGGCCACGCAACAAAGCGTGGATTGCGAGTCCCTAACCCCAATTTAAGGTGCCACACAACAAAGCGTGGATTGCAAGTCCCTAACCCCAACTCAAGGGGTCACGCAACGAAGCGTGGATTGCGCGTCCCTAACCCAACTCAAGGGGCCAGGCAACAAAGCGTGGATTGCAAGTCCCTAACCCCAACTCAAGGGGCCACACAACAAAGCGTGGATTGCAAGTCCCTAACCCCAACTCAAGGGGCCACACAACAAAGCGTGGATTGCGAGTCCCTAACCCCGACTCAAGGGGCCACGCAACAAAGCCTGGATACCGAGTCCCTAACCCCAATTTAAGGTGCCACACAACAAAGCGTGGATTGCAAGTCCCTAACCCCAACTCAAGGGGTCACGCAACGAAGCGTGGATTGCGCGTCCCTAACCCAACTCAAGGGGCCAGGCAACAAAGCGTGGATTGCGAGTCCCTAACCCCAACTCAAGGGGCCACGCAACAAAGCGTAGATTGTGAGTCCCTTACCCCAACTCAAGAGGCCGCACAATAAAGCGTGGATTGCGAAGCCCTAACCCCAACTCAAGGGGTCACGCAACGAAGCGTGGATTGCGCGTCCCTAACCCAACTCAAGGGGCCAGGCAACAAAGCGTGGATTGCGAGTCCCTAACCCCAACTCAAGGGGCCACGCAACAAAGCGTGGATTGCGAGTCCCTAACCCCAACTCAAGGGGCCACACAACAAAGCGTGGATCGCGAGTCCCTAACCCCAACTCAAGGGGCCACACAACAAAGCGTGGATCACAAGTCCCTAACCACAACTCAAGGGGCCACACAACAAAGCGTGGATGGCGAGTCCCTAACCCCAACTCAAGGGGCCACACAACAACGCGTGGATTGCGAGTCCCTAACCCCAACTCAAGGGGCCACGCAACAAAGCGTGGATTACAAGTCCCTAACCAAAACTCAGGGGGCCACGCAACAAAGCGTGGATTGCGAGTCCCTAACCCCAACTCAAGGGGCCACACAACAAAGCGTGGATTGCGAGTCCCTAACCCCAACTCAAGGGGCCACACAACAAAGCGTGGATTGCGAGTCCCTAACCCCAACTCAAGGGGCCACGCAACAAAGCGTGGATTGCGAGTCCCTAACCCCAACTCAAGGGGCCACACAACAAAGCGTGGATTGCGAGTCCCTAACCCCAACTCAAGGGGCCACACAACAAAGCGTGGATTGCGAGTCCCTAACCCCAACTCAAGGGGCCACACAACAAAGCGTGGAATGCGAGTCCCTAACCCCAACTCAAGGGGCCACACAACAAAGCGTGGATTGCGAGTCCCTAACCCAACTCAAGAGGCCACACAACAAAGCGTGGATTGCGAGTCCCTAACCCCAACTCAAGGGGCCACGCAACAAAGCCTGGATTGCGAGTCCCTAACCCCAACTGAAGGGGCCACACAACAAAGCGTGGATTGCGAGTCCCTAACCCCAACTCAACGTGCCACACAACAAAGCGTGGATTGCGAGTCCCTAACCCCAACTCAAGGGGCCACGCAACAAATCGTGGATTGCGGTCCCTAACCCCAACTCAAGGGGCCACACAACAAAGTGTGGATTGCGAGTCCCTAACCCCAACTCAAGGGGCCACACAACAAAGCGTGGATTGCGAGTCCCCAACGCCAAGTGAAGGGGCCACGCAACAAAGCGTGGATTGCGAGTCCCTAACCCCAACTCAAGGGGCCACACAACAAAGCGCGGATTCAAAGTCCCTAACCCCAACTCAAGGGGCCACACAACAAAGCGTGGATTACGACTCCCTAACCCCAAGTCAAGGGGCCACCCAACAAACCGTGGATTGCGAGTCCCTAACCCCAACTCAAGGGGCCACGCAACAAAGCGTGGATTGCGAGTCCCTAACCCCAACTCAAGGGGCCACACAACAAAGCGTGGATTGCGAGTCGCTAACCTCAACTCAAGGGCCCACACAACAAAGCGTGGATTGCGAGTCCCTAACCCCTACTCCAAGAGACCACACAACAAAGCGGGGATTGCGAGTCCCTAACCCCAACTCAAGGGGCCATGCAACAAAGCGTGGATTGCGAGTCCCTAACCCCAACTCAAGGGGCCACGCAACAAAGCCTGGATTGCGAGTCCCTAACCCCAACTCAACGTGCCACACAGCAAAGCGTGGATTGCGAGTCCCTAACCCCAACTCAAGGGGCCACACAACAAAGCGTGGATTGAGAATCACTAACCCCAACTCAAGCGGCCACGCAAAAAAATTTGGATTGCGAGTCCCTAACCCCAAGTCAAGGGGCCACACAACAAAGTGTGGATTGCGAGTCCCCAACCCCAACTGAAGGGGCCACACAACAAAGCGTGGATTGCGAGTCCCTAACCCCAACTCAAGGGGCCACGCAACAAAGCGTGGATTGCGAGTACCTAACCCCAACTCAAGGGGCCATGCAACAAAGCGTGGATTGCGAGTCCCTAACCCCAACTCAAGCGGACGCGCAACAAAGCGTGGATTGCGAGTCCCTAACCCGAACTCAAGGGGCCACACAACAAAGCGTGGATTGCGAGTCCCTAACCCCAACTCAACGTGCCACACAACAAAGCGTGGATTGCGAGTCCCTAACCGCACCTCAAGGGGCCACACAACAAAGCGTGGATTGCGAGTCCCTAACCCCAACTCAAGCGGACGCGCAACAAAGCGTGGATTGCGAGTCCCTAACCCGAACTCAAGGGGCCACACAACAAAGCGTGGATTGCGAGTCCCCAACCCCAACTCAAGGGGCCACACAACAAAGCGTGGATTGCGAGTCCCTAACCGCACCTCAAGGGGCCACACAACAAAGCGTGGATTGCGAGTCCCTAACCCCAACTCAAGCGGACGCGCAACAAAGCGTGGATTGCGAGTCCCTAACCCCAACTGAAGGGGCCACACAACAAAGCGTGGATTGCGAGTCCCTAACCCCAACTCAACGTGCCACACAACAAAGCGTGGATTGCGAGTCCCTAACCCCAACTGAAGGGGCCACGCAACAAATCGTGGATTGCGGTCCCTAACCCCAACTCAAGGGGCCACACAACAAAGTGTGGATTGCGAGTCCCTAACCCCAACTCAAGGGGCCACACAACAAAGCGTGGATTGCGAGTCCCCAACCCCAAGTGAAGGGGCCACGCAACAAAGCGTGGATTGCGTGTCCCTAACCCAATTCAAGGGGCCACACAACAAAGCGCGGATTCAAAGTCCCTAACCCCAACTCAAGGGGCCACACAACAAAGCGTGGATTACGACTCCCTAACCCCAACTCAAGGGGCCACCCAACAAACCGTGGATTGCGAGTCCCTAACCCCAACTCAAGCGGCCACGCAACAAAGCGTGGATTGCGAGTCCCTAACCCCAACTCAAGGGGCCACACAACAAAGCGTGGATTGCGAGTCGCTAGCCTCAACTCAAGGGCCCACACAAGAAAGCGTGGATTGCGAGTCCCTAACCCCTACTCCAAGAGGCCACGCAACAAAGCGTGGATTGCGAGTCCCTAACCCCAACTCAAGGGGCCACGCAACAAAGCGTGGATTGCGAGTCCCTAACCCCAACTCAAGGGGCCACGCAACAAAGCGTGGATTGCGAGTCCCTAACCGCACCTCAAGGGGCCACACAACAAAGCGTGGATTGCGAGTCCCTAACCCCAACTCAAGCGGCCGCGCAACAAAGCGTGGATTGCGAGTCCCCAACCCTAACTCAAAGGGCCACGCAACAAAGCGTGGATTGCGAGTCCCTAACCCCAACTGAAGGGGCCACGCAACAAAGAGTGGATTGCGAGTCCCTAACCCCAACTCAAGGTGCCACACAACAAAGCGTGGATTGCGAGTCCCTAACCCCAACTCAAGCGGCCGCGCAACAAAGCGTGGATTGCGAGTCCCTTACCCCAACTCAAGAGGCCACGCAACAAAGCGTGGATTGCGAGTCCCTAACCCCAACTCAAGGGGCCACGCAACAAAGCGTAGCTTGTGAGTCCCTAACCCCAACTCAAGGGGCCACACAACAAAGCGTGGATTGCGCGTCCCTAACCCCAACTCAAGGGGCCACACAACAAAGCGTGGATTGCGAGTCCCTAACCCCAACTCAAGGGGCCACGCAACAAAGCGTGGATTGCGAGTCCCTAACCCAATTCAAGGGGCCACACAACAAAGCGTGGATCGCGAGTCCCTAACCCCAACTCAAGGGGCCACACAACAAAGCGTGTATTACGAGTCCCTAACCACAACTCAAGGGGCCACACAACAAAGCGTGGATGGCGAGTCCCTAACCCCAACTCAAGGGCCCACACAAGAAAGCGTGGATTGCGAGTCCCTAACCCCTACTCCAAGGGCCACGCACCAAAGCGTGGATTGCGAGTCCCTAACCCCAACTCAAGGGGCCACACAACAAAGCGTGGATTGCGAGTTGCTAACCTCAACTCAAGGGCCCACACAAGAAAGCATGGATTGCGAGTCCCTAACCCCTACTCCAAGAGGCCACACAACAAAGCGTGGATTGCGAGTCCCTAACCCCAACTCAAGGGGCCATGCAACAAAGCGTGGATTGTGAGTCCCTAACCCCAACTCAAGGGGCCACGCAACAAAGCCTGGATTGCGAGTCCCTAACCCCAACTCAACGTGCCACACAGCAAAGCGTGGATTGCGAGTCCCTAACCCCAACTCAACGTGCCACACAACAAAGCGTGGATTGAGAATCACTAACCCCAACTCAAGCGGCCACGCAACAAAATGTGGATTGCGAGTCCCTAACCCCAAGTCAAGGGGCCACACAACAAAGTGTGGATTGCGAGTCCCCGACCCCAACTGAAGGGGCCACACAACAAAGCGTGGATTGCGAGTCCCTAACCCCAACTCAAGGGGCCACACAACAAAGCGTGGATTGCGAGTACCTAACCCCAACTCAAGGTGCCACACAACAAAGCGTGGATTGCGACTCCCTAACCCCAACTCAAGGCGCCACCCAACAAAGCGTGGATTGCGAGTCCCTAACCCCAACTCAAGGGGCCACGCAACAAAGCGTGGATTGCGAGTCCCTAACCCCTACTCCAAGGGCCACGCAACAAAGCGTGGATTGCGAGTCCCTAACCCCAACTCAAGGGCCCACACAAGAAAGCGTGGATTGCGAGCCCCTAACCCCAATTCAAGGGGCCACGCAACAAAGCGTGGATTGCGAGTCCCTAACCCAATTCAAGGGGCCACACAACAAAGCTTGGATTGCGACTCCGTAACCCCAACTCAAGGGGCCACCCAACAAAGCGTGGAATGCGAGTCGCTAACCCCAACTCAAGGGGCCACGCAACAAAGCGTGGATTGCGAGTCCCTAACCCCAACTCAAGGGGCCACGCAACAAAGCGTGGATTGCGAGTCCCTGACCCCAACTCAAGGGCCCACACAAGAAAGCGTGGATTGCGAGTCCCTAACCCCTACTCCAAGGGCCACGCAACAAAGCGTGGATTGCGAGTCCCTAACCCCAACTCAAGGGGCCACGCAACATAGCGTGGATTGCGAGTCCCTAACCCCAACTCAAGGGGCCACACAACAAAGCGTGGATTGCGAGTCCCTAACCCAACTCAAGAGGCCACACAACAAAGCGTGGATTGCGAGTCCCTAACCCCAACTCAAGGGGGCACGCAACAAACCCTATATTGCGAGTCCCTAACCCCAAGTGAAGGGGCCACACAACAAAGCGTGGGTTGCGAGTCCCTAACCCCAACTCAAGGGGCCACGCAACAAAGTGCGGATTGCGAGTCCCTAACCCCAACTCAAGGGGCCACGCAACAAAATGTGGATTGCGAGTCCCTAACCCCAAGTCAAGGGGCCACACAACAAAGTGTGGATTGCGAGTCCCCGACCCCAACTGAAGGGGCCACACAACAAAGCGTGGATTGCGAGTCCCTAACCCCAACTCAAGGGGCCACGCAACAAAGCGTGGATTGCGAGTCCCTAACCCAACTCAAGAGGCCACACAACAAAGCGTGGATTGCGAGTCCCTAACCCCAAATCAAGGGGGCACGCAACAAACCCTGGATTGCGAGTCCCTAACCCCAGCTGAAGGGGCCACACAACAAAGCGTGGGTTGCGAGTCCCTAACCCCAACTCAAGGGGCCACGCAACAAAGTGCGGATTGCGAGTCCCTAACCCCAACTCAAGCGGCCACGCAACAAAATGTGGATTGCGAGTCCCTAACCCCAAGTCAAGGGGCCACACAACAAAGTGTGGATTGCGAGTCCCCGACCCCAACTGAAGGGGCCACACAACAAAGCGTGGATTGCGAGTCCCTAACCCCAACTCAAGGGGCCACGCAACAAAGCGTGGATTGCGAGTACCTAACCCCAACTCAAGGGGCCACACAACAAAGCGTGGATTGCGACTCCCTAACCCCAACTCAAGGCGCCACCCAACAAAGCGTGGATTGCGAGTCCCTAACCCCAACTCAAGGGGCCACGCAACAAAGCGTGGATTGCGAGTCCCTAACCCCAACTCAAGGGGCCACACAACAAAGCGTGGATTGCGAGTCCCTAACCCCAACTCAAGGGCCCACACAAGAAAGCGTGGATTGCAAGTCCCTAACCCCTACTCCAAGGGCCACGCAACAAAGCGTGGATTGCGAGTCCCTAACCCCAACTCAAGGGACCACACAACAAAGCGTGGATTGCGAGTCCCTAACCCCTACTCCAAGGGCCCACACAAGAAAGCGTGGATTGCGAGTCCCTAACCCCAACTCAAGGGGCCACGCAACAAAGCGTGGATCGCGAGTCCCTAACCTCAACTCAAGGGCCCACACAAGAAAGCGTGGATTGCGAGCCCCTAACCCCAATTCAAGGGGCCACGCAACAAAGCGTGGATTGCGAGTCCCTAACCCAATTCAAGGGGCCACACAACAAAGCTTGGATTGCGACTCCGTAACATCAACTCAAGGGGCCACCCAACAAAGCGTGGAATGCGAGTCGCTAAGCCCAACTCAAGGGGCCACGCAACAAAGCGTGGATTGCGAGTCCCTAACCCCAACTCAAGGGGCCACGCAACAAAGCGTGGATTGCGAGTCCCTGACCCCAACTCAAGGGCCCACACAAGAAAGCGTGGATTGCGAGTCCCTAACCCCTACTCCAAGGGCCACGCAACAAAGCGTGGATTGCGAGTCCCTAACCCCAACTCAAGGGGCCACGCAACATAGCGTGGATTGCGAGTCCCTAACCCCAACTCAAGGGGCCACACAACAAAGCGTGGATTGCGAGTCCCTAACCCCAACTCAAGGGGGCACGCAACAAACCCTGGATTGCGAGTCCCTAACCCCAACTGAAGGGGCCACACAACAAAGCGTGGGTTGCGAGTCCCTAACCCCAACTCAAGGGGCCACGCAACAAAGTGCGGATTGCGAGTCCCTAACCCCAACTCAAGGGGCCACGCAACAAAGCGTGAAACCCGAGTCCAAAACCCCGACTCAAGGGGCCACACAACAAAGCGTGGATTGCGAGTCCCTAACCCAAACTCAAGGGGCCACGCAACAAAGCGTGAAACGCGAGTCCCAAACCCCGACTCAAGGGGCCACGCAACAAAGCGTGGATTGCAAGTCCCGAAACCCAACTGAAGGGGTCACACAACAAAGCGTGGATTGCGAGTCCCTAACCCAACTCAAGGGGCCACGCAACAAAGCGTGGATTGCGAGTCCCTAACCCCAACTCAAGGGGCCACACAACAAAGCGTGGATTGCGACTCCCTAACCCCAACGCAAGGCGCCACCCAACAAAGCGTGGATTGCGAGTCCCTAACCCCAACTCAAGGGGCCACGCAACAAAGCGTGGATTGCGAGTCCCTAACCCCAACTCAAGGGGCCACACAACAAAGCGTGGATTGCGAGTCCCTAACCCCAACTCAAGGGCCCACACAATAAAGCGTGGATTGCGAGTCCCTAACCCCAACTCAAGGGCCCATACAAGAAAGCGTGGATTGCGAGTCCCTAACCCCTACTCCAAGGGCCACGCAATAAAGCGTGGATTGCGAGTCCCTAACCTCAACTCAAGGGGCCACACAACAAAGCGTGGATTGCGAGTCCCTAACCCCAACTCAAGGGCCCACACAAGAAAGCGTGGATTGCGAGCCCCTAACCCCAATGCGGGGGCCACACAACAAAGCTTGGATTGCGACTCCCTAACCCCAACTCAAGGGGCCACCCAACAAAGCGTGGATTGCGAGTCCCTAACCCCAACTCAAGGGGCCACGCAACAAAGCGTGGATTGCGAGTCCCTAACCCCAACTCAAGGGGCCACGCAACAAAGCGTGGATTGCGAGTCCCTAACCCCAACTCAAGGGCCGACACAAGAAAGCGTGGATTGCGAGTCTCTAACCCCTACTCCAAGGGCCACGCAACAAAGCGTGGATTGCGAGTCCCTAACCCCAACTCAAGGGGCCACACAACAAAGCGTGGATTGCGAGCCCCTAACCCCAAATCAAAGGGCCACGCAACAACGCGTGGATTGCGAGTCCCTAACCCCAACTCAAGGGGCCACGCAACAAAGCGTGGATTGCGAGTCCCTAACCCCAACTCAAGGGGCCACACAACAAAGCGTGGTTTGCGAGTCCCTAACCCAACTCAAGAGGCCACACAACAAAGCGTGGATTGCGAGTCCCTAACCCCAACTCAAGGGGCCATGCAACAAAGCGTGGATTGCGAGTCCCTAACCCCAACTCAAGGGGCCACGCAACAAACCGTGGATTGCGAGTCCCTAACCCCAACTCAACGTGCCACACAGCAAAGCGTGGATTGCGAGTCCCTAACCCCAACTCAACGTGCCACACAACAAAGCGTGGATTGCGAATCACTAACTCCAACTCAAGCGGCCACGCAACAAAATGTGGATTGCGAGTACCTAACCCCAAGTCAAGGGGCCACACAACAAAGTGTGGATTGCGAGTCCCCAACCCCAACTGAAGGGGCCACGCAACAAAGCGTGGATTACAAGTCCCTAACCCCAACTCAAGGGCCCACCCAACAAAGCGTGGATTCCGAGTCCCTAACCCCAACTCAAGGGGCCACGCAACAAAGCGTGGAGTGCGAGTCCCTAACCCCAAATCAAGGGGCCACACAACAAAGCGTGGATTGCGAGCACCTAACCCCAACTCAAGGGGCCACGCAACAAAGCGTGGATTGCGAGTCCCTAACCCCAACTCAACGGGCCACGCAACAAAGCGTGGATTGCGAGTTCCTAACCCCAACTCAAGGGGCCACGCAACAAAGCGTGGATTGCGAGTCCCTAACCCCAACTCAAGGGGCCACGCAACAAAGCGTGGATTGCGAGTCCCTAACCCCAACTCAAGGGCCCATACAAGAAAGCGTGGATTGCGAGTCCCTAACCCCTACTCCAAGGGCCACGCAACAAAGCGTGGATTGCGAGTCCCTAACCTCAACTCAAGGGGCCACACAACAAAGCGTGGATTGCGAGTCCCTAACCCCAACTCAAGGGCCCACACAAGAAAGCGTGGATTGCGAGCCCCTAACCCCAATGCGGGGGCCACACAACAAAGCTTGGATTGCGACTCCCTAACCCCAACTCAAGGGGCCACCCAACAAAGCGTGGATTGCGAGTCGCTAACTCCAACTCAAGGGGCCACGCAACAAAGCGTGGATTGCGAGTCCCTAACCCCAACTCAAGGGGCCACGCAACAAAGCGTGGATTGCGAGTCCCTAACCCCAACTCAAGGGCCGACACAAGAAAGCGTGGATTGCGAGTCCCTAACCCCTACTCCAAGGGCCACGCAACAAAGCGTGGATTGCGAGTCCCTAACCCCAACTCAAGGGGCCACACAACAAAGCGTGGATTGCGAGCCCCTAACCCCAAATCAAAGGGCCACGCAACAACGCGTGGATTGCGAGTCCCTAACCCCAACTCAAGGGGCCACGCAACAAAGCGTGGATTGCGAGTCCCTAACCCCAACTCAAGGGGCCACACAACAAAGCGTGGTTTGCGAGTCCCTAACCCAACTCAAGAGGCCACACAACAAAGCGTGGATTGCGAGTCCCTAACCCCAACTCAAGGGGCCATGCAACAAAGCGTGGATTGCGAGTCCCTAACCCCAACTCAAGGGGCCACGCAACAAACCGTGGATTGCGAGTCCCTAACCCCAACTCAACGTGCCACACAGCAAAGCGTGGATTGCGAGTCCCTAACCCCAACTCAACGTGCCACACAACAAAGCGTGGATTGCGAATCACTAACTCCAACTCAAGCGGCCACGCAACAAAATGTGGATTGCGAGTACCTAACCCCAAGTCAAGGGGCCACACAACAAAGTGTGGATTGCGAGTCCCCAACCCCAACTGAAGGGGCCACGCAACAAAGCGTGGATTACAAGTCCCTAACCCCAACTCAAGGGCCCACCCAACAAAGCGTGGATTCCGAGTCCCTAACCCCAACTCAAGGGGCCACGCAACAAAGCGTGGAGTGCGAGTCCCTAACCCCAAATCAAGGGGCCACACAACAAAGCGTGGATTGCGAGCACCTAACCCCAACTCAAGGGGCCACGCAACAAAGCGTGGATTGCGAGTCCCTAACCCCAACTCAACGGGCCACGCAACAAAGCGTGGATTGCGAGTTCCTAACCCCAACTCAAGGGGCCACGCAACAAAGCGTGGATTGCGAGTCCCTAACCCCAACTCAAGGGGCCACGCAACAAAGCATGGATTGCGAGTCCCTAACCCCGACTTAAGGGGCCACGCAACAAATCGTGGATTGCGGTCCCTAACCCCAACTCAAGGGGCCACACAACAAAGCGTGGATTGCGAGTCCCTAACCCCAACTCAAGGGGCCACGCAACAAAGCGTGGATTGCAAGTCCCTAACCCCAACTCAAGGGGCCACACAACAAAGCGTGGATTGCGAGTCCCTAACCCCAACTTAAGGGGCCACGCAACAAATCGTGGATTGCGGTCCCTAACCCCAACTCAAGGGGCCACACAACAAAGTGTGGATGGCGAGTCCCTAACCCCAACTCAAGGGGCCACACAACAAAGCGTGGATTGCGAGTCCCCAACCCCAACCCAAGGGGCCACGCAACAAAGCGCGGATTGCGGGTCCCTAACCCAACTCAAGAGGCCACACAGCAAAGCGTGGATTGCGAGTCCCTAACCCCAACTCAAGGGGCCATACAACAAAGCGTGGATTGCCAGTCCCTAACCGCAACTCAAGGGCCCACACAAGAAGGCGTGGATTGCGAGCCCCTAACCCCCATTCAAGGGGCCACGCAACAAAGCGTGGATTGCGAGTCCCTAACCCCAACTCAAGGGGCCACGCAACAAAGCGTGGATTGCGAGTCCCTAACCCCAACTCAAGGGGCCACACAACAAAGCGTGGTTTGCGAGTCCCTAACCCAACTCAAGAGGCCACACAACAAAGCGTGGATTGCGAGTCCCTAACCCCAACTCAAGGGGCCATGCAACAAAGCGTGGATTCCGAGTCCCTAACCCTAACTCAAGGGGCCACACAAACAAAGCCTGGATTGCGAGTCCCTAACCCCAACTCAACGTGCCACACAGCAAAGCGTGGATTGCGAGTCCCTAACCCCAGCTCAACGTGCCACACAACAAAGCGTGGATTGCGAATCACTAACCCCAACTCAAGCGGCCACGCAACAAAATGTGGATTGCGAGTCCCTAACCCCAAATCAAGGGGCCACACAACAAAGTGTGGATTGCGAGTCCCCAACCCCAACTGAAGGGGCCACACAACAAAGCGTGGATTGCGAGTCCCTAACCTCAACTCAAGGGGCCACACAACAAAGCGTGGATTGCCAGCCCCTAACCCCAACTCAAGGGGCCACGCAACAAAGCGTGGATAGCGAGTCCCTAACCCCAAGTCAAGGGGCCACGCAACAAAGCGTGGATTGCGAGTCCCTAACCCCAACTCAAGGGGCCACACAACAAAGCGTGGATTGCGAGTACCTAACCCCAACTCAAGGGGCCACGCAACAAAGCGTGTTGCGAGTCCCTAACCCCAACTCAAGGGGCCATGCAACAAAGCGTGGATTGCGAGTCCCTAACCCCAACTCAAGGGGCCACGCAACAAAGCTTGGATTGCGAGTCCCTAACCCCAACTCAAGGGGCCACACAACAAAGCGTGGATTGCGAGTCCCTAACCCCAACTCAACGTGCCGCACAACAAAGCGTGGATTGCGAATCCCTAACCCCAACTCAAGCGGCCACGCAACAAAGCGTAGATTGCGAGTCCCTAACCCCAACTCAAGGGGCCACACAACAAAGTGTGGATTGCGAGTCCCCAACCCCAACTCAAGGGGCCACGCAACAAAGCATGGATTGCGAGTCCCTAACCCCAACTCAAGGGGCCACGCAACAAAGCGTGAATTGCGAGTCCCTAACCCCAACTCAACGTGCCACACAACAAAGCGCGGATTCAGAGTCCCATACCCCAACTCAAGGGGCCACGCAACAAAGCGTGGATTGCGAGTCCCTAACCCCAACTCAAGGGGCCACCCAACAAAGCGTGGATTGCGAGTCCGTAACCCCAACTCAAGGGGCCACGCAACAAAGCGTGGATTGCGAGTCCCTAACCCCTACTCACAGGGCCACGCAACAAAGCGTGGATTGCGAGTCCCTAACCCCAACTCAAGGGGCCACACGACAAAGCGTGGATTGCGAGTCCCTAACCCCAACTCAAGGGGCCACACAACAAAGCGTGGATTGCGAGTCCCTAACCCCAACTCAAGGGGCCACGCAACAAAGCATGGATTGCGAGTCCCTAACCCCTACTTAAGGGGCCACGCAACAAATCGTGGATTGCGGTCCCTAACCCCAACTCAAGGGGCCACACAACAAAGCGTGGATTGCGAGTCCCTAACCCCAACTCAAGGGGCCACGCAACAAAGCGTGGATTGCGAGTCCCTAACCCCAACTCAAGGGGCCACACAACAAAGCGTGGATTGCGAGTCCCTAACCCCAACTTAAGGGGCCACGCAACAAATCGTGGATTGCGAGTCCCTAACCCCAACTCAAGGGGCCACACAACAAAGTGTGGATGGCGAGTCCCTAACCCCAACTCAAGGGGCCACACAACAAACCGTGGATTGCGAGTCCCCAACCCCAACCCAACGGGCCACGCAACAAAGCGCGGATTGCGAGTCTCTAAACCAATTCAAGGGGCCACACAAGAAAGCGTGGATTACGAGCCCCGAACCCCAATTCAAGGGGCCACGCAACAAAGCGTGGATTGCGAGTCCCTAACCCCAACTCAAGGGGCCACACAACAAAGCGTGGTTTGCGGGTCCCTAACCCAACTCAAGAGGCCACACAGCAAAGCGTGGATTGCGAGTCCCTAACCCCAACTCAAGGGGCCATACAACAAAGCGTGGATTGCCAGTCCCTAACCCCAACTCAAGGGCCCACACAAGAAAGCGTGGATTGCGAGCCCCTAACCCCCATTCAAGGGGCCACGCAACAAAGCGTGGATTTCGAGTCCCTAACCCCAACTCAAGGGGCCACACAACAAAGCGTCATTTGCGAGTCCCTAACCCAACTCAAGAGGCCACGCAACAAAGCGTGGATTGCGAGTCCCTAACCCCAACTCAAGGGGCCATGCAACAAAGCGTGGATTGCGAGTCCCTAACCCTAACTCAAGGGGCCACGCAAACGAAGCGTGGATTGCGAGTCCCTAACCCCAACTCAACGTGCCACACAGCAAAGCGTGGATTGCGAGTCCCTAACCCCAGCTCAACGTGCGGCACAACAAAGCGTGGATTGCGAATCACTAACCCCAACTCAAGCGGCCACGCAACAAAATGTGGATTGCGAGTCCCTAACCCCAAGTCAAGGGGCCACACAACAAAGTGTGGATTGCGAGTCCCCAACCCCAACTGAAGGGGCCACGCAACAAAGCGTGGATTGCGAGTCCCTAACCCCAACTCAAGGGGCCACACAACAAAGCGTGGATTGCCAGCCCCTAACCCGAACTCAAGGGGCCACGCAACAAAGCGTGGATTGCGAGTCCCTAACCCCAACTCAAGGGGCCACGCAACAAAGCGTGGATTGCGAGTCCCTAACCCCAACTCAAGGGGCCACACAACAAAGCGTGGATTGCGAGTCCCTAACCCCAACTCAAGGGGCCACGCAACAAAGCGTGTTGCGAGTCCCTAACCCCAACTCAAGGGGCCATGCAACAAAGCGTGGATTACAAGTCCCTAACCCCAACTCAAGGGGCCACGCAACAAAGCCTAGATTGCGAGTCCCTAACCCCAACTCAAGGGGCCACACAACAAAGCGTGGATTGCGAGTCCCTAACCCCAACTCAAGGGGCCACGCAACAAAGCGTGGATTGCGAATCCCTAACCCCAACTCAAGCGCCCACGCAACAAAGCGTGGATTGCGAGTCCCTAACCCCAACTCAAGGGGCCACACAACAAAGTGTGGATTGCGAGTCCCCAACCCCAACTCAAGGGGCCACGCAACAAAGCATGGATTGCGAGTCCCTAACCCCAACTCAAGGGGCCACGCAACAAAGCGTGAATTGCGAGTCCCTAACCCCAACTCAACGTGCCACACAACAAAGCGCGGATTCAGAGTCCCTAACCCCAACTCAAGGGGCCACCCAACAAAGCGTGGATTGCGAGTCCCTAACCCCAACTCAAGGGGCCACCCAACAAAGCGTGGATTGCGAGTCCGTAACCTCAACTCAAGGGGCCACGCAACAAAGCGTGGATTGCGAGTCCCTAACCCCTACTCACAGGGCCACGCAACAAAGCGTGGATTGCGAGTCCCTAACCCCAACTCAAGGGGCCACACAACAAAGTGTGGATTGCGAGTCCCCAACCCCAACTGAAGGGGCCACGCAACAAAGCGTGGTTTGCGAGTCCCTAACCCCAACTCAAGGGGCCACACAACAAAGCGTGGATTGCCAGCCCCTAACCCCAACTCAAGGGGCCACGCAACAAAGCGTGGATTGCGAGTCCCTAACCCCAACTCAAGGGGCCACGCAAAAAAGCGTGGATTGCGAGTCCCTAACCCCAACTCAAGGGGCCACACAACAAAGCGTGGATTGCGAGTCCCTAACCCCAACTCAAGGGGCCACGCAACAAAGCGTGTTGCGAGTCCCTAACCCCAACTCAAGGGGCCATGCAACAAAGCGTGGATTGCGAGTCCCTAACCCCAACTCAAGGGGCCACGCAACAAAGCCTGGATTGCGAGTCCCTAACCCCAACTCAAGGGGCCACACAACAAAGCGTGGATTGCGAGTCCCTAACCCCAACTCAACGTGCCGCACAACAAAGCGTGGATTGCGAATCCCTAACCCCAACTCAAGCGGCCACGCAACAAAGCGTGGATTGCGAGTCCCTAACCCCAACTCAAGGGGCCACACAACAAAGTGTGGATTGCGAGTCCCCAACCCCAACTCAAGGGGCCACGCAACAAAGCATGGATTGCGAGTCCCTAACCCCAACTCAAGGGGCCACGCAACAAAGCTTGAATTGCGAGTCCCTAACCCCAACTCAACGTGCCGGACAACAAAGCGCGGATTCAGAGTCCCTAACCCCAACTCAAGGGGCCACGCAACAAAGCGTGGATTGCGAGTCCCTAACCCCAACTCAAGGGGCCACCCAACAAAGCGTGGATTGCGAGTCCGTAACCCCAACTCAAGGGGCCACGCAACAAAGCGTGGATTGCGAGTCCCTAACCCCTACTCACAGGGCCACGCAACAAAGCGTGGATTGCGAGTCCCTAACCCCAACTCAAGGGGCCACACGACAAAGCGTGGATTGCGAGTCCCTAACCCCAACTCAAGGGGCCACACAACAAACCGTGGATTGCGAGTGCCTAACCCCAACTCAAGGGGCCACGCAACAAAGTGTGGATTGCGAGTCCCTAACCCCAACTCAAGGGGCCACGCAATAAAGCGTGGATTGCGAGTCGCCAACCCTAACTCAAAGGGCCACGCAACAAAGCGTGGATTGCGAGTTCCTAACCCCAACTCAAGGGGCCACGCAACAAAGCGTGAATTGCGAGTCGCCAACCCCAAGTCAAGGGGCCACGCAACAAAGCGTGAAACGCGAGTCCCTAACCCCAACTCAAGGGGCCACGCAACAAAGCGTGGATTGCGAGTCACTAACCCCAACTCAAGGGGCCAGGCAACAAGGTGGATTGCGAGTCCCTAACCCCAACTCAAGGGGCCACGCAATGAAGCGTGGATTGCGAGTCCGTAACCCCAACTCAAGGGGCCACGCAACAAAGCGTGGATTGCGAGTCCCTAACCCCAACTCAAGGGGCCACACAACAAAGCGTGGATTGCGAGTCCCTAACGACAACTCAAGGGGCCACACAACAAAGCGTGGATTGCGAGTCCCTAACCCCAACTCAAGGGGCCACACAACAAAGCGTGGATCGCGAGTCCCTAACCCCAACGGAAGGGGCCACACAACAAAGCGTGGATTACGAGTCCCTAACCACAACTCAAGGGGCCACACAACAAAGGGTGGATTGCGAGTCCCTAACCCCAACTCAAGGGCCCAAACAAGAAAGCTTGGATTGCGAGTCCCTAACCCCAACTCAAGGGGCCACGCAACAAAGCCTGGATTGCGAGTCCCTAACCCCAACTCAAGGGGCCACACAACAAAGCGTGGAATTCGAGTCCCTAACCCCGACTCAAGGGCCCACACAAGAAAGCGTGGATTGCGAGTCCCTAACCTCAACTCAAGGGGCCACGCAACAAAGCGTGGATTGCGAGTCCCTAACCCCAACTCAAGGGGCCACACAACAAAGCGTGGATTGCGAGTCCCTAACCCCAACTCAAGGGGCCACACAACAAAGCGTGGATTGCGAGTACCTAACCCCAACTCAAGGGGCCACACAACAAAGCGTGGATTGCGAGTCCCTAACCTCAACTCAAGGGGCCACACAACAAAGCGTGGATTGCGAGTCCCTAACCCAACTCAAGAGGCCACACAACAAAGCGTGGATTGCGAGTCCCTAACCCCAACTCAAGGGGCCACGCAACAAAGCCTGGATTGCGAGTCCCTAACCCCAACTCAAGGGGCCACACAACAAAGCGTGGATTGCGAGTCCCTAACCCCAACTTAACGTGCCACACAACAAAGCGTGGATTGCGAGTCCCTAACCCCAACTCAAGGGGCCACGCAACAAATCGTGGATTGCGGTCCCTAACCCCAACTCAAGGGGCCACACAACAAAGTGTGGATTGCGAGTCCCTAACCCCAACTCAAGGGACCACACAACAAAGCGTGGATTACGAGTGCCCAACCCCAACTGAAGGGGCCACGCAACAAAGCGTGGATTGCGAGTCCCTAACCCAATTCAAGGGGCCACACGACAAAGCGCGGATTCAAAGTCCCTAACCTCAACTCAAGGGGCCACACAACAAAGCGTGGATTACGACTCCCTAACCCCAACTCAAGGGGCCACCCAACAAAGCGTGGATTGCGAGTCCCTAACCCCAACTCAAGGGGCCACACAACAAAGCGTGGATTGCGAGTCCCTAACCCCAACTCAAGGGCCCACACAAGAAAGCGTGGATTGCGAGTCCAACCCAACTCAAGAGGCCACGCAACAAAGCGTGGATTGCGAGTCCCTAACCCCAACTCAAGGGGCCACACAACAAAGCGTGGATTGCGAGTCCCTAACCCCAACTCAAGGGCCCACACAATAAAGCGTGGATTGCGAGTCCCTAACCCCTACTCCAAGGGCCACGGAACAAAGCGTGGATTGCGAGTCCCTAACCCCAACTCAACGTGCCACACAACAAAGCGTGGATTGCGAGTCCCTAACCCAATTCAAGGGGCCACACAACAAAGCGCGGATTCAAAGTCCCTAACCCCAACTCAAGGGGTCACACAACAAAGCATGTATTACGACTCCCTAACCCCAACTCAAGGGGCCACCCAACAAAGCGTGGATTGCGAGTCCCTAACCCCAACTCAAGGGGCCACGCAACAAAGCGTGGATTGCGAGTCCCTAACCCCAACTCAAGGGGCCACACAACAAAGCGTGGATTGCGAGTCCCTAACCCCTACTCCAAGGGCCACGCAACAAAGCGTGGATTGCGAGTCCCTAACCCCAACTCAAGGGGCCACGCAATAAAGCGTGGATTGCGAGTCGCCAACCCCAACTCAAGGGGCCACGCAACAAAGCGTGGATTGCGAGTTCCTAACCCCAACTCAAGGGGCCACGCAACAAAGCGTGAATTGCGAGTCGCCAACCCCAAGTCAAGGGGCCACGCAACAAACCGTGGATTGCGAGTCCCTAACCCCAACTCAAGGGGCCACGCAACAAAGCGTGGATTGCGAGTCACTAACCCCAATTCAAGGGGCCACGCAACAAGGTGGATTGCGAGTCCCTAACCCCAACTCAAGGGGCCACGCAACAAAGCGTGGATTGCGAGTCCGTAACCCCAACTCAAGGGGCCACGCAACAAAGCGTGGATTGCGAGTCCCTAACCCCAACTCAAGGGGCCACGCAACAAAGCGTGGATTGCGAGTCCGTAACCCAATTCAAGGGGCCACACAACAAAGCGTGGATCGCGAGTCCCTAACCCCAACTCAAGGGGCCACACAACAAAGCGTGGATTACGAGTCCCTAACGACAACTCAAGGGGCCACACAACAAAGCGTGGATTGCGAGTCCCTAACCCCAACTCAAGGGGCCACACAACAAAGCGTGGATCGCGAGTCCCTAACCCCAACTGAAGGGGCCACACAACAAAGCGTGGATTGCGAGTCCCTAACCACAACTCACGGGGCCACACAACAAAGCGTGGATGGCGAGTCCCTAACCCCAACTCAAGGGCCCACACAAGAAAGCTTGGATTGCGAGTCCCTAACCCCTGCTCCAAGGGCCACGCAACAAAGCCTGGATTGCGAGTCCCTAACCCCAACTCAAGGGGCCACACAACAAAGCGTGGATTGCGAGTCCCTAACCCCGACTCAAGGGCCCACACAAGAAAGCGTGGATTGCGAGTCCCTAACCTCAACTCAAGGGGCCACGCAACAAAGCGTGGATTGCGAGTCCCTAACCCCAACTCAAGGGGCCACACAACAAAGCGTGCATTGCGAGTACCTAACCCCAACTCAAGGGGCCACACAACAAAGCGTGGATTGCGAGTCCCTAACCTCAACTCAAGGGGCCACACAACAAAGCGTGGATTGCGAGTCCCTAACCCAACTGAAGAGGCCACACAACAAAGCGTGGATTGCGAGTCCCTAACCCCAACTCAAGGGGCCACGCAACAAAGCCTGGATTGCGAGTCCCTAACCCCAACTCAAGGGGCCACACAACAAAGCGCGGACTGCGAGTCCCTAACCCCAACTCAACGTGCCACACAACAAAGCGTGGATTGCGAGTCCCTAACCCCAACTCAAGGGGCCACGCAACAAATCGTAGATTGCGGTCCCTAACCCCAACTCAAGGGGCCACACAACAAAGCGTGGATTACGAGTCCCTAACCCCAACTGAAGGGGCCACGCAACAAAGCGTGGATTGCGAGTCCCTAACCCAATTCAAGGGGCCACACAACAAAGCGCGGATTCAAAGTCCCTAACCCCAACTCAAGGGGTCACACAACAAAGCGTGTATTACGACTCCCTAACCCCAACTCAAGGGGCCACCCAACAAAGCGTGGATTGCGAGTCCCTAACCCCAACTCAAGGGGCCACGCAACAAAGCGTGGATTGCGAGTCCCTAACCCCAACTCAAGGGGCCACACAACAAAGCGTGGATTGCGAGTCCCTAACCCCTACTCCAAGGGCCACGCAACAAAGCGTGGATTGCGAGTCCCTAACCCCAACTCAAGGGGCCACGCAATAAACCGTGGATTGCGAGTCGCCAACCCCAACTCAAGGGGCCACGCAACAAAGCGTGGATTGCGAGTTCCTAACCCCAACTCAAGGGGCCACGCAACAAAGCGTGAATTGCGTGTCGCCAACCCCAAGTCAAGGGGCCACGCAACAAACCGTGGATTGCGAGTCCCTAACCCCAACTCAAGGGGCCACGCAACAAAGCGTGGATTGCGAGTCACTAACCCCAACTCAAGGGGCCACGCAACAAGGTGGATTGCGAGTCCCTAACCCCAACTCAAGGGGCCACGCAACAAAGCGTGGATTGCGAGTCCGTAACCCCAACTCAAGGGGCCACGCAACAAAGCGTGGATTGCGAGTCCCTAACCCCAACTCAAGGGGCCACGCGACAAAGCGTGGATTGCGAGTCCGTAACCCAATTCAAGGGGCCACACAACAAAGCGTGGATCGCGAGTCCCTAACCCCAACTCAAGGGGCCACACAACAAAGCGTGGATTACGAGTCCCTAACGACAACTCAAGGGGCCACACAACAAAGCGTGGATTGCGAGTCCCTAACCCCAACTCAAGGGGCCACACAACAAAGCGTGGATCGCGAGTCCCTAACCCCAACTGAAGGGGCCACACAACAAAGCGTGGATTGCGAGTCCCTAACCACAACTCACGGGGCCACACAACAAAGCGTGGATGGCGAGTCCCTAACCCCAACTCAAGGGCCCACACAAGAAAGCTTGGATTGCGAGTCCCTAACCCCTGCTCCAAGGGCCACGCAACAAAGCCTGGATTGCGAGTCCCTAACCCCAACTCAAGGGGCCACACAACAAAGCGTGGATTGCGAGTCCCTAACCCCGACTCAAGGGCCCACACAAGAAAGCGTGGATTGCGAGTCCCTAACCTCAACTCAAGGGGCCACGCAACAAAGCGTGGATTGCGAGTCCCTAACCCCAACTCAAGGGGCCACACAACAAAGCGTGGATTGCGAGTACCTAACCCCAACTCAAGGGGCCACACAACAAAGCGTGGATTGCGAGTCCCTAACCTCAACTCAAGGGGCCACACAACAAAGCGTGGATTGCGAGTCCCTAACCCAACTGAAGAGGCCACACAACAAAGCGTGGATTGCGAGTCCCTAACCCCAACTCAAGGGGCCACGCAACAAAGCCTGGATTGCGAGTCCCTAACCCCAACTCAAGGGGCAACACAACAAAGCGCGGACTGCGAGTCCCTAACCCCAACTCAACGTGCCACACAACAAAGCGTGGATTGCGAGTCCCTAACCCCAACTCAAGGGGCCACGCAACAAATCGTGGATTGCGGTCCCTAACCCCAACTCAAGGGGCCACACAACAAAGCGTGGATTACGAGTCCCTAACCCCAACTGAAGGGGCCACGCAACAAAGCGTGGATTGCGAGTCCCTAACCCAATTCAAGGGGCCACACAACAAAGCGCGGATTCAAAGTCCCTAACCCCAACTCAAGGGGCCACACAACAAAGTCATGGATTACGACTCCCTAACCCCAACTCAAGGGGCCACACAACAAAGCGTGGATTGCGAGTCCCTAACCCCAACTCAAGGGGCCACACAACAAAGCGTGGATTGCGAGTCCCTAACCCCAACTCAAGGGCCCACACAAGAAAGCGCGGATTGCGAGTCCCTAACCCCAACTCAAGGGCCCACACAATAAAGCCTGGATTGCGAGTCCCTAACCCCTACTCCAAGGGCCACGGAACAAAGCGTGGATTGCGAGTCCCTAACCCCAACTCAAGGGGCCACACAACAAAGCGTGGATTGCGAGTCCCTAACCCCAACCCAAGGGGCCACACAACAAAGCGTGGATTGCGAGTCCCTAACCCCAACTCAAGGGCCCACACAAGAAAGCGTGGATTGCGAGTCCCTAACCCAACTCAAGAGGCCACGCAACAAAGCGTGGATTGCGAGTCCCTAACCCCAACTCAAGGGGCCACACAACAAAGCGTGGATTGCGAGTCCCTAACCCCAACTCAAGGGCCCACACAATAAGGCGTGGATTGCGAGTCCCTAACCCCTACTCCAAGGGCCACGGAACAAAGCGTGGATTGCGAGTCCCTAACCCCAACTCAACGTGCCACACAACAAAGCGTGGATTGCGAGTCCCTAACCCAATTCAAGGGGCCACACAACAAAGCGCGAATTCAAAGTCCCTAACCCCAAAGCAAGGGGTCACACAACAAAGCGTGGATTGCGAGTCCCTAACCCCAACTCAAGGGGCCACGCAACAAAGCGTGGATTGCGAGTCCCTAAACCCAACTCAAGGGGCCACACAACAAAGCGTGGATTGCGAGTCCCTAACCCCTACTCCAAGGGCCACGCAACAAAGCGTGGATTGCGAGTCCCTAACCCTTACTCAAGGCGCCAACCAACAAAGCGTGGATTGCGAGTCCCTAACCCCAACTCAAGGGCCCACACAAGACAGCGTGGATTGCGAGCCCCTAACCCCAACTCAAGGGGCCACGCAACAAAGCCTGGATTGCGAGTCCCTAACCCCAACTCAAGGGGCCACGCAACAAAGCGTGGATTGCCAGTCCCTAACCCCAACTCAAGGGGCAACGCAACAAAGCGTGGATTGCGAGTCCCTAACCCCAACTCAAGGGCCCACACAAGAAAGCGTGGATTGCGAGTCCCTAACCCCTACTCCAAGGGCCACGGAACAAAGCGTGGATTGCGAGTCCCTAACCCCAAGTCAAGGGGCCACACAACAAAGCGTGGATTGCGAGTCCCTAACCCCAACTCAAGGGCCCACACAATAAAGCCTGGATTGCGAGTCCCTAACCCCTACTCCAAGGGCCACGGAACAAAGCGTGGATTGCGAGTCCCTAACCCCAACTCAAGGGGCCACGCAACAAAGCGTGGATTGCGAGTCCCTAACCCAATTCAAGGGGCCACACAACAAAGCGTGGATTGCGAGTACCTAACCCCAACTCAAGGGGCCACGCAACAAAGCGTGGATTGCGAGTCCCTAACCCAACTCAAGAGGCCACACAACAAAGCGTGGATTGCGAGTCCCTAACCCCAATTCAAGGGGCCACACAACAAAGCGTGGATTGCGAGTCCCTAACCCCAACTCAAGCGGCCGCGCAACAAAGCGTGGATTGCGAGTCCCTAACCCAACTCAAGAGGCCACACAACAAAGCCTGGATTGCGAGTCCCTAACCCCAACTCAAGGGGCCACACAACAAAGCGTGGATTGCGAGTCCCTAACCCCAATTCAAGGGGCCACACAACAAAGCGTGGATTGCGAGTCCCTAACCCCAACTCAAGGGGCCACACAACAAAGCGTGGATTGCGAGTCCCTAACCCAACTCAAGAGGCCACACAACAAAGCGTGGATTGCGAGTCCCTAACCCCAATTCAAGGGGCCACACAACAAAGCGTGGATTGCGAGTCCCTAACCCCAACTCAAGGGGCCACACAACAAAGCGTGGATTGCGAGTCCCTAACCCAACTCAAGAGGCCACACAACAAAGCGTGGATTGCGAGTCCCTAACCCCAATTCAAGGGGCCACACAACAAAGCGTGGATTGCGAGTCCCTAACCCCAACTCAAGGGGCCACACAACAAAGCGTGGATTGCGAGTCCCTAACCCAACTCAAGAGGCCACACAACAAAGCCTGGATTGCGAGTCCCTAACCCCAACTCAAGGGGCCACACAACAAAGCGTGGATTGCGAGTCCCTAACCCCAACTCAAGGGGCCACACCACATAGCGTGGATTGCGAGTCCCTAACCCCAACTCAAGGGGCCACGCAACAAAGCTTGAATTGCGAGTCCCTAACCCCAACTCAACGTGCCACACAACAAAGCGTGGATTGCGAGTCCCTAACCCAACTCAAGAGGCCACACAACAAAGCCTGGATTGCGAGTCCCTAACCCCAATTCAAGGGGCCACACAACAAAGCGTGGATTGCGAGTCCCTAACCCCAACTCAAGAGGCCACACAACAAAGCGTGGATTGCGAGTCCCTAACCCCAATTCAAGGGGCCACACAACAAAGCGTGGATTGCGAGTCCCTAACCCCAACTCAAGGGGCCACGCAACAAAGCGTGGATTGCCAGTCCCTAACCCCAACTCAAGGGGCCACACAACAAAGCGTGGATTGCGAGTCCCTAACCCCAACTCAAGGGCCCACACAATAAAGCGTGGATTGCGAGTCCCTAACCCCTACTCCAAGGGCCACGGAACAAAGCGTGGATTGCGAGTCCCTAACCCCAACTCAACGTGCCACACAACAAAGCGTGGATTGCGAGTCCCTAACCCAATTCAAGGGGCCACACAACAAAGCGCGGATTCAAAGTCCCTAACCCCAACTCAAGGGGCCACCCAACAAAGCGTGGATTGCGAGTCCCTAACCCCAACTCAAGGGGCTACGCAACAAAGCGTGGATTGCGAGTCCCTAACCCCAACTCAAGGGGCCACACAACAAAGCGTGGATTGCGAGTCCCTAACCCCTACTCCAAGGGCCACGCAACAAAGCGTGGAATGCGAGTCCCTAACCCTTACTCAAGGCGCCAACCAACAAAGCGTGGATTGCGAGTCCCTAACCCCAACTCAAGGGCCCACACAGACAGCGTGGATTGCGAGCCCCTAACCCCAACTCAAGGGGCCACGCAACAAAGCCTGAATTGCGAGTCCCTAACCCCAACTCAAGGGGCCACGCAACAAAGCCTGGATTGCGAGTCCCTAACCCCAACTCAAGGGGCAACGCAACAAAGCCCGGATTGCGAGTCCCTAACCCCAACTCAAGGGGCCACACAACGAAGCGTGGATTGCGAGTCCCTAACCCCAACTCAAGGGCCCACACAAGAAAGCGTGGATTGCGAGTCCCTAGCCCCTACTCCAAGGGCCACGGAACAAAGCGTGGATTGCGAGTCCCTAACCCCAACTCAAGGGGCCACGCAACAAAGCGTGGATTGCGAGTCCCTAACCCCTGCTCCAAGGGCCCACACAATAAAGCGTGGATTGCGAGTCCCTAACCCCTACTCCAAGGGCCACGGAACAAAGCGTGGATTGCGAGTCCCTAACCCCAACTCAAGGGGCCACGCAACAAAGCGTGGATTGCGAGTCCCTAACCCAATTCAAGGGGCCACACAACAAAGCGCGGATTCAAAGTCCCTAACCCCAACTCAAGGGGCCACACAACAAAGCGTGGATTGCGAGTCCCTAACCCCAACTCAAGGGCCCACACAATAAAGCGTGGATTGCGAGTCCCTAACCCCTACTCCAAGGGCCACGGAACAAAGCGTGGATTGCGAGTCCCTAACCCCAACTCAAGGGGCCACGCAACAAAGCGTGGATTGCGAGTCCCTTACCCAATTCAAGGGGCCACACAACAAAGCGCGGATTCAAAGTCCCTAACCCCAACTCAAGGGGCCACACAACAAAGCGTGGATTACGACTCCCTAACCCCAACTCAAGGGGCCACCCAACAAAGCGTGGATTGCGAGTCCCTAACCCCAACTCAAGGGGCCACGCAACAAAGCGTGGATTGCGAGTCCCTAACCCCAACTCAAGGGGCCACACCACAAAGCGTGGATTGCGAGTCCCTAACCCAACTCAAGAGGCCACACAACAAAGCGTGGATTGCGAGTCCCTAACCCCAATTCAAGGGGCCACACAACAAAGCGTGGATTGCGAGTCCCTAACCCCAACTCAAGGGCCCACACAAGAAAGCGTGGATTGCGAGTCCCTAACCCCAACTCAAGGGCCTACACAATAAAGCGTGGATTGCGAGTCCCTAACCCCTACTCCAAGGGCCATGCAACAAAGCGTGGATTGCGAGTCCCTAACCCCTACTCAACGTGCCACACAACAAAGCGTGGATTGCAAGTCCCTAACCCAATTCAAGGGGCCACACAACAAAGCGCGGATTCAAAGTCCCTAACCCCAACTCAAGGGGCCACACAACAAAGCGTGGATTACGACTCCCTAACCCCAACTCAAGGGGCCACCCAACAAAGCGTGGATTGCGAGTCCCTAACCCCAACTCAAGGGGCCACGCAACAAAGCGTGGATTGCGAGTCCCTAACCCCAACTCAAGGGGCCACACAACAAAGCGTGGATTGCGAGTCCCTAACCCCTACTCCAAGGGCCACGCAACAAAGCGTGGATTGCGAGTCCCTAACCCTTACTCAAGGCGCCACCCAACAAAGCGTGGATTGCGAGTCGCTAACCCCAACTCAAGGGCCCACACAAGACAGCGTGGATTGCGAGCCCCTAACCCCAACTCAAGGGGCCACGCAACAAAGCGTGGATTGCGAGTCCCTAACCCCAACTCAAGGGGCCACACAACAAAGTGTAGATTGCGAGTCCCTAACCCCAACTCAAGGGGCCACACAACAAAGCGTGGTTTGCGAGTCCCTAACCCAACTCAAGAGGCCACACAACAAAGCGTGGATTGCGAGTCGCCAACCCCAACTCAAGGGGCCATGCAACAAAGCGTGGATTGCGAGTCCGTGACCCCAACTCAAGGGGCAACGCAACAAAGCCTGGATTGCGAGTCCCTAACCCCAACTCAAGGGGCCACACAGCAAAGCGTGGATTGCGAGTCCCTAACCCCAACTCAAGGGCCCACACAAGAAAGCGTGGATTGCGAGTCCCTAACCCCTACTCCAAGGGCCACGGAACAAAGCGTGGATTGCGAGTCCCTAACCCCAAGTCAAGGGGCCACACAACAAAGCGTGGATTGCGAGTCCCTAACCCCAACTGAAGGGCCCACACAATAAAGCGTGGATTGCGAGTCCCTAACCCCTACTCCAAGGGCCACGGAACAAAGCGTGGATTGCGAGTCCCTAACCCCAACTCAAGGGGCCACGCAGCAAAGCGTGGATTGCGAGTCCCTAACCCAATTCAAGGGGCCACACAACAAAGCGCGGATTCAAAGTCCCTAACCCCAACTCAAGGGGCCACACAACAAAGCGTGGATTACGACTCCCTAACCCCAACTCAAGGGGCCACCCAACAAAGCGTGGATTGCGAGTCCCTAGCCCCAACTCAAGGGGCCACGCAAAAAAGCGTGGATTGCGAGTCCCTAACCCCAACTCAGGGGGCCACACCACAAAGCGTGGATTGCGAGTCCCTAACCCAACTCAAGAGGCCACACAACAAAGCGTGGATTGCGAGTCCCTAACCCCGATTCAAGGGGCCACACAACAAAGCGCGGATTCAAAGTCCCTAACCCCAACTCAAGGGGCCACACAACAAAGCGTGGATTACGACTCCCTAACCCCAACTTAAGGGGCCACCCAACAAAGCGTGGATTGCGAGTCCCTAAACGCAACTCAAGGGGCCACACAACAAACCGTGGATAGCGAGTCCCTAACCCCAACTCAAGGGGCCACACAACAAAGCGTGGATTGCGAGTCCCTAACCCCAACTCAAGGGCCCACACAAGAAAGCGTGGATTGCGAGTCCCTAACCCCTACTCCAAGGGCCACGCAACAAAGCGCTGATTGCGAGTCCCTAACCCCAACTCAAGGGGCCACACAACAAAGCGTGGATTGCGAGTCCCTAACCCCAACTCAAGGGCCCACACAAGACAACGTGGATTGCGAGCCCCTAACCCCAACTCAAGGGGCCACGCCACAAAGCGTGGATTGCGAGTCCCTAACCCCAACTCAAGAGGCCACACAACAAAGCGTGGATTGCGAGTTCCTAACCCCAACTCAAGGGGCCATGCAACGAAGCGTGGATTGCGAGTCCCTAACCACAACTCAAGGGGCCACACAATAAAGCCTAGATTGCGAGTCCCTAACCCCAACTCAACGTGCCACACAACAAAGCGTGGATTGCTAATCACTAACCCCAACTCAAGCGGCCACGCAACAAAATGTGGATTGCGAGTCCCTAACCCCAAGTCAAGGGGCCACACAACAAAGTGTGGATTGCGAGTCCCCAACCCCAACTGAAGGGGCCACGCAACAAAGCGTGGATTGCGAGTCCCTAACCCCATCTCCAGGGGCCACACAACAAAGCGTGGATTACAAGTCCCTAACCCCAACTCAAGGGGCCACCCAAGAAAGCGTGGATTGCGACTCCCTAACCCCAACTCAAGGGGCCACGCAACAAAGCGTGGATTGCGAGTCCCTAACCCCAAATCAAGGGGCCACACAACAAAGCGTGGATTGCAAGCCCCTAACGCCAACTCAAGGGGCCACGCAACAAAGCGTGGATTGCAAGTCCCTAACCCCAACTCAAGGGGCCACACAACAAAGTGTGGATTGCCAGTCCCTAACTCCAACTCAAGGGGCCACACAACAAAGCGTGGATTGCGAGTCCCTAACCCCAAATCAAGGGGCCACGCAAGAAAGCGTGGATTGCGAGTCCCTAACCCCAACTCAACGGGCCATGCAACAAAGCGTGGATTGGGAGTCCCTAACCCCAACTCAAGGGGCCACGCAACAAAGCGTGGATTGCGAATCCCTAACCCCAACTCAAGGGGCCACACAACAAAGCGCGGATTCAGAGTCCCTAACCCCAACTCAAGGGGCCACCCAACAAAGCGTGGATTGCGAGTCCCTAACCCCAACTCAAGGGGCCACGCAACAAAGCGTGGATTGCGAGTCCCTAACCCCTACTCACAGGGCCACGCTACAAAGCGTGGATTGCGAGTCCCTAACCCCAACTCAAGGGGCCACACAACAAAGCGTGGATTGCGAGTCCCTAACCCCAACTCAAGGGGCCACACAACAAACCGTGGATTGCGAGTCCCTAACCCAAACTCAAGGGGCCGGACAACAAACCGTGGATTGTGAGTCCCTAACCCCAACTGAAGGGGCCACGCAACAAAGCGTGGATTGCGAGTCGCCAACCCCAACTCAAGGGGCCACGCAACAAAGCGTGGATTGCGAGTCCCTAACCCCAACTCAAGGAGCCACACAACAAAGCGTGGATTGCGAGTCCCTAACCCCAACTCAACGTGCCACACAACAAAGTGTGGATTGCGAGTCCCTAACCCAACTCGAGAGGCCACACAACAAAGCGTGGATTGCGAGTCCCTAACCCCAACTCAAGGGGCCATGCAACAAAGCGTGGATAGCGAGTCCCTAGCCCCAACTCAAGGGGCCACGCAACAAAGCGTGGATTGCGAGTCCCTCACCCAATTCACGGGGCCACACAACAAAGGGTGGATCGCGAGTCCCTAACTCCAACTCAAGGGGCCACACAACAAAGCGTGGATTACCAGTCCCTAACCCCAACTCAAGGGGCCACACAACAAAGCGTGGGTTACGAGTCCCTAACCACAACTCAAGGGGCCACACAACAAAGCGTGGATGGCGAGTCCCTAACCCCAACTCAAGGGCCCACACAAGAAAGCGTGGATTGCGAGTCGCTAACCCCTACTCCAAGGGCCACGCAACAAAGCCCGGATTGCGAGTCCCTAACCCCAAATCAAGGGGCCACGCAACAAAGCGTGGATTGCCAGTCCCTAACCCAACTCAAGAGGCCACACAACAAAGCGTGGATTGCGAGTCCCTAACCCCAACTGAAGGGGCCACGCAACAAAGCGTGGATGGCGAGTCCCTAACCCCAACTCAACGTGCCACGCAACAAAGCGTGGATTGCGAGTCCCTAACCCCAACTCAAGGGGCCACGCAACAAATCGTGGATTGCGGTCCCTAACCCCAACTCAGGGGGCGACCCAACAAAGCGTGGATTGCGAGTCCCTAACAACAACTCAAGGGGCCACGCAACAAAGCGTGGATTGCGAGTCCCTAACCCAATTCAAGGGGCCACACAACAAAGCGTGGATTGCGAGTCCCTAACCCCAACTCAAGGGGCCACACAACAAAGCGCGGATTGCGAGTCCCTAACCCCAAATCAAGGGGCCACGCAACAAAGCATGGATTGCGAGTCCCTAACCCCAACTCAAGGGGCCACGCAACAAAGCGTGGATTGCGAGTCCCTAACCCCAACTCAAGGGGCCATGCAACAAAGCGTGGATTGCGAGTCCCTAACCCCAACTCAAGGGGCCACGCAACAAAGCCTCGATTGCGAGTCCCTAACCCCAACTCAAGGGGCCACACAACAAAGCGCGGATTCAGAGTCCCTAACCCCAACTCAAGGGGCCACCCAACAAAGCGTGGATTGCGAGTCGCCAACCCCAACTCAAGGGGCCACGCAACAAAGCGTGGATTGCGAGTCCCTAACCCCAACTCAAGGAGCCACACAACAAAGCGTGGATTGCGAGTCCCTAACCCCAACTCAACATGCCACACAACAAAGTGTGGATTGCGAGTCCCTAACCCAACTCAAGAGGCCACACAACAAAGCGTGGATTGCGAGTCCCTAACCCCAACTCAAGGGGCCATGCAACAAAGCGTGGATTGCGAGTCCCTAACCCCAACTCAAGGGCCCACACAAGAAAGCGTGGATTGCGAGTCCCTAACCCCAACTCAACATGCCACACAACAAAGTGTGGATTGCGAGTCCCTAACCCAACTCAAGAGGCCACACAACAAAGCGTGGATTGCGAGTCCCTAACCCCAACTCAAGGGGCCATGCAACAAAGCGTGGATGGCGAGTCCCTAACCCCAACTCAAGGGCCCACACAAGAAAGCGTGGATTGCGAGTCCCTAACCCCTACTCCAAGGGCCACGCAACAAAGCCTGGATTGCGAGTCCCTAACCCCAAATCAAGGGGCCACACAACAAAGGGTGGATTGCGAGTCCCTAACCCCAACTCAGGGGGCGACCCAACAAAGCGTGGATTGCGAGTCCCTAACAACAACTCAAGGGGCCACGCAACAAAGCGTGGATTGCGAGTCCCCAACCCCAACTGAAGGGGCCACGCAACAAAGCGTGGATTGCGAGTCCCTAACCCAATTCAAGGGGCCACACAACAAAGCGTGGATTGCGAGTCCCTAACCCCAACTCAAGGGGCCACACAACAAAGCGCGGATTAAAAGTCCCTAACCCCAACTCAAGGGGCCACACAACAAAGCGTGGATTGCGAGTCCCTAACCCCAAATCATGGGGCCACACAACAAAGCGTGGATTGCGAGTCCCTAACCCCAACTCAAGGGGCCACGCAACAAAGCGTGGATTGCGAGTCCCTAACCCCAACTCAAGGGGCCATGCAACAAAGCGTGGATTGCGAAGCCCTAACCCCAACTCAAGGGGCCACGCAACAAAGCCTCGATTGCGAGTCCCTAACCCCAACTCAAGGGGCCACACAACAAAGCGCGGATTCAGAGTCCCTAACCCCAACTCAAGGGGCCACCCAACAAAGCGTGGATTGCGAGTCGCCAACCCCAACTCAAGGGGCCACACAACAAAGCGTGGATTGCGAGTCCCTAACCCCAACTCAACATGCCACACAACAAAGTGTGGATTGCGAGTCCCTAACCCAACTCAAGAGGCCACACAACAAAGCGTGGATTGCGAGTCCCTAACCCCAACTCAAGGGGCCATGCAACAAAGCGTGGATGGCGAGTCCCTAACCCCAACTCAAGGGCCCACACAAGAAAGCGTGGATTGCGAGTCCCTAACCCCTACTCCAAGGGCCACGCAACAAAGCCTGGATTGCGAGTCCCTAACCCCAAATCAAGGGGCCACACAACAAAGCGTGGATTGCGAGTCCCTAACCCCAACTCAAGGGGCCAAGCAACAAAGCGTGGATGGCGAGTCCCTAACCCCAACTCAACGTGCCACGCAACAAAGCGTGGATTGCGAGTCCCTAACCCCAACTCAAGGGGCCACGCAACAAATCGTGGATTGCGGTCCCTAACCCCAACTCAAGGGGCGACCCAACAAAGCGTGGATTGCGAGTCCCTAACAACAACTCAAGGGGCCACGCAACAAAGCGTGGATTGCGAGTCCCCAACCCCAACTGAAGGGGCCACGCAACAAAGCGTGGATTGCGAGTCCCTAACCCCAACTCAAGGGGCCACACAACAAAGCGTGGATTGCGAGTCCCTAACCCCAACTCAAGGGGCCACGCAACAAAGCGCGGATTAAAAGTCCCTAACCCCAACTCAAGGGGCCACGCAACAAAGCGTGGATTGCGAGTCCCTAACCCAATTCAAGGGGCCACACAACAAAGCGTGGATTGCGAGTCCCTAACCCCAACTCAAGGGGCCACGCAACAAAGCCTCGATTGCGAGTCCCTAACCCCAACTCAAGGGGCCACACAACAAAGCGCGGATTCAGAGTCCCTAACCCCAACTCAAGGGGCCACCCAACAAAGCGTGGATTGCGAGTCGCCAACCCCAACTCAAGGGGCCACGCAACAAAGCGTGGATTGCGAGTCCCTAACCCCAACTCAAGGAGCCACACAACAAAGCGTGGATTGCGAGTCCCTAACCCCAACTCAACATGCCACACAACAAAGTGTGGATTGCGAGTCCCTAACCCAACTCAAGAGGCCACACAACAAAGCGTGGATTGCGAGTCCCTAACCCCAACTCAAGGGGCCATGCAACAAAGCGTGGATTGCGAGTCCCTAGCCCCAACTCAAGGGGCCACGCAACAAAGCCTGGATTGCGAGTCCCTAACCCAATTCACGGGGCCACACAACAAAGTATGGATCGCGAGTCCCTAACCCCAACTCAAGGGGCCACACAACAAAGCGTGGATTACGAGTCCCTAACCCCAACTCAAGGGGCCACACAACAAAGCGTGGATTACGAGTCCCTAACCACAACTCAAGGGGCCACACAACAAAGCGTGGATGGCGAGTCCCTAACCGCAACTCAAGGGCCCACACAAGAAAGCGTGGATTGCGAGTCCCTAACCCCTACTCCAAGGGCCACGCAACAAAGCCTGGATTGCGAGTCCCTAACCCCAAATCAAGGGGCCACACAACAAAGCGTGGATTGCGAGTCCCTAACCCCAACTCAAGGGGCCACGCAACAAAGCGTGGATTGCGAGTCCCTAACCCAACTCAAGAGGCCACACAACAAAGCGTGGATTGCGAGTCCCTAACCCCAACTCAAGGGGCCACGCAACAAAGCGTGGATTGCGAATCCCTAACCCCAACTGAAGGGGCCACACAACAAAGCGTGGATTGCGAGTCCCTAACCCCTACTCCAAGGGCCACGCAACAAAGCCTGGATTGCGAGTCCCTAACCCCAAATCAAGGGGCCACACAACAAAGCGTGGATTGCGATTCCCTAACCCCAACTGAAGGAGCCACGCAACAAAGCGTGGATGGCGAGTCCCTAACCCCAACTCAACGTGCCACGCAACAAAGCGTGGATTGCGAGTCCCTAACAACAACTCAAAGGGCCACGCAACAAAGCGTGGATTGCGAGTCCCCAACCCCAACTGAAGGGGCCACGCAACAAAGCGTGGATTGCGAGTCCCTAACCCAATTCAAGGGGCCACACAACAAAGCGTGGATTGCGAGTCCCTAACCCCAACTCAAGGGGCCACACAACAAAGCGCGGATTAAAAGTCCCTAACCCCAACTCAAGGGGCCACACAACAAAGCGTGGATTGCGAGTCCCTAACCCCAAATCAAGGGGCCACGCAACAAAGCGTGGATTGCGAGTCCCTAACCCCAACTGGAGGGGCCACGCAACAAAGCGTGGATTGCGAGTCCCTAACCCCAACTCAACGGGCCATGCAACAAAGCGTGGATTGCGAGTCCCTAACCCCAACTCAAGGGGCCACGCAACAAAGCCTCGATTGCGAGTCCCTAACCCCAACTCAAGGGGCCACACAACAAAGCGCGGATTCAGAGTCCCTAACCCCAACTCAAGGGGCCACCCAACAAAGCGTGGATTGCGAGTCCCTAACCCCAACTCAAGGGGCCACGCAACAAAGCGTGGATTGCGAGTCCCTAACCCATACTCACAGGGCCACGCTACAAAGCGTGGATTGCGAGTCCCTAACCCCAACTCAAGGGGCCACACAACAAAGCGTGGATTGCGAGTCCCTAACCCCAACTCAAGGGGCCACACAACAAACCGTGGATTGCGAGTCCCTAACCCCAACTCAAGGGGCTGGACAACAAACCGTGGATTGTGAGTCCCTAACCCCAACTCAAGGGGCCACGCAACAAAGCGTGGATTGCGAGTCGCCAACCCCAACTCAAGGGGCCACGCAAAAAAGCGTGGATTGCGAGTCCCTAACCCAATTCAAGGGGCCACACAACAAAGCGTGGATTGCGAGTCCCTAACCCCAACTCAAGGTGCCACGCAACAAAGCGCGGATTAAAAGTCCCTAACCCCAACTCAAGGGGCCACGCAACAAAGCGTGGATTGCGAGTCCCTAACCCAATTCAAGGGGCCACACAACAAAGCGTGGATTGCGAGTCCCTAACCCCAACTCAAGGGGCCACGCAACAAAGCCTCGATTGCGAGTCCCTAACCCCAACTCAAGGGGCCACACAAGAAAGCGCGGATTCAGAGTCCCTAACCCCAACTCAAGGGGCCACCCAACAAAGCGTGGATTGCGAGTCGCCGACCCCAACTCAAGGGGCCACGCAACAAAGCGTGGATTGCGAGTCCCTAACCCCAACTCAAGGAGCCACACAGCAAAGCGTGGATTGCGAGTCCCTAACCCCAACTCAACATGCCACACAACAAAGTGTGGATTGCGAGTCCCTAACCCAACTCAAGAGGCCACACAACAAAGCGTGGATTGCGAGTCCCTAACCCCAACTCAAGGGGCCATGCAACAAAGCGTGGATTGCGAGTCCCTAGCCCCAACTCAAGGGGCCACGCAACAAAGCGTGGATTGCGAGTCCCTAACCCAATTCACGGGGCCACACAACAAAGGGTGGATCGCGAGTCCCTAACCCCAACTCAAGGGGCCACACAACAAAGCGTGGATTACGAGTCCCTAACCCCAACTCAAGGGGCCACACAACAAAGCGTGGATTACGAGTCCCTAACCACAACTCAAGGGGCCACACAACAAAGCGTGGATGGCGAGTCCCTAACCCCAACTCAAGGGCCCACACAAGAAAGCGTGGATTGCGAGTCCCTAACCCCTACTCCAAGGGCCACGCAACAAAGCCTGGATTGCGAGTCCCTAACCCCAAATCAAGGGGCCACACAACAAAGCGTGGATTGCGAGTCCCTAACCCCAACTCAAGGGGCCACGCAACAAAGCGTGGATTGCGAGTCCCTAACCCAACTCAAGAGGCCACACAACAAAGCGTGGATTGCGAGTCCCTAACCCCAACTCAAGGGGCCACGCAACAAAGCGTGCATTGCGAATCCCTAACCCCAACTGAAGGGGCCACACAACAAAGCGTGGATTGCGAGTCCCTAACCCCTACTCCAAGGGCCACGCAACAAAGCCTGGATTGCGAGTCCCTAACCCCAAATCAAGGGGCCACACAACAAAGCGTGGATTGCGATTCCCTAACCCCAACTGAAGGAGCCACGCAACAAAGCGTGGATGGCGAGTCCCTAACCCCAACTCAACGTGCCACGCAACAAAGCGTGGATTGCGAGTCCCTAACAACAACTCAAAGGGCCACGCAACAAAGCGTGGATTGCGAGTCCCCAACCCCAACTGAACGGGCCACGCAACAAAGCGTGGATTGCGAGTCCCTAACCCAATTCAAGGGGCCACACAACAAAGCGTGGATTGCGAGTCCCTAACCCCAACTCAAGGGGCCACACAACAAAGCGCGGATTAAAAGTCCCTAACCCCAACTCAAGGGGCCACACAACAAAGCGTGGATTGCGAGTCCCTAACCCCAAATCAAGGGGCCACGCAACAAAGCGTGGATTGCGAGTCCCTAACCCCAACTCAAGGGGCCACGCAACAAAGCGTGGATTGCGAGTCCCTAACCCCAACTCAACAGGCCATGCAACAAAGCGTGGATTGCGAGTCCCTAACCCCAACTCAAGGGGCCACGCAACAAAGCCTCGATTGCGAGTCCCTAACCCCAACTCAAGGGGCCACACAACAAAGCGCGGATTCAGAGTCCCTAACCCCAACTCAAGGGGCCACCCAACAAAGCGTGGATTGCGAGTCCCTAACCCCAACTCAAGGGGCCACGCAACAAAGCGTGGATTGCGAGTCCCTAACCCATACTCACAGGGCCACGCTACAAAGCGTGGATTGCGAGTCCCTAACCCCAACTCAAGGGGCCACACAACAAAGCGTGGATTGCGAGTCCCTAACCCCAACTCAAGGGGCCACACAACAAACCGTGGATTGCGAGTCCCTAACCCCAACTCAAGGGGCTGGACAACAAACCGTGGATTGTGAGTCCCTAACCCCAACTCAAGGGGCCACGCAACAAAGCGTGGATTGCGAGTCGCCAACCCCAACTCAAGGGGCCACGCAACAAAGCGTGGATTGCGAGTCCCTAACCCCAACTCAAGGGGCCACACAACAAAGCGTGGATTGCGAGTCCCTGACCCCAACTCAACGTGCCACACAACAAAGTGTGGATTGCGAGTCCCTAACCCAACTCAAGGGGCCACACAACAAAGCGTGGATTGCGAGTCCCTAACCCCAACTCAAGGGGCCATGCAACAAAGCGTGGATTGCGAGTCCCTAGCCCCAACTCAAGGGGCCACGCAACAAAGCCTGGATTGCGAGTCCCTAACCCAATTCACGGGGCCACACAACAAAGGGTGGATCGCGAGTCCCTAACCCCAACTCAAGGGGCCACACAACAAAGCGTGGATTGGGAGTCCCTAACCCCAACTCAAGGGGCCACACAACAAAGCGTGGATTACGAGTCCCTAACCACAACTCAAGGGGCCACACAACAAAGCGTGGATGGCGAGTCCCTAACCCCAACTCAAGGGCCCACACAAGAAAGCGTGGATTGCGAGTCCCTAACCCCTACTCCAAGGGCCACGCAACAAAGCCTGGATTGCGAGTCCCTAACCCCAAATCAAGGGGCCACACAACAAAGCGTGGATTGCGAGTCCCTAACCCAACTCAAGAGGCCGTACAACAAAGCGTGGATTGCGAGTCCCTAACCGCAACTGAAGGGGCCACGCAACAAAGCGTGGATTGCGAGTCCCTAACCCCAACTCAACGTGCCACGCAACAAAGCATGGATTGCGAGTCCCTAACCCCAACTCAAGGGGCCACGCAACAAATCGTGGATTGCGGTCCCTAACCCCAACTCAAGGGGCGACCCAACAAAGCGTGGATTGCAAGTCCCTAACCCCAACTCAAGGGGCCACGCAACAAAGCGTGGATTGCGAGTCCCCAACCCCAACTGAAGGGGCCACGCAACAAAGCGTGGATCGCGAGTCCCTAACCAAATTCAAGGGGCCACACAACAAAGCGTGGATTGCGAGTCCCTAACCCCAACTCAAGGGGCCACACAACAAAGCGCGGATTCAAAGTCCCTAACCCCAACTCAAGGGGCCACACAACAAAGCGTGGATTACGACTCCCTAACCCCAACTCAAGGGGCCACCCAACAAAGCGTGGATTGCGAGTCCCTAACCCCAACTTAAGGGGCCACGCAACAAAGCTTGGATTGCGAGTCCCTGACCCCAACTCAAGGGGCCACACAACAAAGCGTGGATTGCGAGTCCCTAACCCCAACTCAAGGGCCCACACAATAAAGCGTGGATTGCGAGTCCCTAACCCCAACTCAAGGGGCCACACAAGAAAGTTTGGATTGCGAGTCCCTAACCCCTACTCCAAGGGCCACGCAACAAAGCGTGGATTGCGAGTCCCTAACCCCAACTCAAGGGGCCACACAACAAAGCTAGGATTGCGAGTCCCTAACCCCAACTCAAGGGGCCACACAAGAAAGCGCGGATTGCGAGTCCCTAACCCCTACTCCAAGGGCCACGGAACAAAGCGTGGATTGCGAGTCCCTAACCCAACTCAAGAGGCCACGCAACAAAGCCTGGATTGCGAGTCCCTAACCCCAATTGAAGGGGCCACACAACAAAGCGTGGATTGCGAGTCCCTAACCCCAACTCAACGTGCCACACAACAAAGCGTGGATTGCGAGTCCCTAACCCAACTCAAGAGGCCGTACAACAAAGTGTGGATTGCGGGTCCCTAACCGCAACTCAAGGGGCCACGCAACAAAGCGTGGATTGCGAGTCCCCAACCCCAACTCAAGGGGCCACGCAACAAAGCGTGGATTGCGAGTCCCTAACCCAATTCAAGGGGCCACACAACAAAGCGTGGATTGCGAGTCCCTAACCCCAACTCAAGGGGCCACACAACAAAGCGCGGATTCAAAGTCCCTAACCCCAACTCAAGGGGCCACACAACAAAGCGTGGATTACGACTCCCTAACCCCAACTCAAGGGGCCACCCAACAAAGCGTGGATTGCGAGTCCCTAACCCCAACTTAAGGGGCCACGCAACAAAGCGTGGATTGCGAGTCCCTGACCCCAACTCAAGGGGCCACACAACAAAGCGTGGATTGCGAGTCCCTAACCCCAACTCAAGGGCCCACACAATAAAGCGTGGATTGCGAGTCCCTAACCCCAACTCAACGGGCCACACAAGAAAGTTTGGATTGCGAGTCCCTAACCCCTACTCCAAGGGCCACGCAACAAAGCGTGGATTGCGAGTCCCTAACCCCAACTCAAGGGGCCACACAACAAAGCTAGGATTGCGAGTCCCTAACCCCAACTCAAGGGGCCACACAAGAAAGCGCGGATTGCGAGTCCCTAACCCCTACTCCAAGGGCCACGGAACAAAGCGTAGATTGCGAGTCCCTAACCTCAACTCAAGGGGCCACCCAACAAAGCGTGGATTGCGAGTCCCTAACCCCAACTCAAGGGGCCACGCAACAAAGCGTGGATTGCGAGTCCCTAACCCAACTCAAGGGGCCACGCAACAAAGCGTGGATTGCGAGTCCCTAACCCCAACTCAAGGGGCCACACAACAAAGCGTGGATTGCGAGTCCCCAACCCCAACTGAAGGGGCCACGCAACAAAGCGTGGATTGCGAGTCCCTAACCCAATTCAAGGGGCCACACAACAAAGCGTGGATTGCGAGTCCCTAACCCCAACTCAAGGGGCCACACAACAAAGTGCGGATTCAAAGTCCCTAACCCCAACTCAAGGGGCCACACAACAAAGCGTGGATTGCGAGTCCCTAACCCAACTCAAGAGGCCACGCAACAAAGCCTGGATTGCGAGTCCATAACCCCAACTCAAGGGCCCACACAATAAAGCGTGGATTGCGAGTCCCTAACCCCAACTCAAGGGGCCACACAAGAAAGTTTGGATTGCGAGTCCCTAACCCCTACTCCAAGGGCCACGCAACAAAGCGTGGATTGCGAGTCCCTAACCCCAACTCAAGGGGCCACACAACAAAGCTAGGATTGCAAGTCCCTAACCCCAACTCAAGGGGCCACACAAGAAAGCGCGGATTGCGAGTCCCTAACCCCTACTCCAAGGGCCACGGAACAAAGCCCGGATTGCGAGTCCCTAACCCAATTCAAGGGGCCACACAACAAAGCGCGGATTCAAAGTCCCTAACCCCAACTCAAGGGGCCACACAACAAAGCGTGGATTACGACTCCCTAACCCCAACTCAAGGGGCCACCCAACAAAGCGTGGATTGCGAGTCCCTAACCCCAACTCAAGGGGCCACGCAACAAAGCGTGGATTGCGAGTCCCTAACCCCAACTCAAGGGGCCACACAACAAAGCGTGGATTGCGAGTCCCTAACCCCTACTCCAAGGGCCACGCAACAAAGCGTGGATTGCGAGTCCCTAACCCTTACTCAAGGCGCCACCCAACAAAGCGTGGATTGCGAGTCGCTAACCCCAACTCAAGGGCCCACACAAGACAGCGTGGATTGCGAGCCCCTAACCCCAACTCAAGGGGCCACGCAACAAAGCGTGGATTGCGAGTCCCTAACCCCAACTCAAGGGGCCACACAACAAAGTGTAGATTGCGAGTCCCTAACCCCAACTCAAGGGGCCACACAACAAAGCGTGGTTTGCGAGTCCCTAACCCAACTCAAGAGGCCACACAACAAAGCGTGGATTGCGAGTCGCCAACCCCAACTCAAGGGGCCATGCAACAAAGCGTGGATTGCGAGTCCGTGACCCCAACTCAAGGGGCAACGCAACAAAGCCTGGATTGCGAGTCCCTAACCCCAACTCAAGGGGCCACACAGCAAAGCGTGGATTGCGAGTCCCTAACCCCAACTCAAGGGCCCACACAAGAAAGCGTGGATTGCGAGTCCCTAACCCCTACTCCAAGGGCCACGGAACAAAGCGTGGATTGCGAGTCCCTAACCCCAAGTCAAGGGGCCACACAACAAAGCGTGGATTGCGAGTCCCTAACCCCAACTGAAGGGCCCACACAATAAAGCGTGGATTGCGAGTCCCTAACCCCTACTCCAAGGGCCACGGAACAAAGCGTGGATTGCGAGTCCCTAACCCCAACTCAAGGGGCCACGCAGCAAAGCGTGGATTGCGAGTCCCTAACCCAATTCAAGGGGCCACACAACAAAGCGCGGATTCAAAGTCCCTAACCCCAACTCAAGGGGCCACACAACAAAGCGTGGATTACGACTCCCTAACCCCAACTCAAGGGGCCACCCAACAAAGCGTGGATTGCGAGTCCCTAGCCCCAACTCAAGGGGCCACGCAAAAAAGCGTGGATTGCGAGTCCCTAACCCCAACTCAGGGGGCCACACCACAAAGCGTGGATTGCGAGTCCCTAACCCAACTCAAGAGGCCACACAACAAAGCGTGGATTGCGAGTCCCTAACCCCGATTCAAGGGGCCACACAACAAAGCGCGGATTCAAAGTCCCTAACCCCAACTCAAGGGGCCACACAACAAAGCGTGGATTACGACTCCCTAACCCCAACTTAAGGGGCCACCCAACAAAGCGTGGATTGCGAGTCCCTAAACGCAACTCAAGGGGCCACACAACAAACCGTGGATAGCGAGTCCCTAACCCCAACTCAAGGGGCCACACAACAAAGCGTGGATTGCGAGTCCCTAACCCCAACTCAAGGGCCCACACAAGAAAGCGTGGATTGCGAGTCCCTAACCCCTACTCCAAGGGCCACGCAACAAAGCGCTGATTGCGAGTCCCTAACCCCAACTCAAGGGGCCACACAACAAAGCGTGGATTGCGAGTCCCTAACCCCAACTCAAGGGCCCACACAAGACAACGTGGATTGCGAGCCCCTAACCCCAACTCAAGGGGCCACGCCACAAAGCGTGGATTGCGAGTCCCTAACCCCAACTCAAGAGGCCACACAACAAAGCGTGGATTGCGAGTTCCTAACCCCAACTCAAGGGGCCATGCAACGAAGCGTGGATTGCGAGTCCCTAACCACAACTCAAGGGGCCACACAATAAAGCCTAGATTGCGAGTCCCTAACCCCAACTCAACGTGCCACACAACAAAGCGTGGATTGCTAATCACTAACCCCAACTCAAGCGGCCACGCAACAAAATGTGGATTGCGAGTCCCTAACCCCAAGTCAAGGGGCCACACAACAAAGTGTGGATTGCGAGTCCCCAACCCCAACTGAAGGGGCCACGCAACAAAGCGTGGATTGCGAGTCCCTAACCCCATCTCCAGGGGCCACACAACAAAGCGTGGATTACAAGTCCCTAACCCCAACTCAAGGGGCCACCCAAGAAAGCGTGGATTGCGACTCCCTAACCCCAACTCAAGGGGCCACGCAACAAAGCGTGGATTGCGAGTCCCTAACCCCAAATCAAGGGGCCACACAACAAAGCGTGGATTGCAAGCCCCTAACGCCAACTCAAGGGGCCACGCAACAAAGCGTGGATTGCAAGTCCCTAACCCCAACTCAAGGGGCCACACAACAAAGTGTGGATTGCCAGTCCCTAACTCCAACTCAAGGGGCCACACAACAAAGCGTGGATTGCGAGTCCCTAACCCCAAATCAAGGGGCCACGCAAGAAAGCGTGGATTGCGAGTCCCTAACCCCAACTCAACGGGCCATGCAACAAAGCGTGGATTGGGAGTCCCTAACCCCAACTCAAGGGGCCACGCAACAAAGCGTGGATTGCGAATCCCTAACCCCAACTCAAGGGGCCACACAACAAAGCGCGGATTCAGAGTCCCTAACCCCAACTCAAGGGGCCACCCAACAAAGCGTGGATTGCGAGTCCCTAACCCCAACTCAAGGGGCCACGCAACAAAGCGTGGATTGCGAGTCCCTAACCCCTACTCACAGGGCCACGCTACAAAGCGTGGATTGCGAGTCCCTAACCCCAACTCAAGGGGCCACACAACAAAGCGTGGATTGCGAGTCCCTAACCCCAACTCAAGGGGCCACACAACAAACCGTGGATTGCGAGTCCCTAACCCAAACTCAAGGGGCCGGACAACAAACCGTGGATTGTGAGTCCCTAACCCCAACTGAAGGGGCCACGCAACAAAGCGTGGATTGCGAGTCGCCAACCCCAACTCAAGGGGCCACGCAACAAAGCGTGGATTGCGAGTCCCTAACCCCAACTCAAGGAGCCACACAACAAAGCGTGGATTGCGAGTCCCTAACCCCAACTCAACGTGCCACACAACAAAGTGTGGATTGCGAGTCCCTAACCCAACTCGAGAGGCCACACAACAAAGCGTGGATTGCGAGTCCCTAACCCCAACTCAAGGGGCCATGCAACAAAGCGTGGATAGCGAGTCCCTAGCCCCAACTCAAGGGGCCACGCAACAAAGCGTGGATTGCGAGTCCCTCACCCAATTCACGGGGCCACACAACAAAGGGTGGATCGCGAGTCCCTAACTCCAACTCAAGGGGCCACACAACAAAGCGTGGATTACCAGTCCCTAACCCCAACTCAAGGGGCCACACAACAAAGCGTGGGTTACGAGTCCCTAACCACAACTCAAGGGGCCACACAACAAAGCGTGGATGGCGAGTCCCTAACCCCAACTCAAGGGCCCACACAAGAAAGCGTGGATTGCGAGTCGCTAACCCCTACTCCAAGGGCCACGCAACAAAGCCCGGATTGCGAGTCCCTAACCCCAAATCAAGGGGCCACGCAACAAAGCGTGGATTGCCAGTCCCTAACCCAACTCAAGAGGCCACACAACAAAGCGTGGATTGCGAGTCCCTAACCCCAACTGAAGGGGCCACGCAACAAAGCGTGGATGGCGAGTCCCTAACCCCAACTCAACGTGCCACGCAACAAAGCGTGGATTGCGAGTCCCTAACCCCAACTCAAGGGGCCACGCAACAAATCGTGGATTGCGGTCCCTAACCCCAACTCAGGGGGCGACCCAACAAAGCGTGGATTGCGAGTCCCTAACAACAACTCAAGGGGCCACGCAACAAAGCGTGGATTGCGAGTCCCTAACCCAATTCAAGGGGCCACACAACAAAGCGTGGATTGCGAGTCCCTAACCCCAACTCAAGGGGCCACACAACAAAGCGCGGATTGCGAGTCCCTAACCCCAAATCAAGGGGCCACGCAACAAAGCATGGATTGCGAGTCCCTAACCCCAACTCAAGGGGCCACGCAACAAAGCGTGGATTGCGAGTCCCTAACCCCAACTCAAGGGGCCATGCAACAAAGCGTGGATTGCGAGTCCCTAACCCCAACTCAAGGGGCCACGCAACAAAGCCTCGATTGCGAGTCCCTAACCCCAACTCAAGGGGCCACACAACAAAGCGCGGATTCAGAGTCCCTAACCCCAACTCAAGGGGCCACCCAACAAAGCGTGGATTGCGAGTCGCCAACCCCAACTCAAGGGGCCACGCAACAAAGCGTGGATTGCGAGTCCCTAACCCCAACTCAAGGAGCCACACAACAAAGCGTGGATTGCGAGTCCCTAACCCCAACTCAACATGCCACACAACAAAGTGTGGATTGCGAGTCCCTAACCCAACTCAAGAGGCCACACAACAAAGCGTGGATTGCGAGTCCCTAACCCCAACTCAAGGGGCCATGCAACAAAGCGTGGATTGCGAGTCCCTAACCCCAACTCAAGGGCCCACACAAGAAAGCGTGGATTGCGAGTCCCTAACCCCAACTCAACATGCCACACAACAAAGTGTGGATTGCGAGTCCCTAACCCAACTCAAGAGGCCACACAACAAAGCGTGGATTGCGAGTCCCTAACCCCAACTCAAGGGGCCATGCAACAAAGCGTGGATGGCGAGTCCCTAACCCCAACTCAAGGGCCCACACAAGAAAGCGTGGATTGCGAGTCCCTAACCCCTACTCCAAGGGCCACGCAACAAAGCCTGGATTGCGAGTCCCTAACCCCAAATCAAGGGGCCACACAACAAAGGGTGGATTGCGAGTCCCTAACCCCAACTCAGGGGGCGACCCAACAAAGCGTGGATTGCGAGTCCCTAACAACAACTCAAGGGGCCACGCAACAAAGCGTGGATTGCGAGTCCCCAACCCCAACTGAAGGGGCCACGCAACAAAGCGTGGATTGCGAGTCCCTAACCCAATTCAAGGGGCCACACAACAAAGCGTGGATTGCGAGTCCCTAACCCCAACTCAAGGGGCCACACAACAAAGCGCGGATTAAAAGTCCCTAACCCCAACTCAAGGGGCCACACAACAAAGCGTGGATTGCGAGTCCCTAACCCCAAATCATGGGGCCACACAACAAAGCGTGGATTGCGAGTCCCTAACCCCAACTCAAGGGGCCACGCAACAAAGCGTGGATTGCGAGTCCCTAACCCCAACTCAAGGGGCCATGCAACAAAGCGTGGATTGCGAAGCCCTAACCCCAACTCAAGGGGCCACGCAACAAAGCCTCGATTGCGAGTCCCTAACCCCAACTCAAGGGGCCACACAACAAAGCGCGGATTCAGAGTCCCTAACCCCAACTCAAGGGGCCACCCAACAAAGCGTGGATTGCGAGTCGCCAACCCCAACTCAAGGGGCCACACAACAAAGCGTGGATTGCGAGTCCCTAACCCCAACTCAACATGCCACACAACAAAGTGTGGATTGCGAGTCCCTAACCCAACTCAAGAGGCCACACAACAAAGCGTGGATTGCGAGTCCCTAACCCCAACTCAAGGGGCCATGCAACAAAGCGTGGATGGCGAGTCCCTAACCCCAACTCAAGGGCCCACACAAGAAAGCGTGGATTGCGAGTCCCTAACCCCTACTCCAAGGGCCACGCAACAAAGCCTGGATTGCGAGTCCCTAACCCCAAATCAAGGGGCCACACAACAAAGCGTGGATTGCGAGTCCCTAACCCCAACTCAAGGGGCCAAGCAACAAAGCGTGGATGGCGAGTCCCTAACCCCAACTCAACGTGCCACGCAACAAAGCGTGGATTGCGAGTCCCTAACCCCAACTCAAGGGGCCACGCAACAAATCGTGGATTGCGGTCCCTAACCCCAACTCAAGGGGCGACCCAACAAAGCGTGGATTGCGAGTCCCTAACAACAACTCAAGGGGCCACGCAACAAAGCGTGGATTGCGAGTCCCCAACCCCAACTGAAGGGGCCACGCAACAAAGCGTGGATTGCGAGTCCCTAACCCCAACTCAAGGGGCCACACAACAAAGCGTGGATTGCGAGTCCCTAACCCCAACTCAAGGGGCCACGCAACAAAGCGCGGATTAAAAGTCCCTAACCCCAACTCAAGGGGCCACGCAACAAAGCGTGGATTGCGAGTCCCTAACCCAATTCAAGGGGCCACACAACAAAGCGTGGATTGCGAGTCCCTAACCCCAACTCAAGGGGCCACGCAACAAAGCCTCGATTGCGAGTCCCTAACCCCAACTCAAGGGGCCACACAACAAAGCGCGGATTCAGAGTCCCTAACCCCAACTCAAGGGGCCACCCAACAAAGCGTGGATTGCGAGTCGCCAACCCCAACTCAAGGGGCCACGCAACAAAGCGTGGATTGCGAGTCCCTAACCCCAACTCAAGGAGCCACACAACAAAGCGTGGATTGCGAGTCCCTAACCCCAACTCAACATGCCACACAACAAAGTGTGGATTGCGAGTCCCTAACCCAACTCAAGAGGCCACACAACAAAGCGTGGATTGCGAGTCCCTAACCCCAACTCAAGGGGCCATGCAACAAAGCGTGGATTGCGAGTCCCTAGCCCCAACTCAAGGGGCCACGCAACAAAGCCTGGATTGCGAGTCCCTAACCCAATTCACGGGGCCACACAACAAAGTATGGATCGCGAGTCCCTAACCCCAACTCAAGGGGCCACACAACAAAGCGTGGATTACGAGTCCCTAACCCCAACTCAAGGGGCCACACAACAAAGCGTGGATTACGAGTCCCTAACCACAACTCAAGGGGCCACACAACAAAGCGTGGATGGCGAGTCCCTAACCGCAACTCAAGGGCCCACACAAGAAAGCGTGGATTGCGAGTCCCTAACCCCTACTCCAAGGGCCACGCAACAAAGCCTGGATTGCGAGTCCCTAACCCCAAATCAAGGGGCCACACAACAAAGCGTGGATTGCGAGTCCCTAACCCCAACTCAAGGGGCCACGCAACAAAGCGTGGATTGCGAGTCCCTAACCCAACTCAAGAGGCCACACAACAAAGCGTGGATTGCGAGTCCCTAACCCCAACTCAAGGGGCCACGCAACAAAGCGTGGATTGCGAATCCCTAACCCCAACTGAAGGGGCCACACAACAAAGCGTGGATTGCGAGTCCCTAACCCCTACTCCAAGGGCCACGCAACAAAGCCTGGATTGCGAGTCCCTAACCCCAAATCAAGGGGCCACACAACAAAGCGTGGATTGCGATTCCCTAACCCCAACTGAAGGAGCCACGCAACAAAGCGTGGATGGCGAGTCCCTAACCCCAACTCAACGTGCCACGCAACAAAGCGTGGATTGCGAGTCCCTAACAACAACTCAAAGGGCCACGCAACAAAGCGTGGATTGCGAGTCCCCAACCCCAACTGAAGGGGCCACGCAACAAAGCGTGGATTGCGAGTCCCTAACCCAATTCAAGGGGCCACACAACAAAGCGTGGATTGCGAGTCCCTAACCCCAACTCAAGGGGCCACACAACAAAGCGCGGATTAAAAGTCCCTAACCCCAACTCAAGGGGCCACACAACAAAGCGTGGATTGCGAGTCCCTAACCCCAAATCAAGGGGCCACGCAACAAAGCGTGGATTGCGAGTCCCTAACCCCAACTGGAGGGGCCACGCAACAAAGCGTGGATTGCGAGTCCCTAACCCCAACTCAACGGGCCATGCAACAAAGCGTGGATTGCGAGTCCCTAACCCCAACTCAAGGGGCCACGCAACAAAGCCTCGATTGCGAGTCCCTAACCCCAACTCAAGGGGCCACACAACAAAGCGCGGATTCAGAGTCCCTAACCCCAACTCAAGGGGCCACCCAACAAAGCGTGGATTGCGAGTCCCTAACCCCAACTCAAGGGGCCACGCAACAAAGCGTGGATTGCGAGTCCCTAACCCATACTCACAGGGCCACGCTACAAAGCGTGGATTGCGAGTCCCTAACCCCAACTCAAGGGGCCACACAACAAAGCGTGGATTGCGAGTCCCTAACCCCAACTCAAGGGGCCACACAACAAACCGTGGATTGCGAGTCCCTAACCCCAACTCAAGGGGCTGGACAACAAACCGTGGATTGTGAGTCCCTAACCCCAACTCAAGGGGCCACGCAACAAAGCGTGGATTGCGAGTCGCCAACCCCAACTCAAGGGGCCACGCAAAAAAGCGTGGATTGCGAGTCCCTAACCCAATTCAAGGGGCCACACAACAAAGCGTGGATTGCGAGTCCCTAACCCCAACTCAAGGTGCCACGCAACAAAGCGCGGATTAAAAGTCCCTAACCCCAACTCAAGGGGCCACGCAACAAAGCGTGGATTGCGAGTCCCTAACCCAATTCAAGGGGCCACACAACAAAGCGTGGATTGCGAGTCCCTAACCCCAACTCAAGGGGCCACGCAACAAAGCCTCGATTGCGAGTCCCTAACCCCAACTCAAGGGGCCACACAAGAAAGCGCGGATTCAGAGTCCCTAACCCCAACTCAAGGGGCCACCCAACAAAGCGTGGATTGCGAGTCGCCAACCCCAACTCAAGGGGCCACGCAACAAAGCGTGGATTGCGAGTCCCTAACCCCAACTCAAGGAGCCACACAGCAAAGCGTGGATTGCGAGTCCCTAACCCCAACTCAACATGCCACACAACAAAGTGTGGATTGCGAGTCCCTAACCCAACTCAAGAGGCCACACAACAAAGCGTGGATTGCGAGTCCCTAACCCCAACTCAAGGGGCCATGCAACAAAGCGTGGATTGCGAGTCCCTAGCCCCAACTCAAGGGGCCACGCAACAAAGCGTGGATTGCGAGTCCCTAACCCAATTCACGGGGCCACACAACAAAGGGTGGATCGCGAGTCCCTAACCCCAACTCAAGGGGCCACACAACAAAGCGTGGATTACGAGTCCCTAACCCCAACTCAAGGGGCCACACAACAAAGCGTGGATTACGAGTCCCTAACCACAACTCAAGGGGCCACACAACAAAGCGTGGATGGCGAGTCCCTAACCCCAACTCAAGGGCCCACACAAGAAAGCGTGGATTGCGAGTCCCTAACCCCTACTCCAAGGGCCACGCAACAAAGCCTGGATTGCGAGTCCCTAACCCCAAATCAAGGGGCCACACAACAAAGCGTGGATTGCGAGTCCCTAACCCCAACTCAAGGGGCCACGCAACAAAGCGTGGATTGCGAGTCCCTAACCCAACTCAAGAGGCCACACAACAAAGCGTGGATTGCGAGTCCCTAACCCCAACTCAAGGGGCCACGCAACAAAGCGTGCATTGCGAATCCCTAACCCCAACTGAAGGGGCCACACAACAAAGCGTGGATTGCGAGTCCCTAACCCCTACTCCAAGGGCCACGCAACAAAGCCTGGATTGCGAGTCCCTAACCCCAAATCAAGGGGCCACACAACAAAGCGTGGATTGCGATTCCCTAACCCCAACTGAAGGAGCCACGCAACAAAGCGTGGATGGCGAGTCCCTAACCCCAACTCAACGTGCCACGCAACAAAGCGTGGATTGCGAGTCCCTAACAACAACTCAAAGGGCCACGCAACAAAGCGTGGATTGCGAGTCCCCAACCCCAACTGAACGGGCCACGCAACAAAGCGTGGATTGCGAGTCCCTAACCCAATTCAAGGGGCCACACAACAAAGCGTGGATTGCGAGTCCCTAACCCCAACTCAAGGGGCCACACAACAAAGCGCGGATTAAAAGTCCCTAACCCCAACTCAAGGGGCCACACAACAAAGCGTGGATTGCGAGTCCCTAACCCCAAATCAAGGGGCCACGCAACAAAGCGTGGATTGCGAGTCCCTAACCCCAACTCAAGGGGCCACGCAACAAAGCGTGGATTGCGAGTCCCTAACCCCAACTCAACAGGCCATGCAACAAAGCGTGGATTGCGAGTCCCTAACCCCAACTCAAGGGGCCACGCAACAAAGCCTCGATTGCGAGTCCCTAACCCCAACTCAAGGGGCCACACAACAAAGCGCGGATTCAGAGTCCCTAACCCCAACTCAAGGGGCCACCCAACAAAGCGTGGATTGCGAGTCCCTAACCCCAACTCAAGGGGCCACGCAACAAAGCGTGGATTGCGAGTCCCTAACCCATACTCACAGGGCCACGCTACAAAGCGTGGATTGCGAGTCCCTAACCCCAACTCAAGGGGCCACACAACAAAGCGTGGATTGCGAGTCCCTAACCCCAACTCAAGGGGCCACACAACAAACCGTGGATTGCGAGTCCCTAACCCCAACTCAAGGGGCTGGACAACAAACCGTGGATTGTGAGTCCCTAACCCCAACTCAAGGGGCCACGCAACAAAGCGTGGATTGCGAGTCGCCAACCCCAACTCAAGGGGCCACGCAACAAAGCGTGGATTGCGAGTCCCTAACCCCAACTCAAGGGGCCACACAACAAAGCGTGGATTGCGAGTCCCTGACCCCAACTCAACGTGCCACACAACAAAGTGTGGATTGCGAGTCCCTAACCCAACTCAAGGGGCCACACAACAAAGCGTGGATTGCGAGTCCCTAACCCCAACTCAAGGGGCCATGCAACAAAGCGTGGATTGCGAGTCCCTAGCCCCAACTCAAGGGGCCACGCAACAAAGCCTGGATTGCGAGTCCCTAACCCAATTCACGGGGCCACACAACAAAGGGTGGATCGCGAGTCCCTAACCCCAACTCAAGGGGCCACACAACAAAGCGTGGATTGGGAGTCCCTAACCCCAACTCAAGGGGCCACACAACAAAGCGTGGATTACGAGTCCCTAACCACAACTCAAGGGGCCACACAACAAAGCGTGGATGGCGAGTCCCTAACCCCAACTCAAGGGCCCACACAAGAAAGCGTGGATTGCGAGTCCCTAACCCCTACTCCAAGGGCCACGCAACAAAGCCTGGATTGCGAGTCCCTAACCCCAAATCAAGGGGCCACACAACAAAGCGTGGATTGCGAGTCCCTAACCCAACTCAAGAGGCCGTACAACAAAGCGTGGATTGCGAGTCCCTAACCGCAACTGAAGGGGCCACGCAACAAAGCGTGGATTGCGAGTCCCTAACCCCAACTCAACGTGCCACGCAACAAAGCATGGATTGCGAGTCCCTAACCCCAACTCAAGGGGCCACGCAACAAATCGTGGATTGCGGTCCCTAACCCCAACTCAAGGGGCGACCCAACAAAGCGTGGATTGCAAGTCCCTAACCCCAACTCAAGGGGCCACGCAACAAAGCGTGGATTGCGAGTCCCCAACCCCAACTGAAGGGGCCACGCAACAAAGCGTGGATCGCGAGTCCCTAACCAAATTCAAGGGGCCACACAACAAAGCGTGGATTGCGAGTCCCTAACCCCAACTCAAGGGGCCACACAACAAAGCGCGGATTCAAAGTCCCTAACCCCAACTCAAGGGGCCACACAACAAAGCGTGGATTACGACTCCCTAACCCCAACTCAAGGGGCCACCCAACAAAGCGTGGATTGCGAGTCCCTAACCCCAACTTAAGGGGCCACGCAACAAAGCTTGGATTGCGAGTCCCTGACCCCAACTCAAGGGGCCACACAACAAAGCGTGGATTGCGAGTCCCTAACCCCAACTCAAGGGCCCACACAATAAAGCGTGGATTGCGAGTCCCTAACCCCAACTCAAGGGGCCACACAAGAAAGTTTGGATTGCGAGTCCCTAACCCCTACTCCAAGGGCCACGCAACAAAGCGTGGATTGCGAGTCCCTAACCCCAACTCAAGGGGCCACACAACAAAGCTAGGATTGCGAGTCCCTAACCCCAACTCAAGGGGCCACACAAGAAAGCGCGGATTGCGAGTCCCTAACCCCTACTCCAAGGGCCACGGAACAAAGCGTGGATTGCGAGTCCCTAACCCAACTCAAGAGGCCACGCAACAAAGCCTGGATTGCGAGTCCCTAACCCCAATTGAAGGGGCCACACAACAAAGCGTGGATTGCGAGTCCCTAACCCCAACTCAACGTGCCACACAACAAAGCGTGGATTGCGAGTCCCTAACCCAACTCAAGAGGCCGTACAACAAAGTGTGGATTGCGGGTCCCTAACCGCAACTCAAGGGGCCACGCAACAAAGCGTGGATTGCGAGTCCCCAACCCCAACTCAAGGGGCCACGCAACAAAGCGTGGATTGCGAGTCCCTAACCCAATTCAAGGGGCCACACAACAAAGCGTGGATTGCGAGTCCCTAACCCCAACTCAAGGGGCCACACAACAAAGCGCGGATTCAAAGTCCCTAACCCCAACTCAAGGGGCCACACAACAAAGCGTGGATTACGACTCCCTAACCCCAACTCAAGGGGCCACCCAACAAAGCGTGGATTGCGAGTCCCTAACCCCAACTTAAGGGGCCACGCAACAAAGCGTGGATTGCGAGTCCCTGACCCCAACTCAAGGGGCCACACAACAAAGCGTGGATTGCGAGTCCCTAACCCCAACTCAAGGGCCCACACAATAAAGCGTGGATTGCGAGTCCCTAACCCCAACTCAACGGGCCACACAAGAAAGTTTGGATTGCGAGTCCCTAACCCCTACTCCAAGGGCCACGCAACAAAGCGTGGATTGCGAGTCCCTAACCCCAACTCAAGGGGCCACACAACAAAGCTAGGATTGCGAGTCCCTAACCCCAACTCAAGGGGCCACACAAGAAAGCGCGGATTGCGAGTCCCTAACCCCTACTCCAAGGGCCACGGAACAAAGCGTAGATTGCGAGTCCCTAACCTCAACTCAAGGGGCCACCCAACAAAGCGTGGATTGCGAGTCCCTAACCCCAACTCAAGGGGCCACGCAACAAAGCGTGGATTGCGAGTCCCTAACCCAACTCAAGGGGCCACGCAACAAAGCGTGGATTGCGAGTCCCTAACCCCAACTCAAGGGGCCACACAACAAAGCGTGGATTGCGAGTCCCCAACCCCAACTGAAGGGGCCACGCAACAAAGCGTGGATTGCGAGTCCCTAACCCAATTCAAGGGGCCACACAACAAAGCGTGGATTGCGAGTCCCTAACCCCAACTCAAGGGGCCACACAACAAAGTGCGGATTCAAAGTCCCTAACCCCAACTCAAGGGGCCACACAACAAAGCGTGGATTGCGAGTCCCTAACCCAACTCAAGAGGCCACGCAACAAAGCCTGGATTGCGAGTCCCTAACCCCAATTGAAGGGGCCAGACAACAAAGCGTGGATTGCGAGTCCCTAACCCCAACTCAACGTGCCACACAACAAAGCGTGGATTGCGAGTCCCTAACCCCAACTCAAGGGGCCACGCAACAAATCGTGGATTGCGGTCCCTAACCCCAACTCAACGGGCCAAACAACAAAGTGTGGATTGCGAGTCCCTAACCCCAACTCAAGGGGCCACACAACAAAGCGTGGATTGCAAGTCCCCAACCCCAACTCAAGGGGCCACGCAACAAAGCGTGGATTGCGAGTCCCTAACCCAATTCAAGGGGCCACACAACAAAGCGTGGATTGCGAGTCCCTAACCCCAACTCAAGGGGCCACACAACAAAGCGCGGATTCAAAGTCACTAACCCCAACTCAAGGGGCCACACAACAAAGCGTGGATTGTGACTCCCTAACCCCAACTCAAGGGGCCACCCAACAAAGCGTGGATTGCGAGTCCCTAACCCCAACTTAAGGGGCCACGCAACAAAGCGTGGATTGCGAGTCTCTGACCCCAACTCAAGGGGCGACCCAACAAAGCGTGGATTGCGAGTCCCTAACCCCAACTCAAGGGCCCACACAATAAAGCGTGGATTGCGAGTCCCTAACCCCAACTCAAGGGGCCACACAAGAAAGTTTGGATTGCGAGTCCCTAACCCCTACTCCAAGGGCCACGCAACAAAGCGTGGATTGCGAGTCCCTAACCCCAACTCAAGGGGCCACACAACAAAGCTAGGATTGCAAGTCCCTAACCCCAACTCAAGGGGCCACACAAGAAAGCGCGGATTGCGAGTCCCTAACCCCTACTCCAAGGGCCACGGAACAAAGCCCGGATTGCGAGTCCCTAACCCCAACTCAAGGGGCCACGCAACAAAGCGTGGATTGCGAGTCCCTAACCCCAACTCAAGGGCCCACACAACAAAGCGTGGATTGCGAGTCCCTAACCCAACTCAAGGGGCCACACAACGGAGCGTGGATTGTGAGTCCCTAACCCCAACTCAAGGGGCCACACAAAAAAGCGTGGATTGCAATCCCTAACCCCTACTCCAAGGGCCACGCAACAAAGCGTGTATTGCGAGTCCCTAACCCCAACTAAAGGGGCCACGCAACAAAGCCTGGATTGCGAGTCCCTAACCCAACTCAAGGGGCCACACAACAGAGCGTGGATTGTGAGTCCCTAACCCCAACTCAAGGGTCCACACAAGAAAGCGTGGATTGCGAGTCCCTAACCCCTACTCCAAGGGCCATGCAACAAAGCGTGGATTGCGAGTCTCTAACCCCAACTCAAGGGGCCACACAACAAAGCGTGGATTGCGAGTCCCTAACCCCAACTCAAGGGCCCACACAAGAAAGCGTGGATTGCGAGTCCCTAACCCCAACTCAAGGGGCCACGCAACAAAGCGTGGATTGCGAGTACCGAACCCCAACTCAAGGGGCCACACAACAAAGCGTGGTTTGCGAGTCCCTAACCCAACTCAAGAGACCACACAACAAAGCGTGGATTGTGAGTCCCGAACCCCAACTCAAGGGGCCACGCAACAAAGCCTGGATTGCGAGTCCCTAACCCAACTCAAGGGGCCACACAACAGAGCGTGGATTGTGAGTCCCTAACCCCAACTCAAGGGGCCACACAAGAAAGCGTGGATTGCGAGTCCCTAACCCCTACTCCAAGGGCCATGCAACAAAGCGTGGATTGCGAGTCCCTAACCCCAACTCAAGGGGCCACACAACAAAGCGTGGATTGCGAGTCCCTAACCCCAACTCAAGGGCCCACACAATAAAGCGTGGATTGCGAGTCCCTAACCCCTACTCCAAGGGCCACGCAACAAAGCGTGGATTGCGAGTCCCTAACCCCAACTCAAGGGCCTACACAAGAAAGCGTGGATTGCGAGTCCCTAACCCCAACTCAAGGGGCCACGCAACAAAGCGTGGATTGCGAGTACCGAACCCCAACTCAAGGGGCCACACAACAAAGCGTGGTTTGCGAGTCCCTAACCCCAACTCAAGCGGCCACGCAACAAAGCCTGGATTGCGAGTCCCTAACCCCAACTCAAGAGACCACACAACAAAGCGTGGATTGTGAGTCCCTAACCCCAACTCAAGGGGCCACACAACAAAGCGTGGATTGCGAGTCCCTAACCCCAACTCAAGGGGCCACGCAACAAAGCGTGGATTGCGAGTACCGAACCCCAACTCAAGGGGCCACACAACAAAGCGTGGTTTGCGAGTCCCTAACCCCAACTCAAGCGGCCACGCAACAAAGCGTGGATTGCGAGTCCCTAACCCCAACTCAAGAGACCACACAACAAAGCGTGGATTGTGAGTCCCTAACCCCAACTCAAGGGGCCACACAACAAAGCGTGGATTGCGAGTCCCTAACCCCAACTCAAGGGGCCACGCAACAAAGCCTGGATTGCGAGTCCCTAACCCCAACTCAACGTTCCACACAGCAAAGCGTGGATTGCGAGTCCCTAACCCCAACTCAACGTGCCACACAACAAAGCGTGGATTGCGAATCAGTAACCCCAACTCAAGCGGCCACGCAACAAAGCGTGGATTGCGAGTCCCTAACCCCAACTCAAGGGGCGACCCAACAAAGCGTGGATTGCTAGTCCCTAACCCCAACTCAAGGGCCCACACAATAAAGCGTGGATTGCGAGTCCCTAACCCCAACTCAAGGGGCCACACAAGAAAGTTTGGATTGCGAGTCCCTAACCCCTACTCCAAGGGCCACGGAACAAAGCGTGGATTGCGAGTCCCTAACCCCAACTCAAGGGGCCACACAACAAAGCTAGGATTGCAAGTCCCTAACCCCAACTCAAGGGGCCACACAAGAAAGCGCGGATTGCGAGTCCCTAACCCCTACTCCAAGGGCCACGGAACAAAGCGTGGATTGCGAGTCCCTAACCCCAACTCAAGGGGCCACGCAACAAAGCGTGGATTGCGAGTCCCTAACCCAACTCAAGGGGCCACGCAACAAAGCGTGGATTGCGAGTCCCTAACCCCAACTCAAGGGCCCACACAACAAAGCGTGGATTGCGAGTCCCTAACCCAACTCAAGGGGCCACACAACAGAGCGTGGATTGTGAGTCCCTAACCCCAACTCAAGGGGCCACACAAGAAAGCGTGGATTGCAATCCCTAACCCCTACTCCAAGGGCCACGCAACAAAGCGTGTATTGCGAGTCCCTAACCCCAACCAAAGGGGCCACGCAACAAAGCCTGGATTGCGAGTCCCTAACCCAACTCAAGGGGCCACACAACAGAGCGTGGATTGTGAGTCCCTAACCCCAACTCAAGGGTCCACACAAGAAAGCGTGGATTGCGAGTCCCTAACCCCTACTCCAAGGGCCATGCAACAAAGCGTGGATTGCGAGTCCCTAACCCCAACTCAAGGGGCCACACAACAAAGCGTGGATTGCGAGTCCCTAACCCCAACTCAAGGGCCCACACAATAAAGCGTGGATTGCGAGTCCCTAACCCCTACTCCAAGGGCCACGGAACAAAGCGTGGATTGCGAGTCCCTAACCCCAACTGAAGGGCCCACACAAGAAAGCGTGGATTGCGAGTCCCTAACCCCAACTCAAGGGGCCACGCAACAAAGCGTGGATTGCGAGTACCGAACCCCAACTCAAGGGGCCACACAACAAAGCGTGGTTTGCGAGTCCCTAACCCAACTCAAGAGACCACACAACAAAGCGTGGATTGTGAGTCCCGAACCCCAACTCAAGGGGCCACGCAACAAAGCTTGGATTGCGAGTCCCTAACCCAACTCAAGGGGCCACACAACAGAGCGTGGATTGTGAGTCCCTAACCCCAACTCAAGGGGCCACACAAGAAAGCGTGGATTGCGAGTCCCTAACCCCTACTCCAAGGGCCATGCAACAAAGCGTGGATTGCGAGTCCCTAACCCCAACTCAAGGGGCCACACAACAAAGCGTGGATTGCGAGTCCCTAACCCCAACTCAAGGGCCCACACAATAAAGCGTGGATTGCGAGTCCCTAACCCCTACTCCAAGGGCCACGGAACAAAGCGTGGATTGCGAGTCCCTAACCCCAACTCAAGGGGCCACACAAGAAAGCGTTCATTGCGAGTCCCTAACCCCTACTCCAAGGGCCATGCAACAAAGCGTGGATTGCGAGTCCCTAACCCCAACTCAAGGGGCCACACAACAAAGCGTGGATTGCGAGTCCCTAACCCCAACTCAAGGGCCCACACAATAAAGCGTGGATTGCGAGTCCCTAACCCCTACTCCAAGGGCCACGCAACAAAGCGTGGATTGCGAGTCCCTAACCCCAACTCAAGGGCCCACACAAGAAAGCGTGGATTGCGAGTCCCTAACCCCAACTCAAGGGGCCACGCAACAAAGCGTGGATTGCGAGTACCGAACCCCAACTCAAGGGGCCACACAACAAAGCGTGGTTTGCGAGTCCCTAACCCAACTCAAGAGACCACACAACAAAGCGTGGATTGTGAGTCCCGAACCCCAACTCAAGGGGCCACGCAACAAAGCTTGGATTGCGAGTCCCTAACCCAACTCAAGGGGCCACACAACAGAGCGTGGATTGTGAGTCCCTAACCCCAACTCAAGGGGCCACACAAGAAAGCGTGGATTGCGAGTCCCTAACCCCTACTCCAAGGGCCATGCAACAAAGCGTGGATTGCGAGTCCCTAACCCCAACTCAAGGGGCCACACAACAAAGCGTGGATTGCGAGTCCCTAACCCCAACTCAAGGGCCCACACAATAAAGCGTGGATTGCGAGTCCCTAACCCCTACTCCAAGGGCCACGGAACAAAGCGTGGATTGCGAGTCCCTAACCCCAACTCAAGGGCCCACACAAGAAAGCGTGGATTGCGAGTCCCTAACCCCAACTCAAGGGGCCACGCAACAAAGCGTGGATTGCGAGTACCGAACCCCAACTCAAGGGGCCACACAACAAAGCGTGGATTGTGAGTCCCTAACCCCAACTCAAGGGGCCACGCAACAAACCGTGGATTGCGAGTCCCTAACCCCAACTCAAGGGGCCACGCAACAAAGCCTGGATTGCGAGTCCCTAACCCCAACTCAACGTTCCACACAGCAAAGCGTGGATTGCGAGTCCCTAACCCCAACTCAACGTGCCACACAACAAAGCGTGGATTGCGAATCAGTAACCCCAACTCAAGCGGCCACGCAACAAAATGTGGATTGCAAGTCCCTAACCCCAAGTCAAGGAGCCACACAACAAAGTGTGGATTGCAAGTCCCCAACCCCAACTGAAGAAGCAACGCAACAAAGCGTGGATTGCGAGTCCCTAACCCCAACTCAAGGGGCCACACAACAAAGCGTGGATTACAAGTCCCTAACCCCAACTCAAGGGGCCACACAACAAAGCGTGGATTGCGGGTCCCTAACCCCAACTCAAGGGGCAACACAACAAACCGTGGATTGCGAGTCCCTAACCCCAACTCAAGGGGCCGGACAACAAACCGTGGATTGTGAGTCCCTAACCCCAACTCAAGGGGCCACGCAACAAATCGTGGATTGCGAGTCCCTAACCCCAACTCAAGGGGCCACGCAACAAAGCGTGGATTGCGAGTCCCTAACCGCAACTCAAGGGGCCACACAACAAAGCGTGGATTGCGAGTCCCTAACCCCAACTCAAGGGGCCACACAACAAAGCGTGGATTGCGAGTCCCTAACCCAATTCACGGGGCCACACAACAAAGGGTGGATCGCGAGTCCCTAACCCCAACTCAACGTGCCACACAACAAAGTGTGGATTGCGAGTCCCTAACCCCAACTCAAGGGGCCACGCCACAAAGCGTGGATTACGAGTCCCTAACCACAACTCAAGGGGCCGCACAACAAAGCGTGGATGGCGAGTCCCTAACCCCAACTCAAGGGCCCACACAAGAAAGCGTGGATTGCGAGTCCCTAACCCCTACTCCAAGGGCCACGCAACAAAGCCTGGGTTGCGAGTCCCTAACCCCAACTCAAGGGGCCATGCAACAAAGCGTGGATTGCGAGTCCCTAACCCAATTCACGGGGCCACACAACAAAGCGTGGATTACGAGTCCCTAACCCCAACTCAAGGGGCCACACAACAAAGCGTGGATTACGAGTCCCTAACCACAACTCAAGGGGCCGCACAACAAAGCGTGGATGGCGAGTCCCTAACCCCAACTCAAGGGCCCACACAAGAAAGCGTGGATTGCGAGTCCCTAACCCCAACTCAAGGGGCCACACAACAAAGCGTGGATTACGAGTCCCTAACCACAACTCAAGGGGCCGCACAACAAAGCGTGGATGGCGAGTCCCTAACCCCAACTCAAGGGCCCACACAAGAAAGCGTGGATTGCGAGTCCCTAACCCCTACTCCAAGGGCCACGCAACAAAGCGTGGAATGCGAGTCCCTAACCCCAACTCAAGGGGCCACGCAACAAAGCGTGGATTGCGAGTCCCTAACCCAACTCAAGAGGCCACACAACAAAGCGTGGATTGCGAGTCCCTAACCCCAACTCAAGGGGCCACGCAACAAAGCGTGGATGGCGAGTCCCTAACCCCAACTCAACGTGCCACGCAACAAAGCGTGGATTGCGAGTCCCTAACCCCAACTCAAGGGGCCACGCAACAAATCGTGGATTGCGGTCCCTAAGCCCAACTCAAGGGGCGACCCAACAAAGCGTGGATTGCGAGTCCCTAACCCCAACTCAAGGGGCCACGCAACAAAGCGTGGATTGCGAGTCCCCAACCCCAACTGAAGGGGCCACGCAACAAAGCGTGGATTGCGAGTCCCTAACCCAATTCAAGGGGCCATACAACAAAGCGTGGATTGCGAGTCCCTAACCCCAACTCAAGGGGCCACACAACAAAGCGCGGATTCAAAGTCCCTAACCCCAACTCAAAGGGGCCACACAACAAAGCGTGGATTGCGAGTCCGTAACCCAACTCAAGAGGCCACGGAACAGAGCCTGGATTGGGAGTCCCTAACGCCAATTGAAGGGGCCACACAACAAAGCGTGGATTGCGAGTCCCTAACCCCAACTCAACGTGCCACACAACAAAGCGTGGATTGCGAGTCCCTAACCCCAAATCAAGGGGCCACGCAACAAAGCGTGGACTGCGGTCCCTAACCCCAACTCAAGGGGCCACACAACAAAGTGTGGATTGCGAGTCCCTAACCCCAACTCAAGGGGCCACGCAACAAAGCGTGGATTGCGAGTCCCCAACCCCAACTCAAGGGGCCACGCAACAAAGCGTGGATTGCGAGTCCCTAACCCAATTCAAGGGGCCACACAACAAAGCGTGGATTGCGAGTGCCTAACCCCAACTCAAGGGGCCACACAACAAAGCGCGGATTCAAAGTCCCTAACCCCAACTCAAGGGGCCACCCAACAAAGCGTGGATTGCGAGTCCCTAACCCCAACTTAAGGGGCCACGCAACAAAGCGTGGATTGCGAGTCCCTAACCCCAACTCAAGTGGCCACACAACAAAGCGTGGATTGCGAGTCCCTAACCCCAACTCAAGGGGCCACACAAGAAAGTTTGGATTGCGAGTCCCTAACCCCAACTCAAGGGGCCACACAACAAAGCGTGGATTGCGAGTCCCTAACCCCAACTCAAGGGGCCACCCAACAAAGCGTGGATTGCGAGTCCCTAACCCCAACTCAAGGGGCCACGCAACAAAGCGTGGATGGCGAGTCCCTAACCCCAACTCAACGTGCCACGCAACAAAGCGTGGATTGCGAGTCCCTAACCCCAACTCAAGGGGCCACGCAACAAATCGTGGATTGCGGTCCCTAAGCCCAACTCAAGGGGCGACCCAACAAAGCGTGGATTGCGAGTCCCTAACCCCAACTCAAGGGGCCACGCAACAAAGCGTGGATTGCGAGTCCCCAACCCCAACTGAAGGGGCCACGCAACAAAGCGTGGATTGCGAGTCCCTAACCCAATTCAAGGGGCCATACAACAAAGCGTGGATTGCGAGTCCCTAACCCCAACTCAAGGGGCCACACAACAAAGCGCGGATTCAAAGTCCCTAACCCCAACTCAAAGGGGCCACACAACAAAGCGTGGATTGCGAGTCCGTAACCCAACTCAAGAGGCCACGGAACAGAGCCTGGATTGGGAGTCCCTAACGCCAATTGAAGGGGCCACACAACAAAGCGTGGATTGCGAGTCCCTAACCCCAACTCAACGTGCCACACAACAAAGCGTGGATTGCGAGTCCCTAACCCCAAATCAAGGGGCCACGCAACAAAGCGTGGACTGCGGTCCCTAACCCCAACTCAAGGGGCCACACAACAAAGTGTGGATTGCGAGTCCCTAACCCCAACTCAAGGGGCCACGCAACAAAGCGTGGATTGCGAGTCCCCAACCCCAACTCAAGGGGCCACGCAACAAAGCGTGGATTGCGAGTCCCTAACCCAATTCAAGGGGCCACACAACAAAGCGTGGATTGCGAGTGCCTAACCCCAACTCAAGGGGCCACACAACAAAGCGCGGATTCAAAGTCCCTAACCCCAACTCAAGGGGCCACCCAACAAAGCGTGGATTGCGAGTCCCTAACCCCAACTTAAGGGGCCACGCAACAAAGCGTGGATTGCGAGTCCCTAACCCCAACTCAAGTGGCCACACAACAAAGCGTGGATTGCGAGTCCCTAACCCCAACTCAAGGGGCCACACAAGAAAGTTTGGATTGCGAGTCCCTAACCCCAACTCAAGGGGCCACACAACAAAGCGTGGATTGCGAGTCCCTAACCCCAACTCAAGGGGCCACACAAGAAAGCGCGGATTGCGAGTCCCGAACCCCTACTCCAAGGGCCACGGAACAAAGCGTGGATTGCGAGTCCCTAACCTCAACTCAAGGGGCCACCCAACAAAGAATGTATTGCGAGTCCCTAACCCCAACTCAAGGGGCCACCCAACAAAGCGTGGATTGCGAGTCCCTAACCCCAACTTAAGGGGCCACGCAACAAAGCGTGGATTGCGAGTCCCTAACCCCAACTCAAGTGGCCACACAACAAAGCGTGGATTGCGAGTCCCTAACCCCAACTCAAGGGGCCACACAAGAAAGTTTGGATTGCGAGTCCCTAACCCCAACTCAAGGGGCCACACAACAAAGCGTGGATTGCGAGTCCCTAACCCCAACTTAAGGGGCCACGCAACAAAGCGTGGATTGCGAGTCCCTGACCCCAACTCAAGTGGCCACACAACAAAGCGTGGATTGCGAGTCCCTAACCCCAACTCAAGGGGCCACACAAGAAAGCGCGGATTGCGAGTCCCTAACCCCTACTCCAAGGGCCACGGAACAATGCGTGGATTGCGAGTCCCTAACCTCAACTCAAGGGGCCACCCAACAAAGCGTGGATTGCGAGTCCCTAACCCCAACTCAAGGGGCCACGCAACAAAGCCTGGATTGCGAGTCCCTAACCCAACTCAAGGGGCCACGCAACAAAGCGTGGATTGCGAGTCCCTAACCCCAACTCAAGGGGCCACACAACAAAGCGTGGATTGCGAGTCCCTAACCCAACTCGAGGGGCCACACAACAGAGCGTCGATTGTGAGTCCCTAACCCCAACTCAACGGGCCACACAAGAAAGCGTGGATTGGGAGTCCCTAACCCCAACTCCAAGGGCCATGCAACAAAGCGTGGATTGCGAGTCCCTAACCCCAACTCAAGGGGCCACACAACAAAGCGTGGATTGCGAGTCCCTAACCCCAACTCAGGGGCCCACACAATAAAGCGTGGATTGCGAGTCCCTAACCCCAACTCAAGGGGCCACGCAACAAAGCGTGGATTGCGAGTCCCCAACCCCAACTGAAGGGGCCACGCAACAAAGCGTGGATTGCGAGTCCCTAACCCAATTCAAGGGGCCACACAACAAAGCGTGGATTGCGAGTCCCTAACCCCAACTCAAGGGGCCACACAACAAAGCGCGGATTCAAAGTCCCTAACCCCAACTCAAAGGGGCCACACAACAAAGCGTGGATTGCGAGTCCGTAACCCAACTCAAGAGGCCACGGAACGGAGCCTGGATTGGGAGTCCCTAACGCCAATTGAAGGGGCCACACAACAAAGCGTGGATTGCGAGTCCCTAACCCCAACTCAACGTGCCACACAACAAAGCGTGGATTGCGAGTCCCTAACCCCAAATCAAGGGGCCACGCAACAAAGCGTGGATTGCGGTCCCTAACCCCAACTCAAGGGGCCACACAACAAAGTGTGGATTGCGAGTCCCTAACCCCAACTCAAGGGGCCACGCAACAAAGCGTGGATTGCGAGTCCCCAACCCCAACTCAAGGGGCCACGCAACAAAGCGTGGATTGCGAGTCCCTAACCCAATTCAAGGGGCCACACAACAAAGCGTGGATTGCGAGTCCCTAACCCCAACTCAAGGGGCCACACAACAAAGCGCGGATTCAAAGTCCCTAACCCCAACTCAAGGGGCCACCCAACAAAGCGTGGATTGCGAGTCCCTAACCCCAACTTAAGGGGCCACGCAACAAAGCGTGGATTGCGAGTCCCTAACCCCAACTCAAGTGGCCACACAACAAAGCGTGGATTGCGAGTCCCTAACCCCAACTCAAAGGGCCACACAAGAAAGTTTGGATTGCGAGTCCCTAACCCCAACTCAAGGGGCCACACAACAAAGCGTGGATTGCGAGTCCCTAACCCCAACTCAAGGGGCCACACAAGAAAGCGCGGATTGCGAGTCCCGAACCCCTACTCCAAGGGCCACGGAACAAAGCGTGGATTGCGAGTCCCTAACCTCAACTCAAGGGGCCACCCAACAAAGAATGGATTGCGAGTCCCTAACCCCAACTCAAGGGGCCACGCAACAAAGCGTGGATTGCGAGTGCCTAAACCAATTCAAGGGGCCACACAACAAAGCGTGGATTGCGAGTCCCTAACCCCAACTCAAGGGGCCACACAACAAAGCGCGGATTCAAAGTCCCTAACCCCAACTCATGGGGCCACACAACAAAGCGTGGATTACGACTCCCTAACCCCAACTCAAGGGGCCACCCAACAAAGCGTGGATTGCGGGTCCCTAACCCCAACTTAAGGGGCCACGCAACAAAGCGTGGATTGCGAGTCCCTGACCCCAACTCAAGTGGCCACACAACAAAGCGTGGATTGCGAGTCCCTAACCCCAACTCAAGGGGCCACACAAGAAAGCGCGGATTGCGAGTCCCTAACCCCTACTCCAAGGGCCACGGAACAATGCGTGGATTGCGAGTCCCTAACCTCAACTCAAGGGGCCACCCAACAAAGCGTGGATTGCGAGTCCCTAACCCCAACTCAAGGGGCCACGCAACAAAGCGTGGATTGCGAGTCCCTAACCCAACTCAAGGGGCCACGCAACAAAGCGTGGATTGCGAGTCCCTAACCCCAACTCAAGGGGCCACACAACAAAGCGTGGATTGCGAGTCCCTAACCCAACTCAAGGGGCCACACAACAGAGCGTCGATTGTGAGTCCCTAACCCCAACTCAAGGGGCCACACAAGAAAGCGTGGATTGGGAGTCCCTAACCCCAACTCAAGGGGCCACACAACAAAGCGTGGATTGCGAGTCCCTAACCCCAACTCAGGGGCCCACACAATAAAGCGTGGATTGCGAGTCCCTAACCCCAACTCAAGGGGCCACGCAACAAAGCGTGGATTGCGAGTCCCTGTCCCCAACTCAAGGGGCCACACAACAAAGCGTGGTTTGCGAGTCCCTAACCCAGCTCAAGAGACCACGCAACAAAGCGTGGATTGTGAGTCCCTAACCCCAACTCAAGGGGCCACACAACAAAGTGTGGATTGCGAGTCCCTAACCCCAACTCAAGGGGCCACGCAATAAAGCCTGGATTGCGAGTCCCTAACCCCAACTCAACGTGCCACACAGCAAAGCGTGGATTGCGAGTCCCTAACCCCAACTCAACGTGCCACACAACAAAGCGTGGATTGAGAATCACTAACCCCAACTCAAGGGGCCATGCAACAAAGCGTGGATTGCGAGTCCCTAACCCCAACTCAAGGGGCCACACAACAAAGTGTGGATTGCGAGTCCCCAACCCCAATTGAAGGGGCCACGCTACAAAGCGTGGATTGCGACTCTCTAACCCCAACTCAAGGGGCCACACAACAAAGCGTGGATTACAAGTCCCTAACCCCAACTCAAGGGGCCACACAACAAAGCGTGGATTGCGAGTCCCTAACCCCAACTCAAGGTGCCACGCAACAAAGCGTGGATTGTGAGTCCCTAACCCCAAATCAAGGGGCCACACAACAAAGCGTGGATTGCGAGCCCCTGACCCCAAATCAAGGGGCCACGCAACAAAGCGTGGATTGCGAGTCCCTAACCCCAACTCAAGGGGCCACGCAACAAAGCGTGGATTGCGAGTCCCTAACCCCAACTCAAGGGGCCACACAACAAAGCGTGGATTGCGAGTCCCCAAGCCCAACTCAAGGGGCCACGCAACAAAGCGTGGATTGCGAGTCCCTAACCCCAACTCAAGGGGCCGGACAACAAAGCGTGGATTGCGAGTCCCTAACCCCAACTAAACGTGCCACACAACAAAGCGTGGATTGCGAATCCCTAACCCCGACTCAAGCGGCCACGCAACAAAGCGTGGATTGCGAGTCCGTAACCCCAACTGAACGTGCCACACAACAAAGCGTGGATTGCGAATCCCTAACCCCAACTCAAGGGGCCACACAACAAAGTGTGGATTGCGAGTCCCCAACCCCAACTCAAGGGGCCACGCAACAAAGCGTGGATTGCGAGTCCCTAAACCCAACTCAAGGGGCCACGCAACAAAGCGGGAATTGCGAGTCCGTAACCCCAACTCAAGGGGCCACACAACAAAGCGTGGATTACGAGTCCCTAACCCCAACTCAAGGTGCCACGGCACAAAGCGTGGATTGCGAGTCCCTAACCCCGACTCAAGGGGCCACGCAACAAAGCGTGGATTGCGAGTCCGTAACCCCAACTCAAGGGGCCACGCAACAAAGCGTGGATTGCGAGTCCCTAACCCCGACTCAAGGTGCCACACAACAAAGCGCGGATTCAAGGTCCCTAACCCCAACTCAAGGGGCCACACAACAAAGCGTGGATTACGAGTCCCTAACCCCAACTCAAGGTGCCACGGCACAAAGCGTGGATTGCGAGTCCCTAACCCCAACTCAAGGGGCCACGCAACAAAGCGTGGATTGCGAGTCCGTGACCCCAACTCAAGGGGCCACGCAACAAAGCGTGGATTGCGAGTCCCTAACCCCGACTCAAGGTGCCACACAACAAAGCGTGGATTGGGAGTCCCTAACCCCAACTCAAGGGGCTACACAACAAAGCGTGGTTTGCGAGTCCCTAACCCCACCTCAAGGGGCCACGCAACAAAGCGTGGATTGCGAGTCGCCAACCCCAACTCAAGGGGCCACGCAACAAAGCGTGAATTGCGAGTCGCCAACCCCAACTCAAGGGGCCACACAACAAAGTGTGGATTGCGAGTCCCTAACCCCAACTCAAGGGGCCAGGCAACAAAGCGTGGATTGCGAGTCCGTAACCCCAACTCAAGGGGCCACACAACAAAGCGTGGATTGCGAGTCCCTAACCCCAACTCAAGGGGCCACGCAACAAAGCGTGGATTGCGAGTCCCTAACCCCAACTCAAGGGGCCACGCAACAAAGCGTGGTTTGCGAGTCCCTAACCCAACTCAAGAGGCCACACAACAAAGCGTGGATTGGGAGTCCCTAACCCCTACTCAAGGGGCCACGCAACAAAGCGTGGATTGCGAGTCGCCAACCCCAACTCAAGGGGCCACACAACAAAGCGTGGATTGCGAACCCCTAACCCCAACTCAAGGGGCCACACAACAAACCGTGGATTGCGAGTCCCTAACCCCAACTCAAGGGGCCACGCAACAAACCGTGGATTGCGAGTCCCTAACCCCAACTCAAGGGGCCACGCAACAAAGAGTGGATTGCGAGTCGCCAACCCCAACTCAAGGGGCCACACAACGAAAGGTGGATTGCGAGTCGCAAACCCCAACTCAAGGGGCCACACAACAAAGCGTGGATTGCGAGTCCCTATCCCCAACTCAAGGGGCCACACAACAAACCGTGGATTGCGAGTCCCTAACCCCAACTCAAGGGGCCACGCAACAAACCGTGGATTGCGAGTCCCTAACCCCAACTCAAGGGGCCACGCAACAAAGCGTGGATTGGGAGTCGCCAACCCCAACTCAAGGGGCCACACAACAAAGCGTGGATTGCGAGTCCCTAACCCCAACTCAAGGGGCCACACAACAAACCGTGGATTGCGAGTCCCTAACCCCAACTCAAGGGGCCACGCAACAAAGCGTGGATTGCGAGTCGCCAACCCCAACTCAAGGGGCCACGCAACAAAGCGTGGATTGCGAGTCCCTAACCCCAATTCAAGGGGCCACGCAACAAAGCGCGAATTGCGAGTCGCCAACCCCAAGTCAAGGGGCCACGCAACAAAGCGTGGATTGCGAGTCCGTAACCCCAACTCAAGGGGCCACACAACAAAGCGTGGATTGCGAGTCCCTAACCCCAACTCAAGGGGCCACGCAACAAAGCGTGGATTGCAAGTCCCTAACCCCAACTCAAGGGGCCATGCAACAAAGCGGGGATTGGGAGTCCCTAACCCCAAGTCAAGGGGCCACGCAACAAAGCGTGGATTGCGAGTCCCTAACCCCAACTCAAGGGGCCACACAACAAAGCGTGGATTGCGAGTCCCCAACCCCAACTGAAGGGGCCACGCAACAAAGCGTGGATTGCGAGTCCCTAACCCCAAATCAAGGGGCCACGCAACAAAGCGTGAATTGCGAGTCGCCAACCCCAAGTCAAGGGGCCACGCAACAAAGCGTGGATTGCGAGTCCCTAACCCCAACTCAAGGGGCCACACAACAAAGCGTGGATTGCGAGTCCCTAACCCCTAGTCAAGGGGCCACGCAACAAAGCGTGGATTGCGAGTCCCTAACCCCAACTCAAGGGGCCACACAACAGAGCGTGGATTGTGAGTCCCTAACCCCAACTCAAGGGGCCACACAAGAAAGCGTGGATTGGGAGTCCCTAACCCCAACTCCAAGGGCCATGCAACAAAGCGTGGATTGCGAGTCCCTAACCCCAACTCAAGGGGCCACACAACAAAGCGTGGATTGCGAGTCCCTAACCCCAACTCAGGGGCCCACACAATAAAGCGTGGATTGCGAGTCCCTAACCCCAACTCAAGGGGCCACGCAACAAAGCGTGGATTGCGAGTACCGAACCCCAACTCAAGGGGCCACACAACAAAGCGTGGTTTGCGAGTCCCTAACCTAGCTCAAGAGACCACGCAACAAAGCGTGGATTGTGAGTCCCTAACCCCAACTCAAGGGGCCACACAACAAAGCGTGGATTGCGAGTCCCTAACCCCAACTCAAGGGGCCACGCAACAAAGCTCGGATTGCGAGTCCCTAACCCCAACTCAACGTGCCACACAGCAAAGCGTGGATTGCGAGTCCCTAACCCCAACTCAACGTGCCACACAACAAAGCGTGGATTGAGAATCACTAACCCCAACTCAAGGGGCCATGCAACAAAGCGTGGATTGCGAGTCCCTAACCCCAACTCAAGGGGCCACACAACAAAGTGTGGATTGCGAGTCCCCAACCCCAATTGAAGGGGCCACGCAACAAAGCGTGGATTGCGACTCCCTAACCCCAACTCAAGGGGCCACACAACAAAGCGTGGATTACAAGTCCCTAACCCCAACTCAAGGGGCCACACAACAAAGCGTGGATTGCGAGTCCCTAACCCCAACTCAAGGGGCCACGCAACAAAGCGTGGATTGTGAGTCCCTAACCCCAAATCAAGGGGCCACACAACAAAGCGTGGTTTGCGAGTCCCTAACCCAGCTCAAGAGACCACGCAACAAAGCGTGGATTGCGAGTCGCTAACCCCAACTCAAGGGGCCACGCAACAAAGCGTGGATTGCGAGTCCCTAACCCCAACTCAAGGGGCCACACAACAAAGCGTGGATTGCGAGTCCCCAACCCCAACTCAAGGGGCCACGCAACAAAGCGTGGATTGCGAGTCCCTAACCCCAACTCAAGGGGCCGGACAACAAAGCGTGGATTGCGAGTCCCTAACCCCAACTAAACCTGCCACACAACAAAGCGTGGATTGCGAATCCCTAACCCCGACTCAAGCGGCCGCGCAACAAAGCGTGGATTGCGAGTCCCTAACCCCAATTGAACGTGCCACACAACAAAGCGTGGATTGCGAATCCCTAACCCCAACTCAAGGGGCCACACAACAAAGTGTGGATTGCGAGTCCCCAACCCCAACTCAAGGGGCCACGCAACAAAGCGTGGATTGCGAGTCCCTAAACCCAACTCAAGGGGCCACGCAACAAAGCGGGAATTGCGAGTCCGTAACCCCAACTCAAGGGGCCACACAACAAAGCGCGGATTCAAGGTCCCTAACCCCAACTCAAGGGGCCACACAACAAAGCGTGGATTACGAGTCCCTAACCCCAACTCAAGGTGCCACGGCACAAAGCGTGGATTGCGAGTCCCTAACCCCAACTCAAGGGGCCACGCAACAAAGCGTGGATTGCGAGTCCCTGACCCCAACTCAAGGGGCCACGCAACAAAGCGTGGATTGCGAGTCCCTAACCCCGACTCAAGGTGCCACACAACAAAGCGTGGATTGGGAGTCCCTAACCCCAACTCAAGGGGCTACGCAACAAACCGTGGATTGCGAGTCCCTAACCCCAACTCAAGGGGCCACGCAACAAAGCGTGGATTGCGAGTCCGTAACCCCAACTCAAGGGGCCACGCAACAAAGCGTGAATTGCGAGTCGCCAACCCCAACTCAAGGGGCCACGCAACAAAGTGTGGATTGCGAGTCCCTAACCCCAACTCAAGGGGCCACGCAACAAAGCGTGGATTGCGAGTCCGTAACCCCACCTCAAGGGGCCACACAACAAAGCGTGGATTGCGAGTCCCTAACCCCAACTCAAGGGGCCACGCAACAAAGCGTGGATTGCGAGTCCCTAACCCCAACTCAAGGGGCCACGCAACAAAGCGTGGTTTGCGAGTCCCTAACCCAACTCAAGAGGCCACACAACAAAGCGTGGATTGGGAGTCCCTAACCCCAACTCAAGGGGCCACGCAACAAAGCGTGGATTGCGAGTCGCCAACCCCAACTCAAGGGGCCACACAACAAAGCGTGGATTGCGAGCCCCTAACCCCAACTCAAGGGGCCACACAACAAACCGTGGATTGCGAGTCCCTAACCCCAACTCAAGGGGCCACGCAACAAACCGTGGATTGCGAGTCCCTAACCCCAACTCAAGGGGCCACGCAACAAAGCGTGGATTGCGAGTCGCCAACCCCAACTCAAGGGGCCACACAACAAAGCGTGGATTGCGAGTCCCTAACCCCAACTCAAGGGGCCACACAACAAAGCGTGGATTGCGAGTCCCTAACCCCAACTCAAGGGGCCACGCAACAAAGCGTGGTTTGCGAGTCCCTAACCCAACTCAAGAGGCCACACAACAAAGCGTGGATTGGGAGTCCCTAACCCCAACTCAAGGGGCCACGCAACAAAGCGTGGATTGCGAGTCGCCAACCCCAACTCAAGGGGCCACACAACAAAGCGTGGATTGCCAGCCCCTAACCCCAACTCAAGGGGCCACACAACAAACCGTGGATTGCGAGTCCCTAACCCCAACTCAAGGGGCCACGCAACAAACCGTGGATTGCGAGTCCCTAACCCCAACTCAAGGGGCCACGCAACAAAGCGTGGATTGCGAGTCCGTAACCCCAACTCAAGGGGCCACACAACAAAGCGTGGATTGCGAGTCCCTAACCCCAACTCAAGGGGCCACGCAAAAAAGCGTGGATTGCGAGTCCCTAACCCCAACTCAAGGGGCCATGCAACAAAGCGTGGATTGCGAGTCCCTAACCCCAACTCAAGGGGCCACGCAACAAAGCGTGGATTGCGAGTCCCTAACCCCAACTCAAGGGGCCACACAACAAAGCGTGGATTTCGAGTCCCCAACCCCAGCTGAAGGGGCCACGCAACAAAGCGTGGATTGCGAGTCCCTAACCCCAAATCAAGGGGCCACGCAACAAAGCGTGAATTGCGAGTCGCCAACCCCAAGTCAAGGGGCCACGCAACAAAGCGTGGATTGCGAGTCCCTAACCCCAACTCAAGGGGCCACACAACAAAGCGTGGATTGCGAGTCCCTAACCCCAACTCAAGGGGCCACGCAACAAAGCGTGGATTGCGAGTCCCTAACCCCAACTCAAGGGGCCACACAACAGAGCGTGGATTGTGAGTCCCTAACCCCAACTCAAGGGGCCACACAACAAACCGTGGATTGCGAGTCCCTAACCCCAACTCAAGGGGCCACGCAACAAACCGTGGATTGCGAGTCCCTAACCCCAACTCAAGGGGCCACGCAACAAAGCGTGGATTGCGAGTCCGTAACCCCAACTCAAGGGGCCACACAACAAAGCGTGGATTGCGAGTCCCTAACCCCAACTCAAGGGGCCACGCAAAAAAGCGTGGATTGCGAGTCCCTAACCCCAACTCAAGGGGCCATGCAACAAAGCGTGGATTGCGAGTCCCTAACCCCAACTCAAGGGGCCACGCAACAAAGCGTGGATTGCGAGTCCCTAACCCCAACTCAAGGGGCCACACAACAAAGCGTGGATTTCGAGTCCCCAACCCCAGCTGAAGGGGCCACGCAACAAAGCGTGGATTGCGAGTCCCTAACCCCAAATCAAGGGGCCACGCAACAAAGCGTGAATTGCGAGTCGCCAACCCCAAGTCAAGGGGCCACGCAACAAAGCGTGGATTGCGAGTCCCTAACCCCAACTCAAGGGGCCACACAACAAAGCGTGGATTGCGAGTCCCTAACCCCAACTCAAGGGGCCACGCAACAAAGCGTGGATTGCGAGTCCCTAACCCCAACTCAAGGGGCCACACAACAGAGCGTGGATTGTGAGTCCCTAACCCCAACTCAAGGGGCCACACAAGAAAGCGTGGATTGGGAGTCCCTAACCCCAACTCCAAGGGCCATGCAACAAAGCGTGGATTGCGAGTCCCTAACCCCAACTCAAGGGGCCACACAACAAAGCGTGGATTGCGAGTCCCTAACCCCAACTCAGGGGCCCACACAATAAAGCGTGGATTGCGAGTCCCTAACCCCAACTCAAGGGGCCACGCAACAAAGCGTGGATTGCGAGTACCGAACCCCAACTCAAGGGGCCACACAACAAAGCGTGGTTTGCGAGTCCCTAACCCAGCTCAAGAGACCACGCAACAAAGCGTGGATTGTGAGTCCCTAACCCCAACTCAAGGGGCCACACAACAAAGCGTGGATTGCGAGTCCCTAACCCCAACTCAAGGGGCCACGCAACAAGTCCTGGATTGCGAGTCCCTAACCCCAACTCAACGTGCCACACAGCAAAGCGTGGATTGCGAGTCCCTAACCCCAACTCAACGTGCCACACAACAAAGCGTGGATTGAGAATCACTAACCCCAACTCAAGGGGCCATGCAACAAAGCGTGGATTGCGAGTCCCTAACCCCAACTCAAGGGGCCACACAACAAAGTGTGGATTGCGAGTCCCCAACCCCAATTGAAGGGGCCACACAACAAAGCGTGGATTGCGACTCCCTAACCCCAACTCAAGGGGCCACACAACAAAGCGTGGATTACAAGTCCCTAACCCCAACTCAAGGGGCCACACAACAAAGCGTGGATTGCGAGTCCCTAACCCCAACTCAAGGGGCCACGCAACAAAGCGTGGATTGTGAGTCCCTAACCCCAAATCAAGGGGCCACACAACAAAGCGTGGATTGCGAGTCCGTAACCCCAACTCAAGGGGCCACGCAACAAAGCGTGGATTGCGAGTCCCTAACCCCAACTCAAGGGGCCACGCAACAAAGCGTGGATTGCGAGTCCCTAACCCCAACTCAAGGGGCCACACAACAAAGCGTGGATTGCGAGTCCCCAACCCCAACTCAAGGGGCCACGCAACAAAGCGTGGATTGCGAGTCCCTAACCCCAACTCAAGGGGCCGGACAACAAAGCGTGGATTGCGAGTCCCTAACCCCAACTAAACGTGCCACACAACAAAGCGTGGATTGCGAATCCCTAACCGCGACTCAAGCGGCCGCGCAACAAAGCGTGGATTGCGAGTCCCTAACCCCAACTGAACGTGCCACACAACAAAGCGTGGATTGCCAATCCCTAACCCCAACTCAAGGGGCCACACAACAAAGTGTGGATTGCGAGTCCCCAACCCCAACTCAAGGGGCCACGCAACAAAGCGTGGATTGCGAGTCCCTAAACGCAACTCAAGGGGCCACGCAACAAAGCGGGAATTGCGAGTCCGTAACCCCAACTCAAGGGGCCACACAACAAAGCGCGGATTCAAGGTCCCTAACCCCAACTCAAGGGGCCACACAACAAAGCGTGGATTCCGAGTCCCTAACCCCAACTCAAGGTGCCACGGCACAAAGCGTGGATTGCGAGTCCCTAACCCCAACGCAAGGGGCCACGCAACAAAGCGTGGATTGCGAGTCCCTGACCCCAACTCAAGGGGCCACGCAACAAAGCGTGGATTGCGAGTCCCTAACCCCGACTCAAGGTGCCACACAACAAAGCGTGGATTGGGAGTCCCTAACCCCAACTCAAGGGGCTACGCAACAAACCGTGGATTGCGAGTCCCTAACCCCAACTCAAGGGGCCACGCAACAAAGCGTGGATTGCGAGTCGCCAACCCCAACTCAAGGGGCCACGCAACAAAGCGTGAATTGCGAGTCGCCAACCCCAACTCAAGGGGCCACGCAACAAAGTGTGGATTGCGAGTCCCTAACCCCAACTCAAGGGGCCACGCAACAAAGCGTGGATTGCGAGTCCCTAACCCCAACTCAAGGGGCCACGCAACAAAGCGTGGTTTGCGAGTCCCTAACCCAACTCAAGAGGCCACACAACAAAGCGTGGATTGGAAGTCCCCAACCCCAACTCAAGGGGCCACGCAACAAAGCTTGGATTGCGAGTCGCCAACCCCAACTCAAGGGGCCACGCAACAAACCGTGGATTGCGAGTCCCTAACCCCAACTCAAGGGGCCACAAAACAAACCGTGGATTGCGAGTCGCCAACCCCAACTCAAGGGGCCACACAACAAAGCGTGGATTGCGAGTCCCTAACCCCAACTCAAGGGGCCACGCAACAAAGCGTGGATTGCGAGTCGCCAACCCCAACTCAAGGGGCCACACAACAAAGCGTGGATTGCGAGTCGCCAACCCCAACTCAAGGGGCCACACAACAAAGCGTGGATTGCAAGTCCCTAACCCCAACTCAAGGGGCCACACAACAAACCGTGGATTACGAGTCCCTAACCCCAACTCAAGGTGCCACGGCACAAAGCGTGGATTGCGAGTCCCTAACCCCAACGCAAGGGGCCACGCAACAAAGCGTGGATTGCGAGTCCCTGACCCCAACTCAAGGGGCCACGCAACAAAGCGTGGATTGCGAGTCCCTAACCCCGACTCAAGGTGCCACACAACAAAGCGTGGATTGGGAGTCCCTAACCCCAACTCAAGGGGCTACGCAACAAACCGTGGATTGCGAGTCCCTAACCCCAACTCAAGGGGCCACGCAACAAAGCGTGGATTGCGAGTCGCCAACCCCAACTCAAGGGGCCACGCAACAAAGCGTGAATTGCGAGTCGCCAACCCCAACTCAAGGGGCCACGCAACAAAGTGTGGATTGCGAGTCCCTAACCCCAACTCAAGGGGCCACGCAACAAAGCGTGGATTGCGAGTCCGTAACCCCAACTCAAGGGGCCACACAACAAAGCGTGGATTGCGAGTCCCTAACCCCAACTGAACGTGCCACACAACAAAGCGTGGATTGCCAATCCCTAACCCCAACTCAAGGGGCCACACAACAAAGTGTGGATTGCGAGTCCCCAACCCCAACTCAAGGGGCCACGCAACAAAGCGTGGATTGCGAGTCCCTAAACGCAACTCAAGGGGCCACGCAACAAAGCGGGAATTGCGAGTCCGTAACCCCAACTCAAGGGGCCACACAACAAAGCGCGGATTCAAGGTCCCTAACCCCAACTCAAGGGGCCACACAACAAAGCGTGGATTCCGAGTCCCTAACCCCAACTCAAGGTGCCACGGCACAAAGCGTGGATTGCGAGTCCCTAACCCCAACGCAAGGGGCCACGCAACAAAGCGTGGATTGCGAGTCCCTGACCCCAACTCAAGGGGCCACGCAACAAAGCGTGGATTGCGAGTCCCTAACCCCGACTCAAGGTGCCACACAACAAAGCGTGGATTGGGAGTCCCTAACCCCAACTCAAGGGGCTACGCAACAAACCGTGGATTGCGAGTCCCTAACCCCAACTCAAGGGGCCACGCAACAAAGCGTGGATTGCGAGTCGCCAACCCCAACTCAAGGGGCCACGCAACAAAGCGTGAATTGCGAGTCGCCAACCCCAACTCAAGGGGCCACGCAACAAAGTGTGGATTGCGAGTCCCTAACCCCAACTCAAGGGGCCACGCAACAAAGCGTGGATTGCGAGTCCCTAACCCCAACTCAAGGGGCCACGCAACAAAGCGTGGTTTGCGAGTCCCTAACCCAACTCAAGAGGCCACACAACAAAGCGTGGATTGGAAGTCCCCAACCCCAACTCAAGGGGCCACGCAACAAAGCTTGGATTGCGAGTCGCCAACCCCAACTCAAGGGGCCACGCAACAAACCGTGGATTGCGAGTCCCTAACCCCAACTCAAGGGGCCACAAAACAAACCGTGGATTGCGAGTCGCCAACCCCAACTCAAGGGGCCACACAACAAAGCGTGGATTGCGAGTCCCTAACCCCAACTCAAGGGGCCACGCAACAAAGCGTGGATTGCGAGTCGCCAACCCCAACTCAAGGGGCCACACAACAAAGCGTGGATTGCGAGTCGCCAACCCCAACTCAAGGGGCCACACAACAAAGCGTGGATTGCAAGTCCCTAACCCCAACTCAAGGGGCCACACAACAAACCGTGGATTACGAGTCCGTAACCCCAACTCAAGGTGCCACGGCACAAAGCGTGGATTGCGAGTCCCTAACCCCAACGCAAGGGGCCACGCAACAAAGCGTGGATTGCGAGTCCCTGACCCCAACTCAAGGGGCCACGCAACAAAGCGTGGATTGCGAGTCCCTAACCCCGACTCAAGGTGCCACACAACAAAGCGTGGATTGGGAGTCCCTAACCCCAACTCAAGGGGCTACGCAACAAACCGTGGATTGCGAGTCCCTAACCCCAACTCAAGGGGCCACGCAACAAAGCGTGGATTGCGAGTCGCCAACCCCAACTCAAGGGGCCACGCAACAAAGCGTGAATTGCGAGTCGCCAACCCCAACTCAAGGGGCCACGCAACAAAGTGTGGATTGCGAGTCCCTAACCCCAACTCAAGGGGCCACGCAACAAAGCGTGGATTGCGAGTCCGTAACCCCAACTCAAGGGGCCACACAACAAAGCGTGGATTGCGAGTCCCTAACCCCAACTCAAGGGGCCACGCAACAAAGCGTGGATTGCGAGTCCCTAACCCCAACTCAAGGGGCCACGCAACAAAGCGTGGTTTGCGAGTCCCTAACCCCAACTCAAGAGGCCACACAACAAAGCGTGGATTGGGAGTCCCTAACCCCAACTCAAGGGGCCACGCAACAAAGCGTGGATTGCGAGTCCCTAACCCCAACTCAAGGGGCCACGCAACAAAGCGTGGTTTGCGAGTCCCTAACCCAACTCAAGAGGCCACACAACAAAGCGTGGATTGCGAGCCCCTAACCCCAACTCAAGGGGCCACACAACAAACCGTGGATTGCGAGTCCCTAACCCCAACTCAAGGGGCCACGCAACAAACCGTGGATTGCGAGTCCCTAACCCCAACTCAAGGGGCCACGCAACAAAGCGTGGATTGCGAGTCGCCAACCCCAACTCAAGGGGCCACACAACAAAGCGTGGATTGCGAGTCGCCAACCCCAACTCAAGGGGCCACACAACAAAGCGTGGATTGCGAGTCCCTAACCCCAACTCAAGGGGCCACACAACAAACACCGGATTGCGAGTCCCTAACCCCAGCTCAAGGGGCCACGCAACAAACCGTGGATTGCGAGTCGCCAACCCCAACTCAAGGGGCCACGCAACAAAGCGTGCATTGCGAGTCCCTAACCCCAACTCAAGGGGCCACGCAACAAAGCGCGAATTGCGAGTCGCCAACCCCAAGTCAAGGGGCCACGCAACAAAGCGTGGATTGCGAGTCCGTAACCCCAACTCAAGGGGCCACGCAACAAAGCGTGGATTGCGAGTCGCCAACCCCAACTCAAGGGGCCACGCAACAAAGCGTGAATTGCGAGTCGCCAACCCCAACTCAAGGGGCCACGCAACAAAGTGTGGATTGCGAGTCCCTAACCCCAACTCAAGGGGCCACGCAACAAAGCGTGGATTGCGAGTCCCTAACCCCAACTCAAGGGGCCACGCAACAAAGCGTGGTTTGCGAGTCCCTAACCAAACTCAAGAGGCCACAAAACAAAGCGTGGATTGGAAGTCCCCAACCCCAACTCAAGGGGCCACGCAACAAAGCTTGGATTGCGAGTCGCCAACCCCAACTCAAGGGGCCACACAACAAAGTGTGGATTGCGAGTCCCTAACCCCAACTCAAGGGGCCACAAAACAAACCGTGGATTGCGAGTCCCTAACCCCAACTCAAGGGGCCACGCAACAAACCGTGGATTGCGAGTCCCTAACCCCAACTCAAGGGGCCACGCAACAAAGCGTGGATTGCGAGTCGCCAACCCCAACTCAAGGGGCCACACAACAAAGCGTGGATTGCGAGTCGCCAACCCCAACTCAAGGGGCCACACAACAAAGCGTGGATTGCGAGTCCCTAACCCCAACTCAAGGGGCCACACAACAAACCGTGGATTACGAGTCCCTAACCCCAACTCAAGGTGCCACGGCACAAAGCGTGGATTGCGAGTCCCTAACCCCAACGCAAGGGGCCACGCAACAAAGCGTGGATTGCGAGTCCCTGACCCCAACTCAAGGGGCCACGCAACAAAGCGTGGATTGCGAGTCCCTAACCCCGACTCAAGGTGCCACACAACAAAGCGTGGATTGGGAGTCCCTAACCCCAACTCAAGGGGCTACGCAACAAACCGTGGATTGCGAGTCCCTAACCCCAACTCAAGGGGCCACGCAACAAAGCGTGGATTGCGAGTCGCCAACCCCAACTCAAGGGGCCACGCAACAAAGCGTGAATTGCGAGTCGCCAACCCCAACTCAAGGGGCCACGCAACAAAGTGTGGATTGCGAGTCCCTAACCCCAACTCAAGGGGCCACGCAACAAAGCGTGGATTGCGAGTCCGTAACCCCAACTCAAGGGGCCACACAACAAAGCGTGGATTGCGAGTCCCTGACCCCAACTCAAGGGGCCACGCAACAAAGCGTGGATTGCGAGTCCCTAACCCCGACTCAAGGTGCCACACAACAAAGCGTGGATTGGGAGTCCCTAACCCCAACTCAAGGGGCTACGCAACAAACCGTGGATTGCGAGTCCCTAACCCCAACTCAAGGGGCCACGCAACAAAGCGTGGATTGCGAGTCCCTAACCCCAACTCAAGGGGCCACGCAACAAAGCGTGGATTGCGAGTCCGTAACCCCAACTCAAGGGGCCACACAACAAAGCGTGGATTGCGAGTCCCTAACCCCAACTCAAGGGGCCACGCAACAAAGCGTGGATTGCGAGTCCCCAACCCCAACTCAAGGGGCCACGCAACAAAGCGTGGTTTGCGAGTCCCTAACCCAACTCAAGAGGCCACACAACAAAGCGTGGATTGCGAGTCCCTAACCCCAACTCAAGGGGCCACACAACAAACCGTGGATTACGAGTCCCTAACCCCAACTCAAGGTGCCACGGCACAAAGCGTGGATTGCGAGTCCCTAACCCCAACGCAAGGGGCCACGCAACAAAGCGTGGATTGCGAGTCCCTGACCCCAACTCAAGGGGCCACGCAACAAAGCGTGGATTGCGAGTCCCTAACCCCGACTCAAGGTGCCACACAACAAAGCGTGGATTGGGAGTCCCTAACCCCAACTCAAGGGGCTACGCAACAAACCGTGGATTGCGAGTCCCTAACCCCAACTCAAGGGGCCACGCAACAAAGCGTGGATTGCGAGTCGCCAACCCCAACTCAAGGGGCCACGCAACAAAGCGTGAATTGCGAGTCGCCAACCCCAACTCAAGGGGCCACGCAACAAAGTGTGGATTGCGAGTCCCTAACCCCAACTCAAGGGGCCACGCAACAAAGCGTGGATTGCGAGTCCGTAACCCCAACTCAAGGGGCCACACAACAAAGCGTGGATTGCGAGTCCCTAACCCCAACTCAAGGGGCCACGCAACAAAGCGTGGATTGCGAGTCCCTAACCCCAACTCAAGGGGCCACGCAACAAAGCGTGGTTTGCGAGTCCCTAACCCCAACTCAAGAGGCCACACAACAAAGCGTGGATTGGGAGTCCCTAACCCCAACTCAAGGGGCCACGCAACAAAGCGTGGATTGCGAGTCCCTAACCCCAACTCAAGGGGCCACGCAACAAAGCGTGGTTTGCGAGTCCCTAACCCAACTCAAGAGGCCACACAACAAAGCGTGGATTGCGAGCCCCTAACCCCAACTCAAGGGGCCACACAACAAACCGTGGATTGCGAGTCCCTAACCCCAACTCAAGGGGCCACGCAACAAACCGTGGATTGCGAGTCCCTAACCCCAACTCAAGGGGCCACGCAACAAAGCGTGGATTGCGAGTCGCCAACCCCAACTCAAGGGGCCACACAACAAAGCGTGGATTGCGAGTCGCCAACCCCAACTCAAGGGGCCACACAACAAAGCGTGGATTGCGAGTCCCTAACCCCAACTCAAGGGGCCACACAACAAACACCGGATTGCGAGTCCCTAACCCCAGCTCAAGGGGCCACGCAACAAACCGTGGATTGCGAGTCGCCAACCCCAACTCAAGGGGCCACGCAACAAAGCGTGCATTGCGAGTCCCTAACCCCAACTCAAGGGGCCACGCAACAAAGCGCGAATTGCGAGTCGCCAACCCCAAGTCAAGGGGCCACGCAACAAAGCGTGGATTGCGAGTCCGTAACCCCAACTCAAGGGGCCACGCAACAAAGCGTGGATTGCGAGTCGCCAACCCCAACTCAAGGGGCCACACAACAAAGCGTGGATTGCGAGTCCCTAACCCCAACTCAAGGGGCCACACAACAAACCGTGGATTGCGAGTCCCTAACCCCAACTCAAGGGGCCACGCAACAAACCGTGGATTGCGAGTCGCCAACCCCAACTCAAGGGGCCACGCAACAAAGCGTGCATTGCGAGTCCCTAACCCCAACTCAAGGGGCCACGCAACAAAGCGCGAATTGCGAGTCGCCAACCCCAAGTCAAGGGGCCACGCAACAAAGCGTGGATTGCGAGTCCGTAACCCCAACTCAAGGGGCCACACAACAAAGCGTGGATTGCGAGTCCCTAACCCCAACTCAAGGGGCCACGCAACAAAGCGTGGATTGCGAGTCCCTAACCCCAACTCAAGGGGCCATGCAACAAAGCGTGGATTGCGAGTCCCTAACCCCAAGTCAAGGGGCCACGCAACAAAGCGTGGATTGCGAGTCCCTAACCCCAACTCAAGGGGCCACACAACAAAGCGTGGATTGCGAGTCCCCAACCCCAACTGAAGGGGCCACGCAACAAAGCGTGGATTGCGAGTCCCTAACCCCAAATCAAGGGGCCACGCAACAAAGCGTGAATTGCGAGTCGGCAACCCCAAGTCAAGGGGCCACGCAACAAAGCGTGGATTCCGAGTCCCTAACCCCAACTCAAGGGGCCACACAACAAAGCGTGGATTGCGAGTCCCTAACCCCAACTCAAGGGGCCACGCAACAAAGCGTGGATTGCGAGTCCCTAACCCCAACTCAAGGGGCCACGCAACAAAGCGTGGTTTGCGAGTCCCTAACCCCAACTCAAGAGGGCACACAACAAAGCGTGGATTGCGAGTCCGTAACCCCAACTCAAGGGGCCACACAACAAAGCGTGGATTGCGAGTCCCTAACCCCAACTCAAGGGGCCACGCAACAAAGCGTGAATTGCGAGTCGCCAACCCCAAGTCAAGGGGCCGAGCAACAAAGCGTGGATTGCGAGTCCCTAACCCCAATTCAAGGGGCCACACAACAAAGCGTGAATTGCGAGTCGCCAACCCCAAGTCAAGGGGCCACGCAACAAAGCGTGGATTGCGAGTCCCTAACCCCAACTCAAGGGGCCACACAACAACGCGTGGATTGCGAGTCCCTAACCCCAACTCAAGGGGCCATGCAACAAAGCGTGGATTGCGAGTCCCTAACCCCAACTCAAGCGGCCACGCAACAAAGCGTGGTTTGCGAGTCCCTAACCCAACTCAAGGGGCCGGACAACAAAGCGTGGATTGCGAGTCCCTAACCCCAACTCAAGGGGCCACGCAACAAAGCGTGAATTGCGAGTCGCCAACCCCAAGTCAAGGGGCCACGCAACAAAGCGTGGATTGCGAGTCCCTAACCCCAACTCAAGGGGCCATGCAACAAAGCGTGGATTGCGAGTCCCTAACCCCAACTCAAGGGGCCACGCAACAAAGCGTGGATTGCGAGTCCCTAACCCCAACTCAAGGGGCCACGCAACAAAGCGTGGTTTGCGAGTCCCTAACCCCAACTCAAGAGGCCACACAGCAAAGCGTGGATTGCGAGTCCCTAACCCCAACTCAAGGGGCCACGCAACAAAGCGTGGATTGTGAGTCCCTAACCCCAACTCAAGGGGCCACGCAACAAAGCGTGAATTGCGAGTCGCCAACCCCAAGTCAAGGGGCCACACAACAAAGCGTGGATTGCGAGTCCCTAACCCCAACTCAAGGGGCCACAGAACAACGCGTGGATTGCGAGTCCCTAACCCCAACTCGAGGGGCCACGCAACAAAGCGTGGATTGCGAGTCCCTAACCCCAACTCAAGGGGCCACGCAACAAAGCGTGGTTTGCGAGTCCCTAACCCAACTCAAGAGGCCACACAACAAAGCGTGGATTGCGAGTCCCTAACCCCAACTCAACGTGCCACACAACAAAGCGTGGATTGCGAGTCGCCAACCCCAAGTCAAGGGGCCACGCAACAAAGCGTGGATTGCGAGTCCCTAACCCCAACTCAAGGGGCCACACAACAAAGCGTGGATTGCGAGTCCCTAACCCCAACTCAAGGGGCCACACAACAAAGCGTGGATTGCGAGTCCCTAACCCCAACTCAAGGGGCCACGCAACAAAGCGTGGTTTGCGAGTCCCTAACCCAACTCAAGAGGCCACACAACAAAGCGTGGATTGCGAGTCCCTAACCCCAGCCCAAGGGGCCATGCAACAAAGCGTGGATTGCGAGTCCCTAACCCCAACTCAAGGGGCCACGCAACAAAGCGTGGATTGGGAGTCCCTAACCCCAACTCAAGGGGCCACGCCACAAAGCGGGAATTGCGAGTCCCTAACCCCAACTCAAGGTGCCACACAACAAAGCGTGGATTGCGAGTCCCTAACCCAATTCAAGTGGCCACACAACAAAGCGCGGATTGCGAGTCCCTAACCCCAACTCAAGGGGCCACGCAACAAAGCGTGCATTACAAGTCTCTAACCCCAACTCAAGGGGCCACCCAACAAAGCGTGGATTGCGAGTCCCTAACCCCAACTCAGGGGGCCACGCAACAAAGCGTGGATTGCGAGTCCCTAACCCCAACTCAAGGGGCCACACAACAAAGCGTGGATTGCGAGTCCCTAACCCCAACTCAGGGGGCCACGCAACAAAGCGTGGATTGCGAGTCCCTAACCCCAACTCAAGGGGCCACACAACAAAGCGTGGATTGCGAGTCCCTAACCCAACTCAAGAGGCCACACAACAAAGCGTGGATTGCGAGTCCCTAACCCCAACTCAGAGGGCCATGCAACAAAGCGTGGATTGCGAGTCCCTAACCCCAACTCAAGGGGCCACGCAACAAAGCGTGGATTGCGAGTCCCTAACCCCAACTCAAGAGGCCACACAACAAAGCGTGGATTGCGAGTCCCTAACCCCAACTCAAGGGGCCACGCAACAAAGCGTGGATTGCGAGTCCCTAACCCCAACTCAAGGGGCCACGCAACAAAGCGTGGTTTGCGAGTCCCTAACCCCAACTCAAGAGGCCACACAACAAAGCGTGGATTGCGAGTCCCTAACCCCAACTCAAGGGGCCACGCAACAAAGCGTGGATTGCGAGTCCCTAACCCCAACTCAAGGGGCCACGCAACATAGCGTGAATTGCGAGTCGCCAACCCCAAGTCAAGGGGCCACGCAACGGAACGTGGATTGCGAGTCCCTAACCCCAACTCAAGGGGCCACACAACAACGCGTGGATTGCGAGTCCCTAACCCCAACTCAAGGGGCCACGCAACAAAGCGTGGATTGCGAGTCCCTAACCCCAACTCAAGGTGCCACGCAACAAAGCGTGGTTTGCGAGTCCCTAACCCAACTCAAGAGGCCACACAACAAAGCGTGGATTGCGAGTCCCTAACCCCAACTCAAGGGGCCACGCAACAAAGCGTGGATTGCGAGTCCCTAACCCCAACTCAAGGGGCCACGCAACAAAGCGTGAATTGCGAGTCGCCAACCCCAAGTCAAGGGGCCACGCAACAAAGCGTGGATTGCGAGTCCCTAACCCCAACTCAAGGGGCCACACAACAAAGCGTGGATTGCGAGTCCCTAACCCCAACTCAAGGGGCCACACAACAAAGCGTGGATTGCGAGTCCCTAACCCCAACTCAAGGGGCCACACAACAAAGCGTGGTTTGCGAGTCCCTAACCCAACTCAAGAGGCCACACAACAAAGCGTGGATTGCGAGTCCCTAACCCCAACTCAAGGGGCCATGCAACAAAGCGTGGATTGGGAGGCCCTAACCCCAACTCAAGGTGCCACACAACAAACCGTGGATTGCGAGTCCCTAACCCAATTCAAGTGGCCACACAACAAAGCGCGGATTGCGAGTCCCTAACCCCAACTCAAGGGGCCACACAACAAAGCGTGCATTACAAGTCTCTAACCCCAACTCAAGGGGCCACCCAACAAAGCGTGGATTGCGAGTCCCTAACCCCAACTCAGGGGGCCACGCAACAAAGCGTGGATTGCGAGTCCCTAACCCCAACTCAAGGGGCCACACAACAAAGCGTGGATTGCGAGTCCCTAACCCCAACTCAAGGGGCCACACAACAAAGCGTGCATTACAAGTCTCTAACCCCAACTCAAGGGGCCACCCAACAAAGCGTGGATTGCGAGTCCCTAACCCCAACTCAGGGGGCCACGCAACAAAGCGTGGATTGCGAGTCCCTAACCCCAACTCAAGGGGCCACACAACAAAGCGTGGATTGCGAGTCCCTAACCCCAACTCAAGAGGCCACACAACAAAGCGTGGATTGCGAGTCCCTAACCCCAACTCAAGGGGCCACGCAACAAAGCGTGGATTGCGAGTCCCTAACCCCAACTCAAGGGGCCACGCAACAAAGCGTGGTTTGCGAGTCCCTAACCCCAACTCAAGAGGCCACACAACAAAGCGTGGATTGCGAGTCCCTAACCCCAACTCAAGGGGCCACGCAACAAAGCGTGGATTGCGAGTCCCTAACCCCAACTCAAGGGGCCACGCAAGAAAGCGTGAATTGCGAGTCGCCAACCCCAAGTCAAGGGGCCACGCAACAGAACGTGGATTGCGAGTCCCTAACCCCAACTCAAGGGGCCACACAACAACGCGTGGATTGCGAGTCCCTAACCCCAACTCAAGGGGCCACGCAACAAAGCGTGGATTGCGAGTCCCTAACCCCAACTCAAGGTGCCACGCAACAAAGCGTGGTTTGCGAGTCCCTAACCCAACTCAAGAGGCCACACAACAAAGCGTGGATTGCGAGTCCCTAACCCCAACTCAAGGGGCCACGCAACAAAGCATGGATTGCGAGTCCCTAACCCCAACTCAAGGGGCCACGCAACAAAGCGTGAATCGCGAGTCGCCAACCCCAACTCAAGGGGCCACGCAACAAAGCGTGGATTGCGAGTCCCTAACCCCAACTCAAGGGGCCACGCAACAAAGCGTGGATTGCGAGTCCCTAACCCCAACTCAAGGGGCCACACAACAAAGCGTGGATTGCGAGTCCCTAACCCCAACTCAAGGGGCCACACAACAAAGCGTGGATTGCGAGTCCCTAACCCCAACTCAAGGGGCCACGCAACAAAGCGTGGTTTGCGAGTCCCTAACCCAACTCAAGAGGCCACACAACAAAGCGTGGATTGCGAGTCCCTAACCCCAACTCAAGGGGCCATGCAACAAAGCGTGGATTGGGAGGCCCTAACCCCAACTCAAGGTGCCACACAACAAACCGTGGATTGCGAGTCCCTAACCCAATTCAAGTGGCCACACAACAAAGCGCGGATTGCGAGTCCCTAACCCCAACTCAAGGGGCCACACAACAAAGCGTGGATTACAAGTCTCTAACCCCAACTCAAGGGGCCACCCAACAAAGCGTGGATTGCGAGTCCCTAACCCCAACTCAAGGGGCCACGCAACAAAGCGTGGATTGCGAGTCCCTAACCCCAACTCAAGGGGCCACACAACGAAGCGTGGATTGCGAATCCCTAACCCCAACTCAAGGGGCCACGGAACAAATCGTGGATTGCGAGTCCCTAACCCCAACTCAAGGGGCCACACAACAAAGTGTGGATTGCGAGTCCCCAACCCCAACTCAAGGGGCCACGCAACAAAGCGTGGATTGCGAGTCCCTAACCCCAACTCAAGGGGCCACACAACAAAGCGCGGATTCATGGTCCCTAACCCCAACTCAAGGGGCCACACAACAAAGTGTGGATTGCGAGTCCCTAACCCCAACTCAAGGGGCCACGCAACAAAGCGTGGATTGCGAGTACCGAACCCCAAGTCAAGGGGCCACACAACAAAGCGTGGTTTGCGAGTCCCTAACCCAGCTCAAGAGACCACGCAACAAAGCGTGGATTGTGAGTCCCTAACCCCAACTCAAGGGGCCACACAACAAAGCGTGGATTGCGAGTCCCTAACCCCAACTCAAGGGGCCACGCAACAAAGCCTGGATTGCGAGTCCCTAACCCCAACTCAACGTGCCATACAGCAGAGCGTGGATTGCGAGTCCCTAACCCCAACTCAACGTGCCACACAACAAAGCGTGGATTGAGAATCACTAACCCCAACTCAAGGGGCCATGCAACAAAGCGTGGATTGCGAGTCCCTAACCCCAACTCAAGGGGCCACACAACAAGATGTGGATTGCAAGTCCCCAACCCCAATTGAAGGGGCCACGCAACAAAGCGTGGATTGCGACTCCCTAACCCCAACTCAAGGGGCCACACAACAAAGCGTGGATTACAAGTCCCTAACCCCAACTCAAGGGGCCACACAACAAAGCGTGGATTGTGAGTCCCTAACCCCAAATCAAGGGGCCACACAACAAAGCGTGGATTGCGAGCCCCTGACCCCAAATCAAGGGGCCACGCAACAAAGCGTGGATTGCAAGTCCCTAACCCCAACTCAAGGGGCCACGCAACAAAGCGTGGATTGCGAGTCCCTAACCCCAACTCAAGGGGCCACACAACAAAGCGTGGATTGCGAGTCCCCAACCCCAACTCAAGGGGCCACGCAACAAAGCGTGGATTGCGAGTCCCTAACCCCAACTCAAGGGGCCGGACAACAAAGCGTGGATTGCGAGTCCCTAACCCCAACTAAACGTGCCACACAACAAAGCGTGGATTGCGAATCCCTAACCCCGACTCAAGCGGCCACGCAACAAAGCGTGGATTGCGAGTCCCTAACCCCAACTGAACGTGCCACACAACAAAGCGTGGATTGCGAATCCCTAACCCCAACTCAAGGGGCCACACAACAAAGTGTGGATTGCGAGTCCCCAACCCCAACTCAAGGGGCCACGCAACAAAGCGTGGATTGCGAGTCCCTAAACCCAACTCAAGGGGCCACGCAACAAAGCGGGAATTGCGAGTCCGTAACCCCAACTCAAGGGGCCACACAACAAAGCGCGGATTCAAGGTCCCTAACCCCAACTCAAGGGGCCACACAACAAAGCGTGGATTACGAGTCCCTAGCCCCAACTCAAGGTGCCACGGCACAAAGCGTGGATTGCGAGTCCCTAACCCCAACTCAAGGGGCCACGCAACAAAGCGTGGATTGCGAGTCCCTGACCCCAACTCAAGGGGCCACGCAACAAAGCGTGGATTGCGAGTCCCTAACCCCGACTCAAGGTGCCACACAACAAAGCGTGGATTGGGAGTCCCTAACCCCAACTCAAGGGGCTACGCAACAAACCGTGGATTGCGAGTCCCTAACCCCAACTCAAGGGGCCACGCAACAAAGCGTGGATTGCGAGTCGCCAACCCCAACTCAAGGGGCCACGCAACAAAGCGTGAATTGCGAGTCGCCAACCCCAACTCAAGGGGCCACGCAACAAAGTGTGGATTGCGAGTCCCTAACCCCAACTCAAGGGGCCAGGCAACAAAGCGTGGATTGCGAGTCCGTAACCCCAACTCAAGGGGCCACACAACAAAGCGTGGATTGCGAGTCCCTAACCCCAACTCAAGGGGCCACGCAACAAAGCGTGGATTGCGAGTCCCTAACCCCAACTCAGGGGGCCACGCAACAAAGCGTGGTTTGCGAGTCCCTAACCCAACTCAAGAGGCCACACAACAAAGCGTGGATTGGGAGTCCCTAACCCCAACTCAAGGGGCCACGCAACAAAGCGTGGATTGCGAGTCGCCAACCCCAACTCAAGGGGCCACACAACAAAGCGTGGATTGCGAACCCCTAACCCCAACTCAAGGGGCCACACAACAAACCGTGGATTGCGAGTCCCTAACCCCAACTCAAGGGGCCACGCAACAAACCGTGGATTGCGAGTCCCTAACCCCAACTCAAGGGGCCACGCAACAAAGAGTGGATTGCGAGTCGCCAACCCCAACTCAAGGGGCCACACAACAAAGCGTGGATTGCGAGTCGCCAACCCCAACTCAAGGGGCCACACAACAAAGCGTGGATTGCGAGTCCATAACCCCAACTCAAGGGGCCACACAACAAACCGTGGATTGCGAGTCCCTAACCCCAACTCAAGGGCCCACGCAACAAACCGTGGATTGCGAGTCCCTAACCCCAACTCAAGGGGCCACGCAACAAAGCGTGGATTGCGAGTCGCCAACCCCAACTCAAGGGGCCACACAACAAAGCGTGGATTGCGAGTCCCTAACCCCAACTCAAGGGGCCACACAACAAACCGTGGATTGCGAGTCCCTAACCCCAACTCAAGGGGCCACGCAACAAAGCGTGGATTGCGAGTCGCCAACCCCAACTCAAGGGGCCACGCAACAAAGCGTGGATTGCGAGTCCCTAACCCCAATTCAAGGGGCCACGCAACAAAGCGCGAATTGCGAGTCGCCAACCCCAAGTCAAGGGGCCACGCAACAAAGCGTGGATTGCGAGTCCGTAACCCCAACTCAAGGGGCGACACAACAAAGCGTGGATTGCGAGTCCCTAACCCCAACTCAAGGGGCCACGCAACAAAGCGTGGATTGCGAGTCCCTAACCCCAACTCAAGGGGCCATGCAACAAAGCGTGGATTGCGAGTCCCTAACCCCAAGTCAAGGGGCCACGCAACAAAGCGTGGATTGCGAGTCCCTAACCCCAACTCAAGGGGCCACACAACAAAGCGTGGATTGCGAGTCCCCAACCCCAACTGAAGGGGCCACGCAACAAAGCGTGGATTGCGAGTCCCTAACCCCAAATCAAGGGGCCACGCAACAAAGCGTGAATTGCGAGTCGCCAACCCCAAGTCAAGGGGCCACGCAACAAAGCGTGGATTGCGAGTCCCTAACCCCAACTCAAGGGGCCACACAACAAAGCGTGGATTGCGAGTCCCTAACCCCAACTCAAGGGGCCACGCAACAAAGCGTGGATTGCGAGTCCCTAACCCCAACTCAAGGGGCCACACAACAGAGCGTGGATTGTGAGTCCCTAACCCCAACTCAAGGGGCCACACAAGAAAGCGTGGATTGGGAGTCCCTAACCCCAACTCCAAGGGCCATGCAACAAAGCGTGGATTGCGAGTCCCTAACCCCAACTCAAAGGGCCACACAACAAAGCGTGGATTGCGAGTCCCTAACCCCAACTCAGGGGCCCACACAATAAAGCGTGGATTGCGAGTCCCTAACCCCAACTCAAGGGGCCACACAACAAAGCGTGGTTTGCGAGTCCCTAACCCAGCTCAAGAGACCACGCAACAAAGCGTGGATTGTGAGTCCCTAACCCCAACTCAAGGGGCCACACAACAAAGCGTGGATTGCGAGTCCCTAACCCCAACTCAAGGGGCCACGCAACAAAGCCTGGATTGCGAGTCCCTAACCCCAACTCAACGTGCCACACAGCAAAGCGTGGATTGCGAGTCCCTAACCCCAACTCAACGTGCCACACAACAAAGCGTGGATTGAGAATCACTAACCCCAACTCAAGGGGCCATGCAACAAAGCGTGGATTGCGAGTCCCTAACCCCAACTCAAGGGGCCACACAACAAAGTGTGGATTGCGAGTCCCCAACCCCAATTGAAGGGGCCACGCAACAAAGCGTGGATTGCGACTCCCTAACCCCAACTCAAGGGGCCAAACAACAAAGCGTGGATTACAAGTCCCTAACCCCAACTCAAGGGGCCACACAACAAAGCGTGGATTGCGAGTCCCTAACCCCAACTCAAGGGGCCACGCAACAAAGCGTGGATTGTGAGTCCCTAACCCCAAATCAAGGGGCCACACAACAAAGCGTGGATTGCGAGCCCCTGACCCCAAATCAAGGGGCCACGCAACGAAGCGTGGATTGCGAGTCCCTAACCCCAACTCAAGGGGCCACGCAACAAAGCGTGGATTGCGAGTCCCCAACCCCAACTCAAGGGGCCACGCAACAAAGCGTGGATTGCGAGTCCCTAACCCCAACTCAAGGGGCCGGACAACAAAGCGTGGATTGCGAGTCCCTAACCCCAACTAAACGTGCCACACAACAAAGCGTGGATCGCGAATCCCTAACCCCGACTCAAGCGGCCGCGCAACAAAGCGTGGATTGCGAGTCCCTAACCCCAACTGAACGTGCCACACAACAAAGCGTGGATTGCGAATCCCTAACCCCAACTCAAGGGGCCACACAACAAAGTGTGGATTGCGAGTCCCCAACCCCAACTCAAGGGGCCACGCAACAAAGCGTGGATTGCGAGTCCCTAACCCCAACTCAAGGGGCCACGCAACAAAGCGGGAATTGCAAGTCCGTAACCCCAACTCAAGGGGCCACACAACAAAGCGCGGATTCAAGGTCCCTAACCCCAACTCAAGGGGCCACACAACAAAGCGTGGATTACGAGTCCCTAACCCCAACTCAAGGTGCCACGCAACAAACCGTGGATTGCGAGTCCCTAACCCCAACTCAAGGGGCCACGCAACAAAGCGTGGATTGCGAGTCCCTGACCCCAACTCAAGGGGCCACGCAACAAAGCGTGGATTGCGAGTCCCTAACCCCGACTCAAGGTGCCACACAACAAAGCGTGGATTGGGAGTCCCTAACCCCAACTCAAGGGGCTACGCAACAAACCGTGGATTGCGAGTCCCTAACCCCAACTCAAGGGGCCACGCAACAAAGCGTGGATTGCGAGTCGCCAACCCCAACTCAAGGGGCCACGCAACAAAGCGTGAATTGCGAGTCGCCAACCCCAACTCACGGGGCCACGCAACAAAGCGTGAATTGCGAGTCGCCAACCCCAACTCAAGGGGCCACGCAACAAAGTGTGGATTGCGAGTCCCTAACCCCAACTCAAGGGGCCACGCAACAAAGCGTGGATTGCGAGTCCGTAACCCCAACTCAAGGGGCCACACAACAAAGCGTGGATTGCGAGTCCCTAACCCCAACTCAAGGGGCCACGCAACAAAGCGTGGATTGCGAGTCCCTAACCCCAACTCAAGGGGCCACGCAACAAAGCGTGGTTTGCGAGTCCCTAACCCAACTCAAGAGGCCACACAACAAAGCGTGGATTGGGAGTCCCTAACCCCAACTCAAGGGGCCACGCAACAAAGCGTGGATTGCGAGTCGCCAACCCCAACTCAAGGGGCCACACAACAAAGCGTGGATTGCGAGCCCCTAACCCCAACTCAAGGGGCCACGCAACAAACCGTGGATTGCGAGTCGCCAACCCCAACTCAAGGGGCCACACAACAAAGCGTGGATTGCGAGTCGCCAACCCCAACTCAAGGGGCCACACAACAAAGCGTGGATTGCGAGTCCCTAACCCCAACTCAAGGGGCCACACAACAAACCGTGGATTGCGAGTCCCTAACCCCAACTCAAGGGGCCACGCAACAAACCGTGGATTGCGAGTCCCTAACCCCAACTCAAGGGGCCACGCAACAAAGCGTGGATTGCGAGTCGCCAACCCCAACTCAAGGGGCCACACAACAAACCGTGGATTGCGAGTCCCTAACCCCAACTCAAGGGGCCACACAACAAACCGTGGATTGTGAGTCCCTAACCCCAACTCAAGGGGCCACGCAACAAAGCGTGAATTGCGAGTCGCCAACCCCAAGTCAAGGGGCCACGCAACAAAGCGTGGATTGCGAGTCCCTAACCCCAACTCAAGGGGCCACGCAACAAAGCGCGAATTGCGAGTCGCCAACCCCAAGTCAAGGGGCCACGCAACAAAGCGTGGATTGCGAGTCCGTAACCCCAACTCAAGGGGCCACACAACAAACCGTGGATTGCGAGTCCCTAACCCCAACTCAAGGGGCCACGCAACAAAGCGTGGATTGCGAGTCCCTAACCCCAACTCAAGGGGCCATGCAACAAAGCGTGGATTGCGAGTCCCTAACCCCAAGTCAAGGGGCCACGCAACAAAGCGTGGATTGCGAGTCCCTAACCCCAACTCAAGGGGCCACACAACAAAGCGTGGATTGCGAGTCCCCAACCCCAACTGAAGGGGCCACGCAACAAAGCGTGGATTGCGAGTCCCTAACCCCAAATCAAGGGGCCACACAACAAAGCGTGGATTGCGAGTCCCTAACCCCAACTCAAGGGGCCACCCAACAAAGCGTGGATTGCGAGTCCCTAACCCCAACTCAAGGGGCCACGCAACAAAGCGTGGTTTGCGAGTCCCTAACCCCAACTCAAGAGGCCACACAACAAAGCGTGGATTGCGAGTCCCTAACCCCAACTCAAGGGGCCACGCAAGGAAGCGTGGATTGCGAGTCCCTAACCCCAACTCAAGGGGCCACGCAACAAAGCGTGAATTGCGAGTCGCCAACCCCAAGTCAAGGGGCCACGCAACAAAGCGTGGATTGCGAGTCCCTAACCCCAACTCAAGGGGCCACACAACAAAGCGTGAATTGCGAGTCGCCAACCCCAAGTCAAGGGGCCACGCAACAAAGCGTGGATTGCGAGTCCCTAACCCCAACTCAAGGGGCCACACAACAACGCGTGGATTGCGAGTCCCTAACCCCAACTCAAGGGGCCATGCAACAAAGCGTGGATTGCGAGTCCCTAACCCCAACTCAAGGGGCCACGCAACAAAGCGTGAATTGCGAGTCGCCAACCCCAAGTCAAGGGGCCACGCAACAAAGCGTGGATTGCGAGTCCGTAACCCCAATTCAAGGGGCCACACAACAAAGCGTGGATTGCGAGTCCCTAACCCCAACTCAAGGGGCCACGCAACAAAGCGTGGATTGCGAGTCCCTAACCCCAACTCAAGGGGCCACACAACAAAGCGTGGATTGCGAGTCCCTAACCCCAACTCAAGGGGCCACACAACAAAGCGTGGATTGCGAGTCCCTAACCCCAACTCAAGGGGCCACACAACAACGCGTGGATTGCGAGTCCCTAACCCCAACTCAACGTGCCACACAACAAAGCGTGGATTGCGAGTCCCTAACCCCAACTCAAGGGGCCACGCAACAAAGCGTGAATTGCGAGTCGCCAACCCCAAGTCAAGGGGCCACGCAACAAAGCGTGGATTGCGAGTCCGTAACCCCAACTCAAGGGGCCACACAACAAAGCGTGGATTGCGAGTCCCTAACCCCAACTCAAGGGGCCACGCAACAAAGCGTGGTTTGCGAGTCCCTAACCCCAACTCAAGAGGCCACGCAACAAAGCGTGGATTGCGAGTCCCTAACCCCAACTCAAGGGGCCATGCAACAAAGCGTGGATTGCGAGTCCCTAACCCCAACTCAAGGGGCCATGCAACAAAGCGTGGATTGCGAGTCCCTAACCCCAACTCAAGGGGCCACGCAACAAAGCGTGGTTTGCGAGTCCCTAACCCCAACTCAAGAGGCCACACAACAAAGCGTGGATTGCGAGTCCCTAACCCCAACTCAAGGGGCCACGCAACAAAGCGTGGATTGTGAGTCCCTAACCCCAACTCAAGGGGCCACGCAACAAAGCGTGAATTGCGAGTCGCCAACCCCAAGTCAAGGGGCCACGCAACAAAGCGTGGATTGCGAGTCCCTAACCCCAACTCAAGGGGCCACAGAACAACGCGTGGATTGCGAGTCCCTAACCCCAACTCGAGGGGCCACGCAACAAAGCGTGGATTGCGAGTCCCTAACCCCAACTCAAGGGGCCACGCAACAAAGCGTGGTTTGCGAGTCCCTAACCCAACTCAAGAGGCCACACAATAAAGCGTGGATTGCGAGTCCCTAACCCCAACTCAACGTGCCACACAACAAAGCGTGGATTGCGAGTCCCTAACCCCAACTCAAGGGGCCACGCAACAAAGCGTGAATTGCGAGTCGCCGACCCCAAGTCAAGGGGCCACGCAACAAAGCGTGGATTGCGAGTCCCTAACCCCAACTCAAGGGGCCACGCAACAAAGCGTGGATTGCGAGTCCCTAACCCCAACTCAAGGGGCCACACAACAAAGCGTGGATTGCGAGTCCCTAACCCCAACTCAAGGGGCCACGCAACAAAGCGTGGTTTGCGAGTCCCTAACCCAACTCAAGAGGCCACACAACAAAGCGTGGATTGCGAGTCCCTAACCCCAACCCAAGGGGCCATGCAACAAAGCGTGGATTGCGAGTCCCTAACCCCAACTCAAGGGGCCACGCAACAAAGCGTGGATTGGGAGTCCCTAACCCCAACTCAAGGGGCCACGCAACAAAGCGGGAATTGCGAGTCCCTAACCCCAACTCAAGGTGCCACACAACAAAGCGTGGATTGCGAGTCCCTAACCCAATTCAAGTGGCCACACAACAAAGCGCGGATTGCGAGTCCCTAACCCCAACTCAAGGGGCCACACAACAAAGCGTGCATTACAAGTCTCTAACCCCAACTCAAGGGGCCACCCAACAAAGCGTGGATTGCGAGTCCCTAACCCCAACTCAGGGGGCCACACAACAAAGCGTGGATTGCGAGTCCCTAACCCCAACTCAAGGGGCCACACAACAAAGCGTGGATTGCGAATCCCTAACCCCAACTCAAGGGGCCACGGAACAAAGCGTGGTTTGCGAGTCCCTAACCCAACTCAAGAGGCCACACAACAAAGCGTGGATTGCGAGTCCCTAACCCCAACTCAGAGGGCCATGCAACAAAGCGTGGATTGCGAGTCCCTAACCCCAACTCAAGGGGCCACGCAACAAAGCGTGGATTGCGAGTCCCTAACCCCAACTCAAGAGGCCACACAACAAAGCGTGGATTGCGAGTCCCTAACCCCAACTCAAGGGGCCACGCAACAAAGCGTGGATTGCGAGTCCCTAACCCCAACTCAAGGGGCCACGCAACAAAGCGTGGTTTGCGAGTCCCTAACCCCAACTCAAGAGGCCACACAACAACGCGTGGATTGCGAGTCCCTAACCCCAACTCAAGGGGCCACGCAACAAAGCGTGGATTGCGAGTCCCTAACCCCAACTCAAGGGGCCACGCAACAAAGCGTGGATTGCGAGTCCCTAACCCCAACTCAAGGGGCCACACAACAAAGCGTGGATTGCGAGTCCCTAACCCCAACTCAAGGGGCCACGCAACAAAGCGTGGTTTGCGAGTCCCTAACCCCAACTCAAGAGGCCACGCAACAAAGCGTGGATTGCGAGTCGCCAACCCCAAGTCAAGGGGCCACGCAACAAAGCGTGGATTGCGAGTCCCTAACCCCAACTCTAGGGGCCACACAACAAAGCGTGGATTGCGAGTCCCTAACCCCAACTCAAGGGGCCACACAACAAAGCGTGGATTGCGAGTCCCTAACCCCAACTCAAGGGGCCACGCAACAAAGCGTGGTTCGCGAGTCCCTAACCCAACTCAAGAGGCCACACAACAAAGCGTGGATTGCGAGTCCCTAACCCCAACTCAAGGGGCCATGCAACAAAGCGTGGATTGGGAGGCCCTAACCCCAACTCAAGGTGCCACACAACAAACCGTGGATTGCGAGTCCCTAACCCAATTCAAGTGGCCACACAACAAAGCGCGGATTGCGAGTCCCTAACCCCAACTCAAGGGGCCACACAACAAAGCGTGGATTACAAGTCTCTAACCCCAACTCAAGGGGCCACCCAACAAAGCGTGGATTGCGAGTCCCTAACCCCAACTCAAGGGGCCACACAACAAAGTGTGGATTGCGAGTCCCCAACCCCAACTCAAGGGGCCACGCAACAAAGCGTGGATTGCGAGTCCCTAACCCCAACTCAAGGGGCCACGCAACAAAGCGGGAATTGCGAGTCCCTAACCCCAACTCAAGGGGCCACACAACAAAGCGCGGATTCATGGTCCCTAACCCCAACTCAAGGGGCCACACAACTAAGTGTGGATTGCGAGTCCCTAACCCCAACTCAAGGGGCCACGCAACAAACCGTGGATTGCGAGTCCCTAACCCCAACTCAAGGGGCCACGCAACAAAGCGTGGATTGCGAGTCGCCAACCCCAAGTCAAGGGGCCACGCAACAAAGCGTGGATTGCGAGTCCCTAACCCCAACTCAAGGGGCCACGCAACAAAGCGTGGATTGCGAGTCCCTGACACCAACTCAAGGGGCCACGCAACAAAGCGTGGATTGCGAGTCGCCAACCCCAACTCAAGGGGCCACGCAACAAAGCGTGGATTGCGAGTCCCTAACCCCAAATCAGGGTGCCACACAACAAAGCGTGGATTGCGAGTCCCTAACCCAACTCACGAGGCCACACAACAAAGCGTGGATTGCGAGTCCCTAAGCCCAACTCAAGGGGCCACGCAACAAAGCGTGGATTGCGAGTCGCCAACCCCAACTCAAGGGGCCACGAAACAAAGCGTGGATTGCGAGTCCCTAACCTCAACTCAAGGGGCCACACAACAAAGCGTGGATTGCGAGACCCTAACCCCAACTCAACGTGCCACACAACAAAGCGTGGATTGCGAGTCCCTAGCCCCAACTCAACGGGCCACGCAACAAAGCGTGGATTGCGACTCCCTAACCCCAACTCAAGGGGCCACACAAGACAACGTGAATTGCGAGTCGCCAACCCTATTTTAAGGGGCCACGCAACAAAGCGTGGATTGCGAGTCCCTAACCCCAACTCAAGGGGCCACACAACAAAGCGTGGATTGCGAGTCGCTGACCCCAACTGTACGTGGCACACAGCAAAGCGTGGATTGCGAGTCCCTAACCCCAACTCAAGGGGCCACACAACAAAGCGTGGATTGCGAGACCCGAACCCCAATTCAAGGGGCCACACAACAAAGCGTGGATTGAGAGTCCCTAACCCCAACTCAACGTGGCACACCGCAAAGCGTGGATTGCGAGTCCCTAACCCAAACTCAAGGTGCCACACAACAAAGCGTGGTTCGCGAGTCCCTAACCCAACTCAAGAGGCCACACAACAAAGCGTGGATTGCGAGTCCCTAACCCCAACTCAAGGGGCCATGCAACAAAGCGTGGATTGGGAGGCCCTAACCCCAACTCAAGGTGCCACACAACAAACCGTGGATTGCGAGTCCCTAACCCAATTCAAGTGGCCACACAACAAAGCGCGGATTGCGAGTCCCTAACCCCAACTCAAGGGGCCACACAACAAAGCGTGGATTACAAGTCTCTAACCCCAACTCAAGGGGCCACCCAACAAAGCGTGGATTGCGAGTCCCTAACCCCAACTCAAGGGGCCACACAACAAAGTGTGGATTGCGAGTCCCCAACCCCAACTCAAGGGGCCACGCAACAAAGCGTGGATTGCGAGTCCCTAACCCCAACTCAAGGGGCCACGCAACAAAGCGGGAATTGCGAGTCCCTAACCCCAACTCAAGGGGCCACACAACAAAGCGCGGATTCATGGTCCCTAACCCCAACTCAAGGGGCCACACAACTAAGTGTGGATTGCGAGTCCCTAACCCCAACTCAAGGGGCCACGCAACAAACCGTGGATTGCGAGTCCCTAACCCCAACTCAAGGGGCCACGCAACAAAGCGTGGATTGCGAGTCGCCAACCCCAAGTCAAGGGGCCACGCAACAAAGCGTGGATTGCGAGTCCCTAACCCCAACTCAAGGGGCCACGCAACAAAGCATGGATTGCGAGTCCCTGACACCAACTCAAGGGGCCACGCAACAAAGCGTGGATTGCGAGTCGCCAACCCCAACTCAAGGGGCCACGCAACAAAGCGTGGATTGCGAGTCCCTAACCCCCAATCAGGGTACCACACAACAAAGCGTGGATTGCGAGTCCCTAACCCAACTCACGAGGCCACACAACAAAGCGTGGATTGCGAGTCCCTAAGCCCAACTCAAGGGGCCACGCAACAAAGCGTGGATTGCGAGTCGCCAACCCCAACTCAAGGGGCCACGCAACAAAGCGTGGATTGCGAGTCCCTAACCTCAACTCAAGGGGCCACACAACAAAGCGTGGATTGCGAGACCCTAACCCCAACTCAACGTGCCACACAACAAAGCGTGGATTGCGAGTCCCTAGCCCCAACTCAAGGGGCCACGCAACAAAGCGTGGATTGCGACTCCCTAACCCCAACTCAAGGGGCGACACAAGACAACGTGAATTGCGAGTCGCCAACCCTATTTTAAGGGGCCACGCAACAAAGCGTGGATTGCGAGTCCCTAACCCCAACTCAAGGGGCCACACAACAAAGCGTGGATTGCGAGTCGCTGACCCCAACTGTACGTGGCACACAGCAAAGCGTGGATTGCGAGTCCCTAACCCCAACTCAAGGGGCCACACAACAAAGCGTGGATTGCGAGACCCGAACCCCAATTCAAGGGGCCACACAACAAAGCGTGGATTGTGAGTCCCTAACCCCAACTCAACGTGGCACACCGCAAAGCGTGGATTGCGAGTCCCTAACCCAAACTCAAGGTGCCACACAACAAAGTGTGGATTGCGAGTCCCTAACCCCAACTCAGGGGGCCAAACAACAAAGCTTGGATTGCGAGTCCCTAACCACAACTCAACGTGCCACACAACAAAGCGTGGATTGCGAGTCCCTAGCCCCAACTCAAGGGGCCACGCAACAAAGCGTGGATTGCGACTCCCTAACCCCAACTCAAGGGGCCACACAAGACAGCGTGAATTGCGACTCGCCAACCCTAGTTCAAGGGGCCACGCAACAAAGCGTGGATTGCGAGTCCCTAACCCCAACTCAAGGGGCCACGCAACAAAGCGTGGATTGCGAGGCCCTAACCCCAACTCAAGGGGCCACACAACAAAGCGTGGATTGCGAGTCCCTAACCCAACTCAAGAGGCCACGCAACAAAGCGTGGATTGCGAGTCCCTAACCCCAACTCAAGGGGCCACGCAACAAAGCGTGGATTGCGAGTCCCTAACCCCGACTCAACGTGGCACACAGCAAAGCGTGGATTGCGAGTCCCTAACCCAAACTCAAGGTGCCACACAACAAAGTGTGGATTGCGAGTCCCTAACCCCAACTCAGGGGGCCAAACAACAAAGCTTGGATTGCGAGTCCCTAACCCCAACTCAACGTGCCACACAACAAAGCGTGGATTGCGAGGCCCTAACCCCAACTCAAGGTGCCACACAACAAAGCGTGGATTGCGAGTCCCTAACCCAACTCAAGGGGCCACGCAACAAAGCGTGGATTGCGAGTCCCTAACCCCAACTCAAGGGGCCACGCAACAAAGCGGGAATTGCGAGTCCCTAACCCCAACTCAAGGGGCCACACAACAAAGCGCGGATTCATGGTCCCTAACCCCAACTCAAGGGGCCACACAACAAAGTGTGGATTGCGAGTCCCTAACCCCAACTCAAGGGGCCACGCAACAAACCGTGGATTGCGAGTCCCTAACCCCAACTCAAGGGGCCACGCAACAAAGCGTGGATTGCGAGTCCCTAACCCCAACTCAAGGGGCCACACAACAAAGCCTGGATTGCGAGTCCCTAACCCCAACTCAAGGGGCCACGCAACAAACCGTGGATTGCGAGTCGCCAACCCCAACTCAAGGGGCCACGCAACAAAGCGTGGATTGCGAGTCCCTAACCCCAACTCAAGGGGCCACACAACAAAGCCTGGATTGCGAGTCCCTAACCCCAACTCAACGTGCGACACAACAAAGCGTGGATTGCGAGTCCCTAGCCCCAACTCAAGGGGCCACGCAACAAAGCGTGGATTGCGACTCCCTAACCCCAACTCAAGGGGCCACACAAGACAGCGTGAATTGCGAGTCGCCAACCCTCGTTCAAGGGGCCACGCAACAAAGCGTGGATTGCGAGTCCCTAACCCCAACTCAAGGGGCCACGCAACAAAGCGTGGATTGCGAGGCCCTAACCCCAACTCAAGGTACCACACAACAAAGCGTGGATTGTGAGTCCCTAACCCAACTCAAGAGGCCACGCAACAAAGCGTGGATTGCGAGTCCCTAACCCCAACTCAAGGGGCCACGCAACAAAGCGTGGATTGCGAGTCCCTAACCCCAACTCAAGGGGCCACACAACAAAGCCTGGATTGCGAGTCCCTAACCCCAACTCAAGGGGCCACGCAACAAACCGTGGATTGCGAGTCGCCAACCCCAACTCAAGGGGCCACGCAACAAAGCGTGGATTGCGAGTCCCTAACCCCAACTCAAGGGGCCACACAACAAAGCCTGGATTGCGAGTCCCTAACCCCAACTCAACGTGCGACACAACAAAGCGTGGATTGCGAGTCCCTAGCCCCAACTCAAGGGGCCACGCAACAAAGCGTGGATTGCGACTCCCTAACCCCAACTCAAGGGGCCACACAAGACAGCGTGAATTGCGAGTCGCCAACCCTCGTTCAAGGGGCCACGCAACAAAGCGTGGATTGCGAGTCCCTAACCCCAACTCAAGGGGCCACGCAACAAAGCGTGGATTGCGAGGCCCTAACCCCAACTCAAGGTACCACACAACAAAGCGTGGATTGTGAGTCCCTAACCCAACTCAAGAGGCCACGCAACAAAGCGTGGATTGCGAGTCCCTAACCCCAACTCAAGGGGCCACGCAACAAAGCGTGGATTGCGAGTCCCTAGCCCCAACTCAAGGGGCCACACAACAAAGCGTGGATTGCGAGTCGCTGACCCCAACTGTACGTGGCACACAGCAAAGCGTGGATTGCGAGTCCCTAACCCCAACTCAAGAGGCCACGCAACAAAGCGGGGATTGCCAGTCCCTAACCCCAACTCAAGGGGCCACACAACAAAGCGTGGATTGCGAGACCCGAACCCCAATTCAAGGGGCCACACTACAAAGCGTGGATTGTGAGTCCCTAACCCCAACTCAACGTGGCACACAGCAAAGCGTGGATTGCGAGTCCCTAACCCAAACTCAAGGTGCCACACAACAAAGTGTGGATTGCGAGTCCCTAACCCCAACTCAGGGGGCCAAACAACAAAGCTTGGATTGCGAGTCCCTAACCCCAACTCAAGGGGCCACACAAGAAAGCGTGGATTGCGAGTCCCTAGCCCCAACTCAAGGGGCCACGCAACAAAGCGTGGATTGCGACTCCCTAACCCCAACTCAAGGGGCCACACAAGACAGCGTGAATTGCGAGTCGCCAACCCTAGTTCAAGGGGCCACGCAACAAAGCGTGGATTGCGAGTCCCTAACCCCAACTCAAGGGGCCACGCAACAAAGCGTGGATTGCGAGGCCCTAACCCCAACTCAAGGTGCCACACAACAAAGCGTGGATTGCGAGTCCCTAACCCAACTCAAGAGGCCACGCAACAAAGCGTGGATTGCGAGTCCCTAACCCCAACTCAAGGGGCCACGCAACAAAGCGTGGATTGCGAGTCCCTAACCCCAACTCAAGGGGCCACGCAACAAACCGTGGATTGCGAGTCCCTAACCCCGACTCAACGTGGCACACAAGAAAGCGTGGATTGCGAGTCCCTAACCCAAACTCAAGGTGCCACACAACAAAGTGTGGATTGCGAGTCCCTAACCCCAACTCAGGGGGCCAAACAACAAAGCTTGGATTGCGAGTCCCTAACCCCAACTCAACGTGCCACACAACAAAGCGTGGATTGCGAGTCCCTAGCCCCAATTCAAGGGGCCACGCAACAAAGCGTGGATTGCGACTCACTAACCCCAACTCAAGGGGCCACACAAGACAGCGTGAATTGCGAGTCGCCAATCCTAGTTCAAGGGGCCACGCAACAAAGCGTGGATCGCGAGTCCCTAACCCCAACTCAAGGGGCCACACAACAAAGCGTGGATTGCGAGTCCCTAGCCCCACCTCAAGGTGCCACACAACAAAGCGTGGATTGCGAGTCCCTAACCCAACTCAAGAGGCCACGCAACAAAGCGTGGATTGCGAGTCCCTAACCCCAACTCAAGGGGCCACGCAACAAAGCGTGGATTGCGAGTCCCTAACCCCAACTCAAGGGGCCACACAACAAAGCGTGGATTGCGAGTCCCTAACCCCGACTCAACGTGGCACACAAGAAAGCGTGGATTGCGAGCCCCTAACCCAAACTCAAGGTGCCACACAACAAAGTGTGGATTGCGAGTCCCTAACCCCAACTCAAGGGGCCAAACAACAAAGCTTGGATTGCGAGTCCCTAACCCCAACTCAAGGGGCCACGCAACAAAGCGTGGATTGCGAGTCCCTGACCCCAAACGGAACGTGCCATACAACAAAGCGTGGATTGCGAGTCCCTGACCCCAAACGGAACGTGCCACGCAACAAACTGTGGATTGCGAGTCCCTAACCCCAACTCAAGGGGCCACGCAACAAAGCCTGGATTGCGAGTCCCTAACCCCAACTCAAGGGGCCACACAACAAAGCGTGGATTGCGAGTCCCTAACCCCAACTCAAGGGGCCACGCAACAAAGCGTGGATTGCAGGTCCCTAACCCCTACTCAGGGGGCCACGCAACAAACTGTGGATTGCGAGTCCCTAACCCCAACTCAAGGGGCCACGCAACAAATCCTGGATTGCGAGTCCCTAACCCCAACTCAAGGGGCCACGCAACAAAGCGTGGATTGCGAGTCCCTAACCCCAACTCAAGAGGCCACGCAACAAAGCGCGGATTGCGAGCCCATGACCCCAACTCAAGGGGCCACGCAACAAAGCGTGGATTGCGAGTCACGAAGCCCAACTCAAAGGGCCACGCAACAAAGCGTGGATTGCGAGTCCCTAACCCCAAATCAGGGTGCCACACGACAAAGCGTGGATTGCGAGTCCCTAACCCCAACTCAAGGGGCCACACAACAAAGCGTGGATTGGGAGTCCCTAACCCCAACTCAAGGGGCCACGCAACAAAGTGTGGATTGCGAGTCCCTAACCCCAACTCAAGGGGCCACACAACAAAGCGTGGATTGCAAGTCCCTAACCCCGACTCAACGTGGCACACAAGAAAGCGTGGATTGCGAGTCCCTAACCCAAACTCAAGGTGCCACACAACAAAGTGTGGATTGCGAGTCCCTAACCCCAACTCAGGGGGCCAAACAACAAAGCTTGGATTGCGAGTCCCTAACCCCAACTCAACGTGCCACACAACAAAGCGTGGATTGCGAGTCCCTAGCCCCAACTCAAGGGGCCACGCAACAAAGCGTGGATTGCGACTCCCTAACCCCAACTCAAGGGGCCACACAAGACAGCGTGAATTGCGAGTCGCCAACCCTAGTTCAAGGGGCCACGCAACAAAGCGTGGATTGCGAGTCCCTAACCCCAACTCAAGGGGCCACACAACAAAGCGTGGATTGCGAGGCCCTAACCCTAACTCAAGGTGCCACACAACAAAGCGTGGATTGCGAGTCCCTAACCCCAACTCAAGAGGCCACGCAACAAAGCGTGGATTGCGAGTCCCTAACCCAAACTCAAGGTGCCACACAACAAAGTGTGGATTGCGAGTCCCTAACCCCGACTCAAGGGGCCAAACAACAAAGCTTGGATTGCGAGTCCCTAACCCCAACTCAAGGGGCCACGCAACAAAGCGTGGATTGCGAGTCCCTGACCCCAACTCAAGGGGCCACGCAACAAAGCGTGAATTGCGAGTCGCGAAGCCCAACTCAAGGGGCCACGCAACAAAGCGTGGATTGCGAGTCCCTGACCCCAAACGGAACGTGCCACGCAACAAACTGTGGATTGCGAGTCCCTAACCCCAACTCAAGGGGCCACGCAACAAAGCCTGGATTGCGAGTCCCTAACCCCAACTCAAGGGGCCACACAACAAAGTGTGGTTTGCGAGTCCCTAGCCCCAACTCAAGGGGCCACGCAACAAAGCGTGGATTGCAGGTCCCTAACCCCTACTCAGGGGGCCACGCAACAAACTGTGGATTGCGAGTCCCTAACCCCAACTCAAGGGGCCACGCAACAAATCCTGGATTGCGAGTCCCTAACCCCAACTCAAGGGGCCACGCAACAAAGCGTGGATTGCGAGTCCCTAACCCCAACTCAAGAGGCCACGCAACAAAGCGCGGATTGCGAGTCCCTAACCCCAACTCAAGGGGCCACGCAACAAAACGTGGATTGCGAGTCGCGAAGCCCAACTCAAAGGGCCACGCAACAAAGCGTGGATTGCGAGTCCCTAACCCCAAATCAGGGTGCCACACGACAAAGCGTGGATTGGGAGTCCCTAACCCCAACTCAAGGGGCCACGCAACAAAGTGTGGATTGCAAGTCCCTAACCCCTACTCAGGGGGCCACGCAACAAAGCGTGGATTGCGAGTCCCTGACACCAACTCAAGGGGCCACGCAACAAAGCGTGGATTGCGAGTCCCTAACCCCAACTCAAGAGGCCACGCAACAAAGCGTGGATTGCGGGCCCCAACTGCAGGGGCCACGCAACAAAGCGTGGATTGCCAGTCCCTAACCCCGACTCCAGGGGCCACACAACAAAGCGTGGATTGCGAGTCCCTAAGCCCAACTCAAGGGGCCACGCAACAAAGCGTGGATTGCGAGTCGCCAACCCCAACTCAAGGGGCCACACAACAAAGCGTGGATTGCGAGTCCCTGACCCCAAACGGAACGTGCCATACAACAAAGCGTGGATTGCGAGTCCCTGACCCCAAACGGAACGTGCCACGCAACAAACTGTGGATTGCGAGTCCCTAACCCCAACTCAAGGGGCCACACAAGAAAGCGTGGATTGCGAGTCCCTAACCCCAACTCAAGGGGCCACACAACAAAGCGTGGATTGCGAGTCCCTAACCCCAACTCAAGGGGCCACGCAACAAAGCGTGGATTGCAGGTCCCTAACCCCTACTCAGGGGGCCACGCAACAAAGCGTGGATTGCGAGTCCCTGACACCAACTCAAGGGGCCACGCAACAAAGCGTGGATTGCGAGTCCCTAAGCCCAACTCAAGGGGCCACGCAACAAAGCGTGGATTGCGAGTCGCGAAGCCCAACTCAAAGGGCCACGCAACAAAGCGTGGATTGCGAGTCCCTAACCCCAAATTAGGGTGCCACACGACAAAGCGTGGATTGCGAGTCCCTAACCCCAAATCAAGAGGCCACACAACAAAGCGTGGATTGGGAGTCCCTAACCCCAACTCAAGGGGCCACGCAACAAAGTGTGGATTGCAAGTTCCTAACCCCTACTCAGGGGGCCACGCAGCAAAGCGTGGATTGCGAGTCCGTGACACCAACTCAAGGGGCCACGCAACAAAGCGTGGATTGCGAGTCCCTAACCCCAACTCAAGAGGCCACGCAATAAAGCGTGGATTGCGGGCCCCAACTGAAGGGGCCACGCAACAAAGCGTGGATTGCGAGTCACTAAGCCCAACTCAAGGGGCCACGCAACAAAGCGTGGATTGCGAGTCGCCAACCCCAACTCAGGGGGCCACGCAACAAAGCGTGGATTGCGAGTCCCTAACCCCAAATCAGGGTGCCACACAACAAAGCGTGGATTGCGAGTCCCTAACCCAACTCACGAGGCCACACAACAAAGCGTGGATTGCCAGTCCCTAACCCCGACTCCAGGGGCCACACAACAAAGCGTGGATTGCGAGTCCCTAAGACCAACTCAAGGGGCCACGCAACAAAGCGTGGATTGCGAGTCGCCAACCCCAACTCAAGGGGCCACACAACAAACCGTGGATTGCGAGTCCCTAACCCCAATTCAAGGGGCCACACAACGAAGCCTGGATTGCGAGTCCCTAGCCCCAACTCAAGGGGCCACACAACAAAGCGTGGATTGTGAGTCCCTAACCCCAACTCAAGGGGCCACACAAGGCAGCGTGAATTGCGAGTCGCCAACCCTAGTTCAAAGGGCCACGCAACAAAGCGTGGATTGCGAGTCCCGAGCCCCAACTCAAGGGGCCACGCAACAAAGCGTGGATTGCGAGTCCCTAACCCCAACTCAAGAGGCAACACGGCAAAGCGCGGATTGCGAGTCCCTAACCCCAACTCAAGGGGCCACGCAACAAAACGTGGATTGCGAGTCGCGAAGCCCAACTTAAAGGGCCACGCAACAAAGCGTGGATTGCGAGTCCCTAACCCCAAATCAGGGTGCCACACGACAAAGCGTGGATTGGGAGTCCCTAACCCCAACTCAAGGGGCCACGCAACAAAGTGTGGATTGCAAGTCCCTAACCCCTACTCAGGGGGCCACGCAACAAAGCGTGGATTGCGAGTCCCTGACACCAACTCAAGGGGCCACGCAACAAAGCGTGGATTGCGAGTCCCTAACCCCAACTCAAGAGGCCACGCAACAAAGCGTGGATTGCGGGCCCCAACTGCAGGGGCCACGCAACAAAGCGTGGATTGCGAGTCGCCAACCCCAACTCCAGGGGCCACACAACAAAGCGTGGATTGCGAGTCCCTAAGCCCAACTCAAGGGGCCACGCAACAAAGCGTGGATTGCGAGTCGCCAACCCCAACTCAAGGGGCCACACAACAAAGCGTGGATTGCGAGTCCCTGACCCCAAACGGAACGTGCCATACAACAAAGCGTGGATTGCGAGTCCCTGACCCCAAACGGAACGTGCCACGCAACAAACTGTGGATTGCGAGTCCCTAACCCCAACTCAAGGGGCCACACAAGAAAGCGTGGATTGCGAGTCCCTAACCCCAACTCAAGGGGCCACACAACAAAGCGTGGATTGCGAGTCCCTAACCCCAACTCAAGGGGCCACGCAACAAAGCGTGGATTGCAGGTCCCTAACCCCTACTCAGGGGGCCACGCAACAAAGCGTGGATTGCGAGTCCCTGACACCAACTCAAGGGGCCACGCAACAAAGCGTGGATTGCGAGTCCCTAAGCCCAACTCAAGGGGCCACGCAACAAAGCGTGGATTGCGAGTCGCGAAGCCCAACTCAAAGGGCCACGCAACAAAGCGTGGATTGCGAGTCCCTAACCCCAAATTAGGGTGCCACACGACAAAGCGTGGATTGCGAGTCCCTAACCCCAAATCAAGAGGCCACACAACAAAGCGTGGATTGGGAGTCCCTAACCCCAACTCAAGGGGCCACGCAACAAAGTGTGGATTGCAAGTTCCTAACCCCTACTCAGGGGGCCACGCAGCAAAGCGTGGATTGCGAGTCCGTGACACCAACTCAAGGGGCCACGCAACAAAGCGTGGATTGCGAGTCCCTAACCCCAACTCAAGAGGCCACGCAATAAAGCGTGGATTGCGGGCCCCAACTGAAGGGGCCACGCAACAAAGCGTGGATTGCGAGTCACTAAGCCCAACTCAAGGGGCCACGCAACAAAGCGTGGATTGCGAGTCGCCAACCCCAACTCAGGGGGCCACGCAACAAAGCGTGGATTGCGAGTCCCTAACCCCAAATCAGGGTGCCACACAACAAAGCGTGGATTGCGAGTCCCTAACCCAACTCACGAGGCCACACAACAAAGCGTGGATTGCCAGTCCCTAACCCCGACTCCAGGGGCCACACAACAAAGCGTGGATTGCGAGTCCCTAAGACCAACTCAAGGGGCCACGCAACAAAGCGTGGATTGCGAGTCGCCAACCCCAACTCAAGGGGCCACACAACAAACCGTGGATTGCGAGTCCCTAACCCCAATTCAAGGGGCCACACAACGAAGCCTGGATTGCGAGTCCCTAGCCCCAACTCAAGGGGCCACACAACAAAGCGTGGATTGTGAGTCCCTAACCCCAACTCAAGGGGCCACACAAGGCAGCGTGAATTGCGAGTCGCCAACCCTAGTTCAAAGGGCCACGCAACAAAGCGTGGATTGCGAGTCCCGAGCCCCAACTCAAGGGGCCACGCAACAAATCGTGGATTGCGAGTCCCTAACCCCAACTCAAGAGGCAACACGGCAAAGCGTGGATTGCGAGTCCCTAACCCAACTCAAGAGGCCACGCAACAAAGCGTGGATTGCGAGTCCCTAACCCCAACTCAAGGGGCCACACAACAAAGCGTGGATTGTGAGTCCCTAACCCCAACTCAACGTGGCACACAGCAAAGCGTGGATTGCGAGTCCCTAACCCCAACTCAAGGGGCCACGCAACAAAGCGTGGATTGCGAGTCCCTAACCCCAACTCAAGGGGCCACGCAACAAAGCGTGGATTGCGAGTCCGTAACCCCAACTCAAGGGGCCACACAAGAAAGCGTGGGTTGCGAGTCCCTAACAACAACTCAAGGGGCCAGGCAACAAAGCGTGGATTTCGAGTCCCTACCCCCAACTCAAGGGGCCACGCAACAAAGCGTGGATTGCGAGTCCCTAACCCCAACTCAAGGGGCCACACAACAGAGCGTGGATTGCGAGTCCCTAACCCCAACTCAAGGGGCCACAGAAAAAAGCTAGGATTAGAAGTCTCTAACCCCAACTCAAGGGGCCACCCAACAAAGCGTGGATTGCGAGTCCCTAACCCCAACTCAAGGGGCCACACAACAAAGCGTTGATTGCGAGTCCCTAACCCAACTCAAGGGGCCACGCAACAAAGCCTGGATTGCGAGTCCCTAACCCCAACGCAAGCGGCCACGCAACACAGCCTGGATTGCGAGTCCCTAACCCCACCTCAAGGGGCCACGCAACAAAGCGTGGATTGCCAGTCCCTAACCCCAACTCAAGGGGCCACACAACAAAGCCCCGAACCCCAACTCAAGGGGCCACACAACAAAGCGTGGATTGCGAGTCCCTGACCCCAAACGGAACGTGCCACGCAACAAAGCCTGGATTGCGAGTCCCCAACCCTAACTCAAGGGTCCACGCAAAAAACCGTGGATTGCGAGTCCCTAACCCCAACTCAAGGGGCCACACAACAAAGCGTGGATTGCGAGACCCGAACCCCAATTCAAGGGGCCACACAACAAAGCGTGGATTGTGAGTCCCTAACCCCAACTCAACGTGGCACACAGCAAAGCGTGGATTGCGAGTCCTAACCCCAACTCAAGGGGCCACGCAACAAAGCGTGGATTGCGAGTCCCTAACCCCAACTCAAGGGGCCACACAAAAAAGCGTGGATTGCGAGGCCCTAACCCCAACTCAAAGTGCCACACAACAAAGCGTGGATTGCCAGTCCCTAACCCCGACTCCAGGGGCCACACAACAAAGCGTGGATTGCGAGTCGCCAACCCCAACTCAAGGGGCCACGCAACAAAGCGTGGATTGCGAGTCCCTAACCCCAACTCAAGGGGCCACACAACAAAGTGTGGATTGCGAGTCCCTAACCCAACTCAAGAGGCCACGCAACAAAGCGTGGATTGCGAGTCCCTAACCCCCACTCAAGGGGCCACGCAACAAAGCGTGGATTGCGAGTCCCTAACCCCAACTCAAGAGGCAACACAACAAAGCGTGGATTGTGAGTCCCTAACCCCAACTGTACGTGGCAAACAGCAAAGCGTGGATTGCGAGTCCCTAACCCAACTCAAGAGGCCACGCAACAAAGCATTGATTGCGAGTCCCTAACCCGAACTCAAGGGGCCACACAACAAAGCGTGGATTGTGAGTCCCTAACCCCAACTCAACGTGGCACACAGCAAAGCGTGGATTGCGAGTCCCTAACCCCAACTCAAGGGGCCACACAACAAAGCGTGGATTGGGAGTCCCTAACCCCAACTCAAGGTGCCACACAACATAGCGTGGATTGCGAGTCCGGAACCCAACTCAAGGGGCCACACAACAAACCGTGGATTGCGAGTCCCTAACCCCAACTCAAGGGGCCAGGCAACAAAGCCTGGATTTCGAGTCCCTACCCCCACCTCAAGGGGCCACGCAACAAAGCGTGGATTGCGAGTCCCTAATCCCAACTCAAGGGGCCACACAAGAGAGCGAGGATTGCGAGTCCCTAACCCCAACTCAAGGTGCCACACAACATAGCGTGGATTGCGAGTCCGGAACCCAACTCAAGGGGCCACACAACAAACCGTGGATTGCGAGTCCCTAACCCCAACTCAAGGGGCCACGCAACAAAGCGTGGATTGCGAGTCCCTAACCCCAACTCAAGGGGCCACGCAACAAAGCGTGGATTGCGAGTCCCTAACCCCAACTCAAGGGGCCACACAACAAAGTGTGGATTGCGAGTCCCTAACCCCAACTCAAGGGGCCACGCAACAAAGCGTGGATTGCGAATCCCTAACCCCTACTCAGGGGGCCACGCAACAAAGCGTGGATTGCGAGTCCCTAAGCCCAACTCAAGGGGCCACACAACAAAGCGTGGATTGCGAGTCCCTAGCCCCAACTCAAGGGGCCACGCAACAAAGCGTGGATTGCGAGTCCCTAACCCCAACTCAACGTGGCACACAGCAAAGCGTGGATTGCGAGTCCCTAACCCCAACTCAAGGGGCCAAGCAACAAAGCGTGGATTGCGAGTCCCTAACCCCTAGTCAGGGGGCCACGCAACAAAGCGTGGATTGCGAGTCCCTAGCCCCAACTCAAGGGGCCACACAACAAAGCGTGGATTAGAAGTCTTCAACCCCAACTCAAGGGGCCACCCAACAAAGCGTGGATTGCGAGTCCCTAACCCCAACTCAAGGGGGCACGCAACAAAGCGTTGATTGCGAGTCCCTAACCCGAACTCAAGGGGCCACGCAACAAAGCGTGGATTGCGAGTCCCTAACCCCAACTCAAGGGGCCACGCAACAAAGCGTGGATTGCGAGTCCCTAGCCCCAACTCAAGGGGCCACACAAAAAAGCGTGGATTGCGAGTCCCTAACCCCAACTCAAGGGGCCACGCAACAAAGCGTGGATTGCGAGTCCCTAGCCCCAACTCAAGGGGCCACACAACAAAGCGTGGATCAGAAGTCTTCAACCCCAACTCAAGGGGCCACCCAACAAACCGTGGATTGCGAGTCCCTAACCCCAACTCAAGGGGGCACGCAACAAAGCGTTGATTGCGAGTCCCTAACCCCAACTCAAGGGGCCACACAACAAAGCGTGGATTGCGAGTCCCTAACCCCAACTCAAGGGGCCACGCAACAAAGCGGGGATTGCGAGTCCCTAACCCCAACTCAAGGGGCCACACAACAAAGCGTGGATTGCGAGTCCCTAACCCCAACTCAAGGGGCCACGCAACAAAGCGTTGATTGCGAGTCCCTAACCCCAACTCAAGGGGCCACGCAACAAAGCGGGGATTGCGAGTCCCTAACCCCAACTCAAGGGGCCACCCAACAAAGCGTGGATTGCGAGTCCCTAACCCCAACTCAAGGGGCCACGCAACAAAGCGTTGATTGCGAGTCCCTAACCCAACTCAAGGCGCCACGCAACAAAGCGTGGATTGCGAGTCCCTAACCCAACTCAAGGGGCCATGCAACAAACCGTGGATTGCGAGTCCCTAACCCCAACGCAAGCGGCCACGCAACAAAGCGGATTGCCAGTCCCTAACCCCAACTCAAGGGGCCACGCAACAAAGCGTGGATTGCGAGTCCCTAACCCCAACTCAAAGTGCCATACAACAAAGCGTGGATTGCCAGTCCCTAACCCTAACTCCAGGGGCCACACAACAAAGCGTGGATTGCGAGTCCCTAAGCCCAACTCAAGGGGCCACGCAACAAAGCGTGGATTTCGAGTCCCTACCCCCACCTCAAGGGGCCACGCAACAAAGCGTGGATTGCGAGTCCCTAATCCCAACTCAAGGGGCCACACAAGAGAGCGTGGATTGCGAGTCCGGAACCCAACTGAAGGGGCCACACAACAAACCGTGGATTGCGAGTCCCTAACCCCAACTCAAGGGGCCACGCAACAAAGCGTGGATTGCGAGTCCCTAACCCCAACTCAAAGGGCCACGCAACATAGCGTGGATTGCGAGTCCCTAACCCCAACTCAAGGGGCCACACAACAAAGTCTGGATTGCGAGTCCCTAACCCCAACTCAAGGGGCCACGCAACAAAGCGTGGATTGCGAATCCCTAACCCCAACTCAAGGGGCCACGCAACAAAGCGTGGATTGCGACTCCCTAACCCCAACTCAAGGTGCCACACAACATAGCGTGGATTGCGAGTCCGGAACCCAACTCAAGGGGCCACACAACAAAGCGTGGATTGCGAGTCCCTAACCCCAACTCAAGGGGCCACGCAACAAAGCGTGGATTGCGAGTCCCTAATCCCAACTCAAGGGGCCACACAAGAGAGCGAGGATTGCGAGTCCCTAACCCCAACTCAAGGTGCCACACAACATAGCGTGGATTGCGAGTCCGGAACCCAACTCAAGGGGCCACACAACAAAGCGTGGATTGCGAGTCCCTAACCCCAACTCAAGGGGCCACGCAACAAAGCGTGGATTGCGAGTCCCTAATCCCAACTCAAGGGGCCACACAAGAGAGCGAGGATTGCGAGTCCCTAACCCCAACTCAAGGTGCCACACAACATAGCGTGGATTGCGAGTCCGGAACCCAACTCAAGGGGCCACACAACAAAGCGTGGATTGCGAGTCCCTAGCCCCAACTCAAGGGGCCACGCAACAAAGCGTGGATTGCGAGTCCCTAACCCCAACTCAACGTGGCACACAGCAAAGCGTGGATTGCGAGTCCCTAACCCCAACTCAAGGGGCCAAGCAACAAAGCGTGGATTGCGAGTCCCTAACCCCAACTCAAGGGGCCACACAACAAAGCGTGGATTGCGAGTCCCTAACCCCAACTCAAGGGGCCACACAACAAAGCGTGGATTGCGAGTCCCTAACCCCAACTCAAGGGGCCACACAACAAAGCGTGGATTGCGAGTCCCTAACCCCAACTCAAGGGGCCACACAACAAAGCGTGGATTAGAAGTCTCTAACCCCAACTCAAGCAGCCACCCAACAAAGCGTGGATTGCGAGTCCCTAACCCCAACTCAAGGGGCCACGCAACAAAGCCCCGAACCCCAACTCAAGGGGCCACACAACAAAGCGTGGATTGCGAGTCCCTAACCCCAACTCAAGGGGCCACACAACAAAGCCTGGATTGCGAGTCCCCAACCCTAACTCAAGGGTCCACGCAACAAAGCGTGGATTGCGAGTCCCTAACCCCAACTCAAGGGGCCACACAACAAAGCGTGGATTGCGATTCCCTAACCCCAACTCAAGGGGCCACACAACAAAGCGTGGATTGCGAGTCCCTAGCCCCAACTCAAGGGGCCACACAACAAAGCGTGGATTAGAAGTCTTCAACCCCAACTCAAGGGGCCACCCAACAAAGCGTGGATTGCGAGTCCCTAACCCCAACTCAAGGTGGCACGCAACAAAGCGTTGATTGCGAGTCCCTAACCCGAACTCAAGGGGCCACGCAACAAAGCGTGGATTGCGAGTCCCTAACCCCAACTCAAGGGGCCACGCAACAAAGTGTGGATTGCGAGTCCCTAACCCCAACTCAAGGGGCCACGCAACAAAGCGTGGATTGCGAGTCCCTAGCCCCAACTCAAGGGGCCACACAACAAAGCGTGGATTAGAAGTCTTCAACCCCAACTCAAGGGGCCACACAACAAAGCGTGGATTGCGAGTCCCTAGCCCCAACTCAAGGGGCCACACAACAAAGCGTGGATTAGAAGTCTTCAACCCCAACTCAAGGGGCCACCCAACAAAGCGTGGATTGCGAGTCCCTAACCCCAACTCAAGGTGGCACGCAACAAAGCGTTGATTGCGAGTCCCTAACCCGAACTCAAGGGGCCACGCAACAAAGCGTGGATTGCGAGTCCCTAACCCCAACTCAAGGGGCCACGCAACAAAGCGTGGATTGCGAGTCCCTAGCCCCAACTCAAGGGGCCACACAACAAAGTGTGGATTGCGAGTCCCTAACCCCAACTCAAGGGGCCACGCAACAAAGCGTGGATTGCGAGTCCCTAGCCCCAACTCAAGGGGCCACACAACAAAGCGTGGATTAGAAGTCTTCAACCCCAACTCAAGGGGCCACCCAACAAAGCGTGGATTGCGAGTCCCTAACCCCAACTCAAGGGGCCACGCAACAAAGCGGGGATTGCGAGTCCCTAACCCCAACTCAAGGGGCCACACAACAAAGCGTGGATTGCGAGTCCCTAACCCCAACTCAAGGGGCCACGCAACAAAGCGTTGATTGCGAGTCCCTAACCCCAACTCAAGGGGCCACGCAACAAAGCGGGGATTGCGAGTCCCTAACCCCAACTCAAGGGGCCACCCAACAAAGCGTGGATTGCGAGTCCCTAACCCCAACTCAAGGGGCCACGCAACAAAGCGTTGATTGCGAGTCCCTAACCCAACTCAAGGGGCCACGCAACAAAGCGTGGATTGCGAGTCCCTAACCCAACTCAAGGGCCCATGCAACAAACCGTGGATTGCGAGTCCGTAACCCCAACGCAAGCGGCCACGCAACAAAGCGTGGATAGCCAGTCCCTAACCCCAACTCAAGGGGCCACGCAACAAAGCGTGGATTGCGAGTCCCTAACCCCAACTCAAAGTGCCATACAACAAAGCGTGGATTGCCAGTCCCTAACCCTGACTCCAGGGGCCACACAACAAAGCGTGGATTGCGAGTCCCTAAGCCCAACTCAAGGGGCCACGCAACAAAGCGTGGATTGCGAGTCGCCAGCCCCAACTCAAGGGGCCACGCAACAAAGCGTGGATTGCGAGTCCCTGACCCCAACTCAAGGGGCCACACAACAAAGCCTGGATTGCGAGTCCCTAACCCCAACTCAACGTGCCACACAACAAAGCGTGGATGGCGAGTCCCTAGCCCCAACTCAAGGGGCCACACAACAAAGCGTGGATTGCGAGTCCCTAACCCCAACTCAAGGGGCCACACAAGACAGCGTGAATTGCGAGTCGCCAACCCTAGTTCAAGGGGCCACGCAACAAAGCGTGGATTGCGAGTCCCTAACCCCAACTCAAGGGGCCACGCAACAAAGCGTGGATTGGGAGGCCCTAACCCCAACTCAAGGTGCCACACAACAAACTGTGGATTGCGAGTCCCTAACCCAACTCAAGAGGCCACGCAACAAAGCGTGGATTGCGAGTCCCTAACCCCAACTCAAGGGGCTACACAACAAAGCGTGGATTGCGAGTCCCTAACAACAACTCAAGGGGCCAGGCAACAAAGCGTGGATTGCGAGTCCCTACCCCCAACTCAAGGGGCCACACAACAAAGCGTGGATTGCGAGTCCCTAACCGCAACTCAAGGGGCCACACAAGAAAGCGTGGATTGCGAGTCCCTAACCCCAACTCAAGGTGCCACACAACAAAGCGTGGATTGCGAGTCCCGAACCCAACTCAAGAGGCCACACAACAAACCGTGGATTGCGAGTCCCTAACCCCAACTCAAGGGGCCACGCAACAAAGCGTGGATTGCGAATCCCTAACCCCTACTCAGGGGGCCACGCAACAAAGCGTGGATTGCGAGTCCCTAAGCCCAACTCAAGGGGCCACACAACAAAGCGTGGATTGCGAGTCCCTAGCCCCAACTCAAGGGGCCACACAACAAAGCGTGGATTGCGAGTCCCCAACCCCAGTTCAAGGGGCCACACAACAAAGCGTGGATTGCGAGTCCCTAACCCCAACTCAACGTGGCACACAGCAAAGCGTGGATTGCGAGTCCCTAACCCCAACTCAAGGGGCCAAGCAACAAAGCGTGGATTGCGAGTCCCTAACCCCTAGTCAGGGGGCCACGCAACAAAGCGTGGATTGCGAGTCCCTAACCCCAACTCAAGGGGCCACACAACAAAGCGTGGATTGCGAGTCCCTAACCCCAACTCAAGGGGCCACACAACAAAGCGTGGATTAGAAGTCTCTAACCCCAACTCAAGGGGCCACCCAACAAAGCGTGGATTGCGAGTCCCTAACCACAACTCAAAGGGCCACACAACAAGGCCCCGAACCCCAACTCAAGGGGCCACACAACAAAGCCTGGATGGCGAGTCCCTAACCCTAACTCAAGGGGCCCCACAACAAAGCGTGGATTGCGAGTCCCTAACCCCAACTCAAGGGGCCAGACAACAAAGCGTGGATTGCGAGTCCCTAACCCCAACTCAAGGGGCCACGCAACAAAGCGTGGATTGCGAGTCCCTAACCCCAACTCAAGGGGCCACACAACAAAGCGTGGATGAGAAGTCTCTAACCCCAACTCAAGGGGCCACCCAACAAAGCGTGGATTGCGAGTCCCTAACCCCAACTCAAGGGGCCACGCAACAAAGCGTGGATTGCGAGTCCCTAACCCCAACTCAAGGGGCCACACAACAAAGCGTGGATTGCGAGTCCCTAACCCGAACTCAAGGGGCCACACAACAAAGTGTGGATTGCGAGTCCCTAACCCCAACTCAAGGGGCCACGCAACATAGCGTGGATTGCGAGTCCCTAGCCCCACCTCAAGGGGCCACACAAAAAAGCGTGGATTGCGAGTCCCTAACCCCAACTCAAGGGGCCACGCAACAAAGCGTAGATTGCGAGTCCCTAACCCCAACTCAAGGGGCCACGCAACAAAGCGTGGATTGCGAGTCCCCAACCCAACTCAAGGGGCCATGCAACAAAGCCTGGATTGCGAGTCGCCAACCCCAACGCAAGCGGCCACGCAACACAGCCTGGATTACGAGTCCCTAACCCCACCTCAACGGGCCACGCAACAAAGCGTGGATTGCGAGAACCTAACCCTGACTCAAGGGGCCACACAACAAACCGTGGATTGCGAGTCCCTAACCCCAACTCAAAGTGCCACACAACAAAGCGTGGATTGCGAGTCCTTAACCCAACTCAAGGGGCCATGCAACACAGCCTGGATTGCGAGTCCCTAACCCCACCTCAAGGGGCCACGCAACAAAGCGTGGATTGCGAGTCCCTAACCCTGACTCAAGGGGCCACACAACAAACCGTGGATTGCGAATCCCTAACCCCAACTCAAAGTGCCACACAACAAAATGTGGATTGCGAGTCCCTAACCCAAACTCAGGGGGCCACGCAACAAAGCGTGGATTGCGAGTCCCTAACCCCAACTCAAGGGGCCACGCAACAAAGCGTTGATTGCGAGTCCCTAACCAGAACTCAAGGGGCCACACAACAAAGCGTGGATTGCGAGTCCCTAACCCAACTCAAGGGGCCATGCAACAAAGCCTGGATTGCGAGTCCCTAACCCCAACGCAAGCGGCCACGCAACACAGCGTGGATTGCGAGTCCCTAACCCCTAGTCAGGGGGCCACGCAACAAAGCGTGGATTGCGAGTCCCTAATCCTGACTCAAGGGGCCACACAACAAAGCGTGGATTGCGAGTCCCTAACCCCAACGCAAAGTGCCACACAACAAAGTGTGGATTGCGAGTCCCTAACCCCAACTCAGGGGGCCACGCAACAAAACGTGGATTGCAAGTCCCTAACCCCAACTCAAGGGGCCACGCAACAAAGCGTGGATTGCGAGTCCCTAACCCCAACTCAAGGGGCCACACAACAAAGCGTGGATTGCGAGTCCCTAACCCCAACTCAAGGGGCCACGTAACACAGCGTGGATTGCGACTCCCGAACCCCAACTCAAGGGGCCACGCAACAAAGCGTGGATTGCGAGTCCCTAACCCCAACTCAAGGGGCCACACAACAAAGCGTGGATTGCGAGTCCCTAACCCCAACTCAAGCGGCCACGCAACACAGCGTGGATTGCGAGTCCCGAACCCCAACTCAAGGGGCCACGCAACAAAGCGTGGATTGCGAGGCCCTAACCCCAACTCAAGGTGCCACGGAACAAAGCGTGGATTGCGAGTCCCTAACCCAACTCAAGAGGCCACGCAACAAAGCGTGGATTGCGAGTCCCTAACCGCAACTCAAGAGGCAACACAACAAAGCGTGGATTGTGAGTCCCTAACCCCAACTGTACGTGGCACACAACAAAGCGTGGATTGCGAGTTCCTAACCCAACTCAAGAGGCCACGCAACAAAGCGTGGATTGCGAGTCCCTAACCCCAACTCAAGGGGCCACACAACAAAGCGTGGATTGTGAGTCCCTAACCCCAACTCAACGTGGCACACAGCAAAGCGTGGATTGCGAGTCCCTAACCCCAACTCAAGGGGCCACGCAACAAAGCGTGGATGGCGAGTCCCTAACCCCAACTCAAGGGGCCACGCAACAAAGCGTGGATGGCGAGTCCCTAACCCCAACTCAAGGGGCCACACAAGAAAGCGTGGATTGCGAGTCCCTAACAACAACTCAAGGGGCCAGGCAACAAAGCGTGGATTTTGAGTCCCTACCCCCAACTCAAGGGGCCACGCAACAAAGCGTTGATTGCGAGTCCCTAACCCCAACTCAAGGGGCCACACAACAAAGCGTGGATTAGAAGTCTCTAACCCCAACTCAAGGGGCCACACAACAAAGCGTGGATTGCGAGTCCCTAACCCCAACTCAAGGGGCCACGCAACAAAGCGTTGATTGCGAGCCCCTAACCCGAACTCAAGGGGCCACGCAACAAAGCGTGGATTGCGAGTCCCTAACCCCAACTCAAGGGGCCACGCAACAAAGCCTGGATTGCGAGTCCCTAGCCCCATCTCAAGGGGCCACACAAAAAAGCGTGGATTGCGAGTCCCTAACCCCAACTCAAGGGGCCACGCAACAAAGCGTAGATTGCGAGTCCCTAACCCCAACTCAAGGGGCCACGCAACAAAGCGTGGATTGCGAGTCCCTAACCCAACTCAAGGGGCCATGCAACAAAGCCTGGATTGCGAGTCCCTAACCCCACCTCAAGGGGCCACGCAACAAAGCGTGGATGGCGAGTCCCTAACCCCAACTCAAGGGGCCACACAACAAACCGTGGATTGCGAGTCCCTAACCCCAACTCAAGGGGCCACACAACAAAGTGTGGATTGCGAGTCCGTAACCCCAAATCAAGGGGCCACGCAACAAAGCGTGGATTGCGAGTCCCTAATCCCAACTCAAGGGGCCACACAACAAAGCGTTGATTGCTAGTCCCTAACCCGAACTCAAGGGGCCACACAACAAAGCGTGGATTGCGAGTCCCTAACCCCAACTCAAGGGGCCATGCAACAAAGCCTGGATTGCGAGTCCCTAACCCCAACGCAAGCGGCCACGCAACACAGCGTGGATTGCGAGTCCCTAACCCCACCTCAAGGGGCCACACAACAAAGCGTGGATTGCGAGTCCCTAACCAAACTCAAGGGGCCATGCAACAAAGCCTGGATTGCGAGTCCCTAACCCGAACGCAAGGGGCCACGTAACACAGCCTGGATTGCGAGTCCCTAACCCCACCTCAAGGGGCCAAGCAACAAAGCGTGGATTGCGAGTCCCTAACCTTGACTCAAGGGGCCACACAACAAACCGTGGATTGCGAATCCCTAACCCCAACTCAAAGTGCCACACAACAAAGTGTGGATTGCGAGTCCCTAACCCCGACTCAGGGGGCCACGCAACAAAGCGTGGATTGCGAGTCCCTAACCCCAACTCAAGGGGCCACGCAACAAAGCGTTGATTGCGAGTCCCTAACCTGAACTCAAGGGGCCACACAACAAAGCGTGGATTGCGAGTCCCTAACCCAACTCAAGGGGCCATGCAACAAAGCCTGGATTGCGAGTTCCTAACCCCATCGCAAGCGGCCACGCAACACAGCCTGGATTGCGAGTCCCTAACCCCACCTCAAGGGGCCACGCAACAAAGCGTGGATTGCGAGTCCCTAACCCTGACTCAAGGGGCCACACAACAAGGCGTGGATTGCGAGTCCCTAACCCCAACTCAAAGTGCCACACAACAAAGTGTGGATTGCGAGTCCCTAACCCCAACTCAGGGGGCCACGCAACAAAGCGTGGATTGCCAGTCCCTAACCCCAACTCAAGGGGCCACACAACAAAGCGTGGATTGCGAGTCCCTAACCCCAACTCAAGGGGCCACGCAACACAGCGTGGATTGCGAGTCCCGAACCCCAACTCAAGGGGCCACGCAACAAAGCGTGGATTGCGAGGCCCTAACCCCAACTCAAGGTGCCACGGAACAAAGCGTGGATTGCGAGTCCCTAACCCAACTCAAGAGGCCACGCAACAAAGCGTGGATTGCGAGTCCCTAACCCCAACTCAAGGGGCCACGCAACAAAGCGTGGATTGCGAGTCCCTAACCCCAACTCCAGAGGCAACACAACAAAGCGTGGATTGTGAGTCCCTAACCCCAACTGTACGTGGCACACAGCAAAGCGTGGATTGCGAGTCCCTAACCCAACTCAAGAGGCCACGCAACAAAGCGTGGATTGCGAGTTCCTAACCCCAACTCAAGGGGCCACACAACAAAGCGTGGATTGCGAGACCCGAACCCCAATTCAAGGGGCCACACAACAAAGCGTGGATTGTGAGTCCCTAACCCCAACTCAAGAGTCCACGCAACAAAGCGTGGATTGCGAGTCCCTAACCCCAACTCAAGGGGCCACACAACAAAGCGTGGATTGCGAGACCCGAACCCCAATTCAAGGGGCTACACAACAAAGCGTGGATTGCGAGGCCCCAACCCCAACTCAACGTGGCACACAGCAAAGCGTGGATTGCGAGTCCCTAGCCCCAACTCAAGGGGCCACGCAACAAAGCGTGGACGGCGAGTCCCTAACCCCAACTCAAGGGGCCACACAAGAAAGCGTGGATTGCGATTCCCTAACAACAACTCAAGGGGCCAGGCAACAAAGCGTGGATTTCTAGTCCCTACCCCCAACTCAAGATGCCACGCAACAAAGCGTGGATTGCGAGTCCCTAACCCCAACTCAAGGGGCAACACAAGAAAGCGTGGATTGCGAGTCCCTAACCCCAAGTCAAGGGGCCACACAACAAAGCGTGGATTGCGAGTCCCGAACCGAACTCAAGGATCAACGCAACAAAGCGTGGATTGCGAGTCCCTAACCCCAACTCAAGGGGCCACGCAACAAAGCGCGGATTGCGAGTCCCTAACCCCAACTCAAGGGGCCACACAACAACGTGTGGATTGCGAGTCCCTAACCCCAACTCAAGGGGCCACGCAACAAAGCGTGGATTGCGAATCCCTAACCCCTACTCAGGAAGCCCCACAACAAAGTGTGGATTGCGAGTCCCTAAGCCCAACTCAAGGGGCCACACAACAAAGCGTGGATTGCGAGTCCCTAGCCCCAACTCAAGGGGCCACGCAACAAAGCGTAGATTGCGAGTCCCCAACCCCAATTCAAGGGGCCACACAACAAAGCGTGGATTGTGAGTCCCTAACCCCAACTCAACGTGGCACACAGGAGCCGTGGATTGTGAGTCCCTAACCCCAACTCAAGGGGCCAAGCAACAAAGCGTGGATTGCGAGTCCCTAACCCCTAGTCAGGGGGCCACACAACAAAGCGTGGATTGCGAGTCCCTAACCCCAACTCAAGGGGCCACGCAACAAAGCGTGGATTGCGAGTCCCTAACCCCAACTCAAGGGGCCACACAACAAAGCGTGGATTAGAAGTCTCTAACCCCAACTCAAGGGGCCACGCAACAAAGCGTGGATTGCGAGTCCCTAACCCCAACTCAAGGGGCCACACAACAAAGCCCCGAACCCCAACTCAAGGGGCCAAGCAACAAAGCGTGGATTGCGAGTCCCTAACCCCTAGTCAGGGGGCCACGCAACAAAGCGTGGATTGCGAGTCCCTAACCCCAACTCAAGGGGCCACGCAACAAAGCGTGGATTGCGAGTCCCTAACCCCAACCGAACGTGCCACACAACAAAGCGTGGATTGCGAGTCCCTAACCCCAACTCAAGGGGCCACGCAACAAAGCATGGATTGCGAGTCCCTAACCCCAACTCAAGGGGCCACGCAACAAAGCGTGGATTGCGAGTCCCTAACCCCAACTCAAGGGGCCACACAACAAAGCTTGGATTAGAAGTCTCTAACCCCAACTCAAGGGGCCACCGAACAAAGCGTGGATTGCGAGTCCCTAACCCCAACTCAAGGGGCCACGCAACAAAGCGTTGATTGCGAGTCCCTAACCCGAACTCAAGGGGCCACACAACAAAGCGTGGATTGCGAGTCCCTAACCCCAACTCAAGGGGCCACACAACAAAGTGTGGATTGCGAGTCCCTAGCCCCAACTCAAGGGGCCACACAAAAAAGCGTGGATTGCGAGTTCCTAACCCCAACTCAAGGGGTCACGCAACAAACCGTGGATTGCGAGTCCCTAACCCCAACTCAAGGGGCCACACAACAAAGCGTGGATTAGAAGTCTCTAACCCCAACTCAAGGGGCCACCCAACAAAGCGTGGATTGGAAGTCCCTAACCCCAACTCAAGGGGCCACGCAACAAAGCGTTGATTGCGAGTCCCTAACCCGAACTCAAGGGGCCACACAACAAAGCGTGGATTGCGAGTCCCTAACCCAACTCAAGGGGCCATGCAACAAAGCCTGGATTGCGAGTCCCTAACCCCAACGCAAGCGGCCACGCAACACAGCGTGGATTGCGAGTCCCTAACCCCACCTCAAGGGGCCACGCAACAAAGCGTGGATTGCGAGTCCCTAACCCTGACTCGAGGGGCCACACAACAAAGCGTGGATTGTGAGTCCCTAACCCCAACTCAAAGTGCCACACAACAAAGTGTGGATTGCGAGTCCCTAACCCCAACTCAAGGGGCCACACAACAAAGCGTGGATTGCGAGTCCCTAACCCGAACTCAAGGGGCCACGCAACAAAGCCTGGATTGCGAGTCCCTAGCCCCACCTCAAGGGGCCACCCAACAAAGCGTGGATTGCGAGTCCCTAACCCCAACTCAAGGGGCCACGCAACAAAGCGTGGATTGCGAGTCCCTAACCCCAATTCAAGGGGCCCCACAACAAAGCGTGGATTGCGAGTCCCTAACCCCAACTCAAGGGGCCACACCACAAAACTAAGTTGTACCAGGGACCCTGCATTCTCGGGGGTCCCTGAACCGGGGTTCAAAAACGGCCCTCACCATGCCAGTGGAAAAAAGCCCCTCAGGTAAGGGACAAGATCAGAAACGGCCAACAAGTGGCCCGAAAGTTCTAAAGCCTAGTTCTTTTGTTTTTACTAGGTTTTGAAACCTAGTAAAAATTTTTTTTCACTGGGTTCTGAAACCTAGTGAAAAAAAAATTTTACTCGGTTCTGAAACCTCGTAAAAACAAAAACTTTTGTTTTACTAGGTTCTGAAACCTAGGAACAATTTTTTTTACTTGGTTTTACTACAGACCCAGGCGAACCTGGCCATATGGTCACACACCTGCATACTTAATTTCTATGCAATACGCCCACATGTACGCGCCGGTGCTGGCACAGATGACCTTGGCGTGCGATCCAACACATCACAGCGCACCACACACCTTCAGAATCATCTTGTTGTGCAAAGCTTGCTCCCCGGCGTGCTCCATCTCCTCCTCGGTCCGCTTATGTTGCGCTTGCAATTGGTCCAGCTGAGGTGCAGTACATGGCAACGCCTGGACGCACTGACCCACACATGGATACCAAGGACGTGAACACTACTGGACTCCTCCCCGGTCCCTCGTATGCGCCACCGTTCACACAACTGGCGAAAGGCAGGGGTATAGCATCGGCATGCGATGAACAGGAGGGTGTGGCACTGATGTCCTAAAACAGCGCAATCTGTCAAGCGGCCTGTGTAGACTGAACGATCATACGCCGTCCTGCCCCTTTCTTCCCGCCCCCCGATCCGCAGCCCATTTCACAGGATCAAAGAAGCAACGCGCTCCAAAATGCTGATGGGTGCTGAGGTTGAGGGGCGCCAAGGCCAGCTCAGGGCCTTTGTGGTGGACGGTGAAGAATGAAGAGTGTTGAAAATTGGCCGGTTAGTGGGGTCAACGAGAAATGTTGGAGCTGCTAAGGGGCGTTGAGAGCTGTGGGGAAAACGAGGGTTGTTCTATAATGGATGAAGGTTATTGGAGAAACGGCCAAGGAGGATCCATGAAGGTCTCGAGAGGGGCCGTGTCATTTGAATTCAAATTTGAATGCCTTGGCCTGGCAAATGCTATCATCGAACTTTTCCTCGCTCCGCCCTTCTCGGACGCTTGGATGGCATCCCTCTTCCTGCCTACCTCCCCTTTTTGCAGTCCCCTTCTTCCCCCCATGGGGTTGTCAGATCGAATTTGCGAATTGGAAACCGGCATCCGAATTCGCCCCACATTCGCCGAATTCGCTCCCCCTTTCCAGAGGGCCCAATGCATATGCCAATTTGGCGAGAATTTGCATTCTTTTTGTAAATGCGGCCCGAATCTCATGCCCTACCATCCATCCTCTCAGTGAATCACAACATCATACCCCAACTCACCCCGTTTCTTGATTCTGCTTTGCTTTGTTTCTGTTTTGTCCTTTTTGCGTTTGGCTTATCGTTTCTGGTTTGTTGTGGTTTTGGTTTTGGTTTGTATTCTTTCGTCTTGCTTTGGTCCGTCTTTGATTTTGTCTCAGGTTTTGTTTTGTTTCGTTTTGGGTTTTGTTTTATGTTGCTGTTGTCTTTTGTTTGATTTGTGTTTTGATCTCTTCGCGGTTTTGTTTGCTTTGTGTTGTGTGTGGTGTTTTGCTTTTGTTTATGTTTCCTTTCACGTTTGTTTTGTTTTAATTTTAGTTTTTCCTTGTTTTGTTTTGCTTTGTTTTGCTTTGTTTTGTTCTGTTTTGTTTGGTTTGGTTTGTCGTTTGTCGTTTGTTGTCTGGTTTGGTTTTTGTTTATGGTTTGTTTTGTTGGTTTGTTTTGTGTTGCGTGTGTTGTTTTGCTTTTGTTTACGTTTCCTTTTGCTTTTGCTTTGTTGTTGTTTTTTGTTATTGTTTTTACTTGCTTTGCTGTTGTTTATGTTTCTTTTTCCTTTTGCTTTGTTCTTTATGCTTTGTTCTAACCCTAACCCTAACCCTAACCCTTTTTTTTCGGTATTGTTTTTGCTTGTTTTGTTTCGTTTTGTTTTGCCTTGTTAAAACAGCATCGGGTCAAGGCGATTGCACAGGTCATTGCTCATTCCATTGCGCTATAGGTACAAGTGCTGGCCCCTTTCAGCCGTGGCTTCTCGGGGGCCTCAGGCTGACGAGCACTTTATGTGGGGAGAGGGTGTTCCTATTTTTGGCGCGCCAGGGGGATATCACTTTACCAATAACTCTTGTATCAAATGAGCCCAGATATGCAGCAACAGACACCCAACCCATTCTCAACGAGCAAACAATGCCACAACACGCCGCAAACACCCTCTATTCCAACAAGATAAATATCCAGGAAATCCATGATTCAATATTCCACGGAAACAACACCGAATGTGGTTTGGACGAGGAAGGTGGGAGGGGGCTCTGAAAGCCCATGAAAAATTGTTCCCACTGATAATTCTGTTGTGTAGCAAGTCAAACAGGCGGGGCCTTGAAAATCTAATGCAAAACAATCCTCTTGCCATGCCACAACCTTGACAATGCATCAGAAGGCAGGCGCTCCCAGTGAACCATAAAACCCAACATCTCCCCCCCCAAAAATACACACTTATCTGTGATCTTACGGCGCAATTGAGAAACATTGAGAAGAAAATGATGTACAAATGGGTCGGCTTCAACGAGGGCCAAGAAATTGGACCACACCTGCAGCTGCATCTGTTTGGCGGTGTCCTCGTGCCGGTGCACAGCCAATACCTGTTCATCCTTCATTTGAACGCACAGGGCCAACTCCTGCTCCAGTGTTGTGATCTGCCAGATAACGAACACCCCGACAATGTGTTACACTCCCGAGGCACTTGTTTCAGTTCGGCGGCTGCTCCTGGACCGCTGGGATCCCAGGATGGTAAGTGCGGAGATGTGCCCCCTCAAGCTTCCAGGCCGCTGGCACCTCAAGCTTACATATTTGTTTGCAAGGCAGTGTCAGACATTCATGCATGGGACAGATGCGATGGATCAACAACGCGTTTCCAAACGACGGATGTATCGGAGAACTGAGTCAGACACTTTGTCGTGCAGACAACTTCCAGCAACCCCCAAACCCCTCGTGACCCTCAATTGCCTCAGCATTTTTCAACGCATTGCTTTCTCGTCCACCCTCATCTAGTCCCCAATAACCCTCATCAAGCTTGCACCTTTCTGTGGCTAGTTGTACCGTTGCTGTGCATGTCTTCCTGCTGTTGTCCGCGAACTTCACATATCCTGAGCACTCATCCTTGGGTGGTCGATACCGTGCCTCTGCCTAGATACACTGGGTCCCTGACAGACATCCGCCACGGCTGCCTGAGTGGTTCCATGTGTGCTTTTTCCTAATGTGGCTGTGTGCCCACACTGCGAAGACATGCACGCACACTGGGTTGTGGCGGGAATCACGTGCGACCTCGCAACTTGCGTGGGTGGGGAAACGTGGAACTGCCCAGGTGGTTTGATCAACTGTGCAGACAGTCACTGACAGGGAACCTGCAACGGGTGGGTGTTGAAGACATGGCATGAGGTCAAGCACACGAGAAACGTTTGTTGGTGCTACCACCCTCCTCTGCCCCCTCCGCATATCCTAGCCTCTGCAGCACCTGATCCTGCTGCGGACGCTCTCTCAGTAGTTGGCGTCCGCAAGCTCTGGGACAGCCCTCCACTGTTCCCCTGTCCCGTACCTACACAAGAGCTGGACTCAACCGCAGAGATACGTAAGAGCGGACCAAGACCTGGTTCACCCCTGGGGAGGTGGTACGCAGGATTGGTCAGGACACATACCGTGTCAAGGTGGGCGCAGGACACTTCCGTGAGAGGCATGAGAGCCAACTCCGGGCCCGCGACCCTGACATCCGCGGCAAGCACGTGTCTCTGGACTACAGGGCCCGCCAGGTAGATTTGGATGATGGCTACGCCAAGCAGGAAGACTACATAGTCGAGAAGATCCTGGCTGTGTTTGGCAATCTCACGGGACACGCAAGCAAGCATGCCCAGGTGACGACAACTGTTCCCATGCTGCCAAGGAGGCCTCCGCAACCAGAAAGCAACCCTCCTTGTTCCTGACAACCCCCAACAACCCTACCTACAGCAACCCTCATCTGGTCTCAAACAACTCTTCAATCTTTTCTCCTCCCTGTCGCGAGGTTACTGTTGCTGTACTGGTATGTGACCCAATCCCCCCATGTACTCACCAGCCTGCCATAACCCCTGCCCAGCGTATCAGCGTAGCTGCAGCAACAGCAAACACCTTCAAGCGATCACCCTCAATAATCTTCTGCAGCTCAACAATTTCTGCAACCATTTGTGCCTTGCAATCGTTGTTCTCTTCCAGCAGAAATTCAATTTGTCGTTGCGTTTCCCGTTTTTGGTCGTCCAATTGCAGAAGAAATCCCCTTTCCAGCTCCTACAACATGACAAGTGACACTCAGTGTGAGTCCCAAGACGTGGTGCCTCCCCACCCCAACCCAGAGATATTCTGGTGATCTGGGTTGCGGGGTCCCTCTGAGCTATCCATTTTCTTGAAGGCCAAATACTCTTCCGGAATGGTGTGTCCCTGACAAGCCTTCTGTGCATCAGTCTACTCTGAATGCACTTGCCTTTCTCCGCCAACGAATGCAATCGCCAGTTTTATTTTAACTAAAGATCACGTGGGCCAAGAAAGGCCTGCACACAGTCCCATTTCAAAGGGTGCCGAGCTAATCATATCGCGCAGGCAACGCACGTATCATGCCTATCACGCACGCATGATGCCGCCAAGCCAACACCTTGTCAATACGTGACTGCGGCTTGTTTGGTGTGGTGACTCTTTACACTGTCTGTGCTGGGCTCACATTTGTACGGCAGCGACAGCCACATGGTACACCCTGAGACGGGAGGGGGAGAAACCGGTTTGACATGCGATGGCCTACACATACGTAGTCTTCGCTGTTCGCCGCGTCACTTGGTCCAGTGTCCAATGCCACTTCCCAGCGGGAAGCATTACTAGTGGAAGCGTACTGAGTGGCCGGCCAGTGGCCACTCCCCTGCCAGCTACGTCCCAGTACGAAGTGTTGATTAGGGGGACGATGCACTTGTATATGGGGCTCTGTACAAGCACAGAATCCCTGCACCATATCACAAGACCCAGGAATAAGGGGGCAAGGGCAGAAGGAGGAGGCAGTGGGGGCTCAACAGCATGGCCCCCGCCCCCCCTCTCCCTTATGCTGGGAAGGGGAGGGGGCCAGATCACAACTTCCAGAACCTGGGGTTTGCACAAACAACCTGAGGTTTGACCTTTAACATCATAGGGTCGTACCAGGGCTTCCGCCCACTCATTGACACCGTCGCACGCCATGACGCCCCACTACCCCCACCGTTGGAATGAGCGGCTTCATGGCAAAGCGAAAAGAATTTGACGGGCGCATCGCACTGCATAGTCGTGGACTCTCTGCAGTAGACCTCGAGAAGGGCTGGCCCTTTGGGCTGAAACACGCTCACGCATACACAAACACCCGAAAACGCTGACCAGAAGCCATCGCCAACTGTTTCCGTTGCGCGCCAAGTTGTCAACCTCAACCGCCTTCGGTTCCTACCGACGGCCATCCGTTGATCTCCACCCGCAAACGCGAGACAGACAACAAGGAAACCACACCTCTTTTTCTGCTGCAAAACGTTCTACTTGGTCATGGAGCTCCTGTCTGTGATCGGTCTCCCTTTTTACGTATTGCTCTTTCAGTGTCCGAATGTTCTCGCTCAGCATCACCAGCCCCTGAGCCTCTCTTGCAAGGTCATCAAGGCTCTCGGGCGCGGTTTGCGGGCTCGGCACCGTTCCAGATTCGAGGGACATTGGAGGAGGTGGAGCCTCAGACACGCTGCGACGGGGTGTCGTTCGTGGGGTGTTTCTCGGGGTTGTTTGCGTTCCGTTTACTTGGATTTGTGTAACTCCTGTTTGGGTGGTCGCACTCTGGTGAGGAGACTGAGCCTGCACAGCTACTCCGACCTGTGAAATCTTCGTTTGTATCCCAGAGTGCATCTGGGAAACCTGAGTTGCATGTCGTGGAGGTGTTGCTGGGGGCGTTTGGGAGGTTGCGTGCGACCTTGGGGAAGTGACTTGCACTCCTGCCGAGACGGCAGGTGCGAAATCCATGCTGGTGGACGCCGAAACGGCTGTCGATGCCGACAGAGGGGCCGCAGGTGCCGATACGGGAGGCACAAAATCCATGCTCGTGGATGTCGAGACAGAGGATGCCGAGACGGCGGCCACAAACTCCATGCTGGTAGACGCCGATACTGCGGAGGCTCGACGGGCGACGAAATCCATACTGGTGGACGCCGAAACGGATGAGGCAGCACCGGCTGGGACGGGAACAAAATCCATGCTGGTGGACGCCGAAACGGCCGGACATGGGGCAGTTTGAGTCTCCTTTGACTGCAGTTCCACCGTCATGCGCGATGGTAGGCCAATGTTCGGTGCTCTTTCGTGGGAGGAAGATGTTGCTTGTTCCGAAGGCTGTGCGACACCCGACAACGATGCGCAAGAACTGGATGACGTGCTACCCTTTGCGCATGCAGGAATTTCGGGCACTTGCGTACTTTCCGCAGGGGGGGTCACATTGGGAGCTGAGGCACCAGAAGACGCAGGCAACTGCGCCTCGTAAGCCACAAGTCCATGCGTGGAGGATTCCGCCCCTGCACGTCCGGTCATTGAAGATACGCTTATGACTGAACCTGGACCTTGAGGCCTGGGTGTCGAGGAGGCCGAGTTCGGCAAAGGTGCATGAGTGGGGTGTACAACTGGTGCCAGTTGCCCCGGTCGACTTGGCGTTTCCGACAGTGAAGATCTCAGGAGTCCTACGCTTCCGGGTGCAACATTAGCTTGTGGAGGTGCAGGGATAGCGCTGTACGAGGGAAGGCCACTTGCGAATGAACGGGAAGTACGTTGCTGGCCTGCGGCCGATTGAGCCATTTTTTCTTTCAGATACTTCACTTCGAGCTCAAGGAAATATATCTGCTTCTTTAGGTTTTCTCCATAAACGTCTGCGACTTGAGCGCGGCTACAAGCATCCGAAGGTGCTGAAACTGGCGACCTTGTACGGCTAGCCGGATTGCGGGCAGTTCCGCCAACGTCCAGGGTCAGTCCCCTCCGAGGAAACATGTGTGCCCGAGACATGGAGCCACAGCCTCCAACAAGACGACTACAAAATTGAGCGAAGCCCCAAAAAAGCTATCCCAAACTGAAACAGAACGTCACGAATCACGGGTCCATTCTTAAGAGTGCCCAAGTGGGTTGATTGAGCTGTAGAATTTGGGCGGGAGCTGTGGAAGTTTAAGTATCATGAACTGCAGGGTTACACAAATGCAGCAAGTTGAAAATTCACGCAGGCAGCTTGCAATATGTTGCAACTCACTAACCTTGGGGGGGGGGGTACACTGACCATAATAAATCAGCGGCTGCAACTTGGAGTAGACCCGTTATTGCAACCATCTGCGAGACCTTGGAATACCTGTCTTCAGGGCCAGCCGCGCCCCAGCCAAAGAGTCATTTTATTGAGCCGTCAAAGCACCCGCTGTCTGGCTAAAAGAGTAAAATCGTACATACAACAACCCCTGTATCAGCATTTGCCTGCATGTGGAAGGACTGCTGAAGTGCTCGCAGAACGAAGTCTCCCAAGACACGACAGGGGGCGGAGGGAAAGTGGGCAGTGCACAAGATACAAGGGACACACCCGCAAACACCCTTGTCGATACATGCCTGAACCTGAGCTCAGGCCAAATACGCTGTCCGAGTTTTTGCCCAATGTGCAGTTTGCACATCGGGGAGCAGCCTCGGGTTCGGTGCTCCACAGCTGTAGTTCCAATTTCGAAGGCCGCGTATGTGTGGCACATGCCTACCGGTGCGCAAGTGTTTAGGGGCGCTCGGCGGTTTTCGGAAACATGAACCCGTCGCTTCAGGGGGGTTGGGGTGCATGGATAGGGTCCATAGGGTGTAGAAACTTCATCGCTTAACGGAGGGCTAGGGCTTTGTCTTTGCGTGCACAGTGCAATGCAATGCACCCTTCGATTCAACAGACGTGAACCGAAGGTGGTGTCCACTGATTGCGATGTGTTTCAAAGGGCCCTCACCCTCTTTTGACCCTCTCGAAGTTGGAACATGCTCTTCCTTCCACTTCTATGCCTTCCTCCTTTCGACTCTTGGCCTCTTCACTCGACTTCGAATCCACTGCATCTTTGATTTGAATTACATGATCCTCCGCAACCTTCAATTGTTTTTGAAGTGTACAAGTTTCTCCTTCATTTCCGGATGGTTGCCGGTATATACTGTACTTCCGAGCTAAACCCAAACTCAAGTTTGTCAAACTGGCCTTCACATCGAACAAAAATGTTTCTCAAAAACTTTGGACATTAAAAAACTGAAACTCAAAGTTTGGAAAAAGCATTGTTGCCCCCGAAAACTGAAACTCAGATTCCAAAAAAAACCTTTGTGAAACAGATGGCATGACTTTTCTACAGCAAAACTCATTACTTTCTTCCTGTTGAGATTTGTTGCTTAGCGAAGGACCGTTCGGTGACAAAAAGTCGAAAATTTTGGCAGTAACTTCACTAGACGGGGATAATGGTGACTGGGGAAGAAAAATGCCCAAAAAAGGAAGATTGTGGAGGATAAAAATGAGTATTCGGATCCATAAATTGGAAGGATTTGGTATGATTGGAGAGGGTGAAATCCAATGTGGGGAAGGGGCTTGGCTGCGTAGAAATAGCGCTTTCAAGTATGTGTCTGTAGGTGTTGTGGCAGGTGCCGCAGCAGGTGTGGGGGCACACCGGTAAGTAGGGTGATGACTGCTGGGGAACGGCTATGCAGGACTAGGGAATCACTGCGGTCGCTAAATTCGATGCGGATGTTCGTAATCTGGTCCGTGATTTCCCCACAGTGGTCAGAGAAAAGCAACTTTAGAAGTTTCCTGTCAGAATGAAGTGGAAACTTTGGTACATTCAGGAAGAAAACATTGAAACCGTCTCGCACATATGGTCATCGGCCTGCAACAGGACCGTCGAATGTTACACGAGGTCCAATGTGTGCCTATTGACAGTTTTACATCCTAGTATGCAAAAAAACAAGGGCTGACCCCAATGGTACCGTTTACGATTTTATCTGATTTTACACAACGGTTGAACACCCTTTTTTAACTATCCGGAAGTGGACGCAAATTGCCAAAAAGTACTACTGGCACGGTTGGCTGAAATTGTGTGATGGTGGGTTGCCTTGCACCTACAGGAGATGGGGTCCACACCTACACGGTACGGGTAGGGGTGGACAAGGGCTGTAGGGACCTTGCGGCAGATTGAAGGGTAGGGACCGGAGCACCAAGAGCTTGAAGACAGACTCTATGTTGCCGGCTTGTTAAGATTTTTGTTGCCGGCAGTTGGCGGTTAGTCCTGTCCCAAACATTATCTTCACCGCCAGCCTGCCAATTTATTTGGATTTTATCAACTATTTGGACATTTTTATCACTTTTGAAGTATTACGGATTTACTGGTATACTCAAATCCGGGTGGTGCGAAGTTTAATTTTACATCATGAATTTCGTCGTTGACAACTCTTGGTCTACCCTGGTTTCGGATGACGAGAACATCCGCAACGTGGCCTGGTCAGCGTTCGTAGGAAACCTCAAAACCTACGTTCGCTTGGTACCCCAAGAAGTTAGAGGAGCCGTGGTTCTCAAAACCTACGTTCGCTTGGTACCCCAAGAAGTTAGAGGAGCCGTGGTTGAGAAGGGCAAGCAATGGAATGGGGCCGGTTATGGCCAAGGGTCATTGGGACGCCTTATCTACGAATTATCTGGTGAATGCGTTTTGTCCGTAAGCTTTGATGAGTACCGCAATGTAGTGCTCGTAGCGCTTGCTCTTTATTGGACTTTACCCACTATGCCATTAGTGCTAGAAGGGTCAGCCAAAGCAGCGGCTTTTGCAATTTGTAAGGTTTTAAGTGATGAGGATTCCAAACCATCCTCCGCCCCTTCCGTGCGCATGCCTTGGGAGTTGCAACAAACACCCTTGCCTAAGCAATATTCCGAAATTATAAAGAAACTCCCACACTCTCTTGATGATTGCGAGCGTGCACATCTTTTCAAAGATGTACCTTTTTTCACCGACCTGCCTCATGATCCACCAGTGAATAATCATGGCAAGGATGCCAGTGTGGCAATTGAACGCACGCATCGCGCATGGGAGTCACAAGTGTACAAAGCCATTCGGCTTTTAGTGTCTTTCGATTTGTCTATGGAAGATGATTCATCTTATGTACCGTTTGAACCCGGAGTGCTTTGTGAGCGCCTTTTTTCAATTCTTTTGGACTTGGCATTACGCATGCAAGAGCACCGAAAAGCTAAGTCTATCCCAGAATCCCTTCCTCACAAGAATCCCCTTTTTTCAAAAGCGGATATCGCCTTAGCCAAATCAAATTCGGAGTTCAACCGTTTTCGGCGTTCCAAACCCTCTTCTCAGCCCATGGCGGAAGATGCGGGCAACGGACAAGGCCGCTTCAATCGGAACCTCCGCGGTAACCGTCGAAACAATAACTCCCGAAGCCAAGGCAAAGGCAAGGATGGAGGAGGAAAAGGTGCCTACCGCCCTTCCGCGCCCAGAGCCTCCGGTAGTGGGGACGCCCAAGGATAATGGGGCCGAGGTAGAACCGGTTCCTCACCGGTTGCGTAATAGGTGGCAATGGTGGTCACGCCACGCCCCTCCTCGTGTTTTGGATTTGCTCATGCGTGGGCTTTTTCCCAATATAAAGCTCCCAGTCTTTGGGAAGGGGCATCCCGTTTCGTGTACGGACGAAGAGCTCGCTTTCGCTCGCGAAACTTTGGGCGAATATGAGAGCATTGGCGCTGTGGAGCGCGCTCTACCATCTCTTATAAAGTATTTTGTGCCTTGGTTCGTCATTTCCAAACAAGAACCAAATGGAAACATTAAAAGGCGCTTCATCACCAATCTCAAGAAAGTGAATTGGTTCATCAACACCAAACCCTTTCGGTTGGATCATTGGGGTGTGGTCTTCCCTGAGTTGCGCCGAGGCATGTTTGCCTCAAAGATCGACTTGTCTCATGCATACTTCCATTGTCCTCTCTCTCCCCATTTTTCCGATTACGTTGGTGTACAAGTAGGAGGCGAATGTTTTCGTTTCCTAGGACTCCCGTTTGGACTTAACATTTCCCCGTAAGTGTGGCAATCCATTGTGAAGGTGCCCTTGCGCATATGGCGCTCACGTGGCATTCTTGTGTTCGTATACGTCGTATACGTCGACGACATATTGGTTTTGGGCCATTCTTTTCGCGAATGTAATTCTGCCACCGAAGAAGTTTTACAAACATTGCAAGATGCAGGTTTCGTTGTGAATTTTAACAAGTCCCAACTCACACCTTCGCAACTAGTGGAATTTTTGGGGATAGACATCGATTTTCGGTTGGGTGTCATCTCCATTCCGGACTCCAAACGAAAATCCTACCGCAAGGATTTGGGCAAACTCATCACTAAGGAATCCATTTCCTTGAGGTCAGCAAGTGCCATTTTAGGCAAAGTGCGCAGTTTGCTCGCATGCTTCCCGGGTTTGCGCATGCTCACCGACGAGTTAGTCGAATTTGTGCAACTTGCCCATCGATACGGTTTTGACAAAGTCTTGCCCATTCCTCTCACCTTGAAACATCAAGTGTTGGCGTGTCAACACCATCTCCTTTCATGGGGAGGGCGACCCATGCTCACTCCACCCACGAGGTTTTTAGCAACCGACGCCAGCGATCACGAGCTTGGCGCCATTGATTTGTGTACACGTGACATCACACACGCTTACACTTCTGCTTCCCTTCACATCAATGTAAAGGAATTACAAGCTTCCACTTTAGGAGTGTTGGCGTTGTGCAAGCCTAACGATGTGGTCAAACTTCTTGTTGACAAAACATGCACATATTATTATTTGCTCAATGAGGGTGGCCGACGCAGGCACCTCAATCGGGTGATTCGCGAGTTTTTCGAGAGGTGTTTGGAGAGACGAATCCACCTTCTTCCAGTCTGGGTGCCCTCTGCATCCAATCCCGCCGACGAGATTTCGAGGCGAGGGAAAGACCCCCAAGAATGTTGTCTCAACAGGACAGTTTTTCTACAGCTCACACACATGCTGCGATTGTCCCCCGTGATCGACGTTTTCGCATCGGCAACCAACACACAGCTCCCTCTCTTCATCTCACGCTACCCGCATCCGGAAGCCTTTGCCCAGGACGTTTCAAAAACCGATTTGGCACGCATGCCTCTCATGTACGCATGCCCTCCGTGGCCCATCATAGGGCAATTTCTCCAGCACTTCCAAATGTTCTCAAACCCTCGGTGCATGCTCGTGGTGCCACTTTGGCCGGGTTGCCCGTGGTGGCCCCGTCTAATGCGGCTCTACGATCCGCGGTTCAAGCCCGTGCGCGTCCTGCCGCGGAAGGGGCTATTTCTAGATTGCTTCAATGAGCCCATGCCAAAACCAAAGACTTCCCTTCTTTGCGTTGCATTATCGAGCAGGTTTTCAGGGAGAAAGGATACACTGACACGTTGCTCCACGCGCTTTTGGAAAAGCATTCGAAATCTTTAGTCAGGTACGACTCAGCCTTTACGCTGTTTTGCGCCCTTGTACTAGAGATGGGGTATTCTTTCCCCGGTGTTTCAACCGCACAAGTACCGAGCATTCTTTCCAGCATAGATGTCGACTCCGCGCCACAAGCAAGCTCAGCCTTTGCAGCACTGCAAAAATTTCCAACCATGCATTCACTCCAATTCGACCCTGCCATCCGCGCTATGCGTCAACGTTGGAACCAATCCACACCAAAAGACACTGTTTTTTGGTCGGGTGAAGCGCTTGTGGCACGGCTGCTTGGCCAGCCGTTGGATTGGTCTTCTCGTTTCCAGTTACGTTCACGTCTCATCATTGTGCTCCGGTTGTTCCAACTTTACCGCTCATTTGATTGTGCCATGAAGCCGGTTTGGACCCCCGTGGCCATCTTTGGGTCACTTGGGGTGTGTATCTATGGGCCGGCAAGCCGCCATTGGCTGATATCATAGTCTCCCATCCACCTGACCCAACCTGATGTGATAGTGTGATAGGCTTGGCCATTCCAGCTATGAGCGGCCATATTCAATACCGAGGCGCCGCCGGCTGAGATTCATATATCAGAATATCAGGAATCAAGAGGGTTTTTTTATCATAATGTTTCCGTAATTTTTCAGCTATCCGTTCTGATTGTCAATGTATCCTCGACTGGCAGCTGGCTCGCGATTTTGCGGTAACCGATTGGTTAACTGTTATTTCCAGATATTTCAGCGGAAACCCCGATGAAGGGTCAAATCTCATCAGAAAAGGGTTCGTTGCTTCCGCAATTTTCATGTTATACACTCGCAAAATTAATCTGATTTTTTCAGACATTCAGAATCAGATTTTTGCTTTCGAGGTCGCCGCACTAGATATGATGAATTTCGAGTGGTCCTATATTTTTCCCCGATCACGAATCAACCTTCCTTTTGTTGTCTCCTTCATTTTTCTTGGAGATATAGGCGAAACAAAATTGATTCGTGAGGCCATTTGAAAAATCATATCTTCAGCTCACTGAAAGGAATTTCAATTTTGAGATATGGGCTGGAATCGCCTTGGTCTCAACTTAATTTAGGAAGCATCAAACCCTTTTGATGTGTACACATGCCCGGTGTAGCATGGGATAATGGTCAAGAGGGTAGAAAGTGATTTATAACTCTTGGACCATGCAACCAAATATTTTAATGCGACTTTCGAGTGTACCGCATGAGTCTTGGTGTTGCATAGAAACTTTCCTTGGGTTCCTACGTATTTTTAACGTGAAGTTATGGCCATGGAGGGTCATGACATACCATGGTGGGAGCCATTTTTGAGGGTATGTGTTATATGCATGGTATGTGCTTCGCTATGCTCACGCCCATTTTATATATCTCCGGTTGTAGGAAGATACATGGAGTCGCACGTGGCAAAGGCTTTGCCCATGTCCTAATGGTGTGCTCCATAGCGCTAGACTAAGTCTACCGCACATATAGTGCATGTGGGAAGGCTTACGGAGCGACCCACAAGCACCACTATCAATTTTCCCATTTTCATGGTGCGTGTCATGAGGAGGTTCGAAGGTGTCCCTATGCTTCCATGTGGGGATCCAAGTGGGGGAATTGTTCGCAAATGGTCCCAAGCAATTGTGTTTTGAACCATATGTTGATACCATGGGTGAGCGAAGTTATATACTATTGTGATTATCTTGAATTTAGCAATATTTGCATGTTTTTGACCTCATTTTATGCTCATTGTTGTATTTTATGTGCTCAACTGGTCGGCTAACAGTAAAGTGCCTAGAGATCCGTGAACTATGGTATGTTGCTTATATGTTGGCATATGCTTCGGTGTTGCACCTCGCCATATGCCGGATCACGTGGTCACTTTGGTGTGGCACACGAGGCCTCACAAAATCAGGTCTCAAATTCGTGAGTTGACTTGTGAAGCATGGCATGTATATATCCGGAGGGGTTTGGGAGCCAATGTTGGGATATTCTTGGGCATGGACCTTTGGTCTATAGCACCCTTGTATATTACTTTCCGGTTTGATACATGCATGGAGCATTTGAATATTTGCCGTATGCATTTTTGAGTATATAATTGAATTGTGGGCACTATGGTGTGATTTGCCTAATTTTGCTATGTTGTGAGGTCATCTTCATGCGGCAATTCTCCAAGCCCAATCGACTCCAAGTCCAACCAAGGTTATGTCAGGGTACGGCATGGTCTTGAGTGCCACTCTAGGCCATGACGAGCCACCTCCCCTATTGGGCTAGGATTTAGAGACTAGAGACTGAACACATTTTTGGGGTTTGTGTAGTGACTTTTGGCACATGGCATCTAGTCATCTTATTTGACCTGGTTCAGGGCAATATGTTGGTGAGTCAAGGGAAGGTCTTGAGTTCAGGGAATGAGGGGTGTATGGCTGTGACTGTCAATGTTTACCTCTTTCCCCAATTTTGCTTGATTGGTGTTCATATGCCAATTTCAGGGCTTTTCCATTATTCTATTGGTGCAATTCTATGTACATGCCCAACGCCCGTGTCTCTGTGTGCACCGTGAGACGACCGGCGTGTTGAGAGGAGTTGTTGAGTGTCAACGCGAGACCTCAAACACCCTTGGAAGCCCTCAGTGTGGATTATTTAGATTTGAGCTATTGTACTTGGGAGTTGGTTATTGCAAGGGATCAGGATTTGTGTGAAGGAGCCATATTTTACTATTTTTTGTGGGAAATTGTGCAAGATAGGGCAAGATCATGCAGAACCTGGTGAGAAGCAAGACCGTAGGAGTGACAGGAAATGGTGGAAGGGGTACAGCAGGGGCCGGTCCTGGTAGGGACCTTCTTTATGGTAGCACATGCTTACCCGCCCCCTACCGCCGCACCGGGGACTTGGGCCCTCATGAGCCCTGCCCAAGGACGCCCCGGGTGCAGATCTTGGAGTGCGTAGAGTCGACGCCGGACTTGGAAGCCCGAGAAGAGCGAAGATGCTTAGGACGGAGAGCCCTTGTAGGACATGGGCTAGACATGGAGGACCTGGCCTCCATGTGTGAAAGGCAATGACGCAAGGCTTGCAACCTCCGCCCCGCTGCGGAGGAGTTGGAGGAGACTGGCCCGGGGCTACCGGAAGTGCAGGTCCCCAAAACCCGCGGCGGAAGCCAGGGCTATGGAGACGTATCCCAGCCCGGTCAGGCTGTGGTCAGCTGCAGACTCCGAGGGGCATTCCGATGGCTATCGGACCGCTTTCCCTTCGGAGTCGGAGGAGATTGCCAGACCGCCCACAAGGGCGCACACGGCCCCCGAACCCAGCCTGGAGCATGACGCCGAGGCGTTGGAGACGCCTACCAGAGCCAGAACGGCGCCTGTGGCCCAGCACACGGAGCCACAGCGGGATAACATGGGCGACACACCCATGGCGGAGGAGTCTGAGGCGCCGGGAACCGTGGGATGAGCCGGATCAGGTGGAAAGCACGTTGAGTGCCACTGCGAGCACGTATCTTTCCTCATCGGCAAGTACCCAAAGATGGGGACAGACGCCATCGTGCAGCACTTCGACCGCTTGCACAACCAGAAGGACGGCCTAGAGGAGGACATCGCGGAGATCCTGGATGACCATTCGGAAGCGGAGAGAGACATGGCGGAGTTGCGAGCGGAGCAGGACCGGTACCGGGAGAAGCTGGAGATGGCTCTGCAGAAACAGCAGCGAGTGGTGGACAGCCTCCTCCACCTGGTGGAGGACATGTCGGGACACTTGAAAAGGCTAGAGGAGTTACAACCCCTCGCCTCGGGTCCGGAGCTCCCGGCAAGGCCGGCAACGGCAGAGCTGGTAGAGCGGGTTAAGACCCTCAGGAGCGCCATGAAGAAACCCATGGGCGGCCCTGCGTAGGCACCTTACGCGCCTCCGCGTGTTGACCCGGGTGCGCTGCCGTTTGTTCCCATGTTCAGCGAATCCATCATGCTCGGGGAGCATACGGCACCGGTTGGGTCCATGCGGGAAGAGCACGAATTCACGGACCTGAGGAGCCTGACGGTACAGATGTCCCATGCCGCCCAGGATCCACCGACCGCTACGACTGCCCATGCAGTTTATGCGGAAGACGAGATCCAGACCATGCAGGGGCGAACCATGGGAAGGGCTGACGGACATGGTGAAGGACCCCACTACGGGGATATGGACAGCCGGTGGAGCAAATCCTTCCCGCACCCCAAACCCCATGGGTTCAGGCCCAACTGGACCGCACTCCATGGAGCAGAGGGATGTACGGGGAGTGTACTCACACCCCCCGGCCACACGTGGTATTCGTCTCGGTGGAGTGGTGGCTGCGGACGCCGGAGACGCCATCAGGATTGACGACCTCAGGGGAATCAAAATCCCATACTACGATGGCAACCCCTCCAACCTGGATGACTTCATCTTGGATTGGGAGGACTTCGCCGAGGAGGTCGTCGGCGAGATGAAGGGAGCGCCAAGGGACAAGTGGGTATGTCGGACATTCCCACACAGGCTGGCGCAGGACCTGAAGGAGGAGCTCAAGGATCAGATCCGCGAGGGATTGATCCAGACGGAGCAGGCCTGCCTCCAGTGGCTGAAGGACGAGGAGCGAGTGGACGCCCTCAACCAGAAGTTGGAGGATTTGTGGTCCATTCTGCTGCCGCTGGAGCGCGGGGAGTTGCGGGTCCGGGAATGTAATCGGTACATCCGCAAGTACCGAAGAAGCCTCAAGCTGGTGGAGGACTGGAATGAGTCCAGCGAGATCCGACACCTGCTCAAGGACGTCCTCCCCGGCCACTGGAAGAAGAAGGTGGAGGACGAGGAGAAGAAGAGAGCAAAGAAGCGCGTGGCCGTACGGATCATGGCATCTGAGGACACCCACGCCGGAACAATGGAGTTTTTCCGGCGAAACCTTGGCGAGCCCAGCCGAATGTTGGGGTTGAAGAACGCCGTCTACGTGGAGGTATTCGGCGACACCATGGGGCAAAGGCTGATGCGCCTCAACAACGCGGAGTCGAGGCGCGGAGAGCCGCTGAGGATGCTGGTCATCTTCGCCCGCATGAGCCTGGAAGAGATGGTGAAGTACATCACAGTGGAGCTGAAGCTCAACGCCAAGAACAAGGCCCACGTACAGGATCGACAAGGCCATGGACATGGAGGTCATCGGGAAGATCACCAACACCGAGAGGTCAAGGAGGACACGGTCGGCACCGCGGAGGAAGGGAGTGGAAGCAGCCAAGATCTTTGGACCGCGACCAACCGAGAGGATCATGAAGAAGCCCACTTCTTCGCGTTCGTAGCGCACAATATGAAGAAGCATGGACAGGACAGGTCCAGGTGGAACCGCCTGGACCCAAGGTTCAACAAGAACCGCAAGGAACCGCGGACCTTCGGGAACCCGCCTCTCTGGTTCCGCGAGTACAGATCACAGCAGGACGGTTGCTGGGTCTGCTACGGCAAGGGGAACAACCATGCACATGACCACGGGCATTGCAAGGTATATGAGGCTGACAAGAAGGCCTACTTCGCCGCCCATCCAGACAAGAAGCCAAAGGAGCAACGAATTGCCGATTGGAAGGCAACGGGCGGAGACGGTGGAAAAGGCCAAGGAAAGGGCCAAGGGAAAGGCGGAGGAAAAGGCTATGGTGGAGGACCCGGCCCAGACTGACGCCCGAGGTCGATCGAGGAGGTTGTTTAGGACACGTTGAGGACGTTGGAGGAACTCAAAGCCCAGCAACGTGGTGGACAAAGTCTGGGCGGATCGCAGCAGGAGGGAGCTGCGGCAGGCCACGTCTAGAGGAGCCCCCACGGGAGTGGGACCCCGGAGGCCTCTCCTCCGAAAATCAGTGGAATCCTAGAGAAAGCGAAGGCACATCGGGTGACGAAGAAGGCTCCAGAAGAGCCAAAACCACTGAGTTTCGTCACTCCCAACCCCTGGAGCGCCCTGCCAAGGATAGTGTATGTGGGCAAGGGACGTGGCAAGAAAGAAGGAGCGACCACGGAGAGCCCCGTGGACGGGCAGGATCAGCCCAGGATCTACACCGTCCGTGACCATACCCTCGAAGTCCTGATGCACCCGGATGTGCTAGAGTTGCATGCCGTGAGAGTCGTCCATACACCGCAGGGTGACGAGCGGCAGTTGCACTTGAAGGTGCGTGTACCGTGCGGACAAGAGGAGTTGGTGGTGGATGTTTTGGTGGATACGGCTGCCCAGGGGAGCCTGGTCTGGAGAGGGTTGTTCAAGGAGGAAACCTTGCAGCCCAGCCGTAGACCGGTACGCATGAAGGTGGCCAATGGAGAGATTATGGGTGGTGGCACCCATGAGGCCACCAGCAGTATGGAATTCTGGGAGCATGAGCGCCTGAACCGCCCTGATTTGGCGAAGAGAAGCGCTCTATCCGGGAACTTCTATGTGGCCGACATTACAGATTTGGATATGATCATGGGGTATGACTTCATGGTGGGAAACGCCATTGGAGCCCTTCCCCATCGTGCAATGCCCGTCCGGGAGGATAATAAATGCCTTACATGGCTCTCCACGGACTATGCATGCGGATCATCCCAATGGAATGCTGAGGAAGAGGATCGGATCGTCCAAGCGGTGCAAGCTGTGGGTGCCAAGTCCAGAGGAGACCGCGGAGTTCAGCTTACGGAGAATGGAATGGCGCCGCAGGTGTATGTCAGGATGATCCAGACGCTGGGAGCCGAAGCACCCGAGACGGACGTCTTCGCTTCCCGGGATGCCCCACTTTTGAGGAAGTGTAGGAGGCATTGGCATCGAGGAGACTCAGCCTGGCACAGGCATTGGGGTTTGAAGGAGTGGGGGCCCATGTATTGCAATGGCTCCCTGGAAAATACCAGACGTAAGGTGGAGAAGATCGTCGCGGATAGGGCGAAGGGGATCCTGGTCATAACCGGCATAGGATCCGACCCCATGTCCGCTGGAAGGTCTCAAATCGACGCTGGATTCCATCACCCTGAACGAGATGTCATTCGGGCCAGAGGAGGAGCTGTTCATCGACGCCAAGGGTTTATCAATGCCCTCCCCAGGTCAAGCGTGGGGTACCAAGGCTTTCTTGGTGGATGGGGCGCAAGCCCAGCCCACGGGTGATGAAGCATTCATCCGTAGGGTTGAGGCGGTGCCCATGCGGGCCATGTTTGAGCTCAAGGAGGGGACGGATCAGCCAATGGATGGCATTGGCGTCCTGTCCCAAGCCGAGATCGACCACGTCGTCAACTACATGCGGATGGGGATGCACGACCGTGTGGCAGCCAAGAAGGGGCAGGCCATGGTCACATCTCCGCATTGGTGGGATGACAAGATGTTGGTCACCGGCAAGTATGAGAAGGATGAGTTCGTGGCGAGGGTCATGGATCACATTCCGGACCAATATGATGGTCCGGTTGGGTCGGACCCGCCGACGTGGGATTTTCCAAGAATGGGGGCCGGTAGCGACAAGAACCAGGCTGATGCCGCAAATTTCCGAAGATTATTGGTGGTAAGCGCGCCCCGAGACAATGAAGACGGCATATCGGACGAGGAGAAGTCGGACTCGGACCCGGAAGAGGCCTATACCGCAGTGCGGTCGGTTGTATCGATAACGAAGCAAGTGGCTGAAGAGGCCCAGGAGAACCCGAAGGTTGCCGAGCTGAAGGGGAGGCTGATAAATGCCTATCCGCGGCTATTCAGTGGCGTCACCAACAAGAACCCTCCAGATCGTGGGAGGTTTGGCACAGCGAGGATCAAGCTGAAGCCGAACCCCAAGATCTATCGTCATCGGGAGTACCAACTTCAGGGCGGTCGGGCCGAGGCCACGAAGAAGTTGTTGGCCGAGTTTATTGAGCGGGGCTGGATCGAACCCTCCGAAAGGTGAGTGGGCCAGCACAGCCTTTATCGTGCCCAAGAAAGAGAAGGGCGAGTGGAGGTTGGTGATTGATTACAGAGGTTTGAACGAGCAAACCGAGCACGACTCGTACTCGCTTCCTCTGATCGACACCATCCTCCAAAAACAACAGAAAAAGCGGATCTTCACGGTGTTAGACCTGAAATACGGCTATCACCAGATGCCGCTACACCCGGACTCCAGGCCCTGCACAGCGATGTCGACGCCGCTGGGGCCCATGCAGTGGAAAGTGGTGCCTATGGGCGCCAAGAATGGCAACGCCCCTTTCCAGCGCACGATGGAGGACCTACTCGGTCCTGTCCGGGACTGTGCCGACCCCTTTGTGGATGACATCATCATCGGGTCCGGCACGGAAGATATGGCTGAGGACGAGCTCATCGAAGCGCATGAGAAGGATCTGCGCCGAGTGCTCAGCGAGCTGGACAAGCACAACATGGTGTGCAAGCCCACCAAAGCCTCACTCTTCGTGAGGGAAGTGGAGTTCGCGGGTCACGTGGTTGGTCACGGGCAACGCCGTCCCATGCCTGGGAAGCTGGCGTCCCTGCACCACTGGGAGAAGCCCCAGACCATCAGCGAACTCCGATCCTTCATTGGGTTCTGCAACTACTATTCGGTCTATGTCCGGATGTATGCGGAACTATCAGGCCCGCTGCACAAGATGCTGCAGGTGGGCAAGTTTGATGGCCGGAAGGGGACCAGGAAGAAGCTTGCCTGGACCCCTGAGGCCGAAGATGCATTCAGCCGCCTGAAGGAGCGACTCTTGGGGCAGCTGGGGCTATTCCTGGTGGACCCGAACAAGGGATTCGTGCTACGGACGGACGCCTCGGACTATGCTGGAGGGGCAGTCCTCGAGCAGGTCCGGGACGACGGGTCGCACGTACCCGTGGCGTTTTGGAGCCGGATCCTGTGAAGCCGGTTCGGACCCCCGTGGCCATCTTGGGGTCACTTGGGGTGTGTATCTATGTGCCGGCAAGCCGCCATTGGCTGATATCATACTCTCCCATCCACCTGAACTAACCCAATGTGATAGAGTGATAGGTTTGGCCATTCCGGCTACGAGCGGCCATATTCAGTACCGAGGCGCCGCCAGCTGAATTATTATCACGACGTTTCTGTAATTTTTCAGCCTTTCGTTCTGATGGTCAGTGTATCGGCGACCGTCAGTTGGCTCGCGATTTTGCGTTAACCGATTGGTTAACTGTTATTTGCAGATATTTTGGCGGATACTCCGTTGAAGGGTCAGATTTCATCAGCAAAGGGTTTGTTGCTTCCGCAATTTTCTAAATAAGCACTCGAAATTTTAATCTGAATTTTTCGCGATGTCGAAATCGGATTTTCGACTTCGACATCGCCGCACTTGATTTGGACTTCTTCGAGTGGTCATACTTTTTTCCCTATGCCCAAATCAGGTTTCCCTTATACTTGCCACCCATTTGACTTGGAGATATAAGGGAAACAAAAGCGAATCGTGGAACCACTTTGAAGGGCCATATCTACGCGCGAGTGTGAGAAAAGAGAATAAGGAAGGTTGGGTTGCAAGCGCCTTGGTCTCAAGTTAATTTAGGAAGCATCAAACGCCTTTGGTGTGCATACATGCCCGGTATAGCAAGGGAAAATGGTCAAGGGGGTATAAAGTGATATATAACTCTTGGACCGTGCAATCGAATATTTTATTGCGACTTTCGAGTGTACCGCATGAGTGTTGGGGTTGCATAGATACTTTCCTTGGGTTCCCACGTATTTTTAACGTGAAGTTATGTCCATGGAGGGACATGGCATACCATGGTGGGAGCCACTTTTTGAGGGTATGTGTTATATGCATGGTATGTGCTTCGATATGCTCACGCCCATGTTATATATCTTCGTGTGGCCGAAGAGATGGGGAGCCACACGTGACAAGGGCTTTGCCCATGTCCCAATTGTGGAATTCAAAGCGCTAGACTAAGTCTACCGCATATGTATTGCTCATGGTATGCTTGGGAAAGAGATCCATGAGTGCACTCCCATTTTCATGGGGCATGTAGATACGAGTGGCGAAGGTATCTCCATGCGCCCGATTGGGGATCCAAGTGGGGGATTTGTTCGCAAATGGTTCCAATCGTTTGTGTATTGAATCATGAGCGGATATCATGGGTGAGCATAGAGATATACTATCATGACAACTTTGTATTTGGTCATATTTTCATGTTTTTGACCTCAATTTTTGCTCATTTTTGCGTTTTGTGTACTTACCTGGTCGGCAAACAGCAAGAAGCCTATGGAGAGTCGAACCATGGTATGTTGTTCATATGTTGGCATATGCTTTGGAGTTGAACACCACCATATGCCGGATCGCGTACTCCATTTGGCTTGGCGCACGAAGGATCACAAGAATTGGTCTCAAGATCATGGGCTGACTTGGGCAGTGCGTGGCGCCCATATCCGAAGGGGTTTCGAGGGTAAAGTGGGGATGTACATGGGCATTGGCCTTCTGTCTATATCCTCCATGAATACTAGACTTCGATTCCATGCATGCTTTGAGCCTTCGGATAAGTGGTAACTTCAATTTGGAGCATATATGTGATATATGGCCAATATGGTGTGAATTGGCAGTTTTTTGGCATGTTATGAGTTCAAACTCATAGGTCATTTCTCTAAGCCAATTCGATTCCAAGTCCAACCAAGGTTATGTCAGGGTAGGGCATGGTCCTGAGTGCCACTCTAGGCCATGACACGCCACCTCCTATATTGGGCTAGGATTTAGAGGCTTGGGAGTGAACACATTTTTGGGGTTTGTGTAATGACTTGTGACACATGGCATTCAGCGATCTCATTTGACCTGGTTCAGGGCAATATGTTGGTGAGTCAAGGGAAGGTCTTGAGTCCAGGGAATGAGGGGTTTATGGCTGTGAATGTGTATGTTTACCTCTTTCCCCAACTTTGCTTTATTTGTGTTCATATGCCAATTTCAGGGCTTTCTTCCTTGGTGCAATTCTTGTACATGCCCGCCATCCTGAGACCATCGATGTGCTGAACGGAAGCCCGCAGCCTGATTTGGATTGTGAATTGGGTTATTGCTGTATTGGTGGGATCTGGTTGCCATTCAGGGTTGAAGGAGGATTTTATTTTCTATATTTTTGGATTTGGAACCTTGGATTTTGGTAAATGCAATCGTTGATCAGGAGCAAGTCAGCAGGGGTTACTGGCGGAAGGGGCACAGCGGGGGCCGGTCCTGGTAGGGACCTTCTTTATGGTAGCAGAGGCTTATCTGCTGCCCCTACCTACCGCCGACCCGGGGACTTGGGCCCTTATGAGCCCTGCCCAAGTACGCCCCGGGTGCGTATTGTGGACTCGGTGGAGACCACGCCGGAGATTGGAGCCATAGAAGGACCAAGACGTTCAAGAGCATGGCGAACTCCGGAAGTTGAAGCCCGAAGAGAAGAACGACACTCGGGAAGAGGAGGACGTGACATGGAGGACCTGGTCTCCATGTGTGAGCGTCGCTGCCGAAAGGCATGCAACCTCCGCTCCGCCGCGGAGGACTCGGATGAGGCCTGCCATTCAGGCAGCAGTGGAGGACGGGCCCGGCGATACCAGAAGCGCGGGTCACCCAAGTCCGCGGCAAGGGCCGCCGGGGCTATGGACACGGACCCCAGCCCGGTCAGGCTGTGGGAATCCGAGGGGCACTCTGAAGGCTATCAGACAGCCCACGAGCCACCTTCGGAGTCGGAGATGTCCGCGCCGATCGCCAGGGCGCATACGGCCCCCGAGCCCGCCCTGAAGCACGATGCCGAGGGCTTGGAGAGGCCAGCCAGGGCCCGGACGGCACCTGTGCCCCGGCACACGGAACCAGAGACGGACGCCATAGGCGATACGCCCATGGGCGATGAGTCTGAGGTGCCGGGAACCGCGGGATGTGCTGAATCCGGCGGAAAGCACGCTGCGTGCCACTGCGAGCACGTGTCCTTCCTCATGGGCAAGTACCCGAAGATGGGGATGGACGCCATCGTGCCTCGTCTTGACCCTGGACAATGCCAAGGATGGTCTAGAGGAGGACGTCGCGGGGATCCTGGACGACCAGTCCGCCGCGGAGAAAGACATGGAGGAGCTGCGAGCGGAACGGGACCGGTACCGGGAGATTCTGGAGCTGGCCCTGGAGAAGCAGCAGCGAGTGGTGGACAGCTTCCTCCACCTGGTGGAGGACATGTTGGGACGCCTGAAAAGGCTAGAGGAGCTACAGGCCCTCGCCTCGGGTCCGGAGCTCCCGGCAAAGCCGGCCGCGGTAGAGCTGGTGGAGCGGGTTAAGACCCTCAGGAGCGCCATGGAGAAACCCATGGGCGGCCCTGCAGAGGCACCATACGCGCCTCCGCGTGTTGACCCGGGTGCTCTGCCGTTTGTTCCCATGTTCAGCGAATCCACAATGCTCGGGGAACACACGGCACCGGCTGGGTCCATGCGGGAAGGGCACGTGACCACGGACCCGAGGAGCCTGACGGTAAAGATGTCCCATGCCGCCCAGGATGTACCGATCACGACGAATATGGTAGTTTATGCGGAAGAGAATATCGAGAGCCAGACCATGCAGGGGCAAACCATGGGAAGCGCCGACGGACATGGTCGAGGTCATCCAGGCGGAAACCTGTGGGCGAAGGAACCCAATACGGGGATATGGACGGCTGATGGAGCAAATCCTTCCCGCATTCCAAACCCCATGGGTTCAGGCCCAACTGGACCGCACTCCATGGAGGAGAGGGATGTACGGGGAGTGTACTCACACCCCCCGGCCACAGGTGGTATCCGTCTCTGTGGAGTGGTGGCTGGAGACGTCGGAGACGCCATCAGGATTGACGACCTCAGGGGAATCAAAATCCCCTACTACAATGGCAACCCCTCCAACCTGGATGACTTCATCCTGGACTGGGAGGACTTCGCCGAGGAGGTTGTCGGCGAGATGCGGGGAGCGCCGCGGGATAAGTGGGTATGCAGGACATTCCCACACCGGCTGGAGCAGGACCTGAAGGAGGAGCTGCGGGATCAGATCCGGGAAGGACTGATCAGGACGGAGCAGGCCTGCCTCCAGTGGTTGGAGGATGAGGAACGGGTGGATGCTCCGAACCAGAAGCTGGAGGACTTGTGGTCCATCCCGCTGCCGCTGGACCGCGGTGAGTTGCAGGTCCGGGAGTGGAACCGGTATCTGCGGAAGTACCGCAGATGCCTCAAGCTGGTGGAAGACTGGAACGAGGCCAGTGAGATCCGCCACTTGCTGAAGGACGTCCTCCCCGGCAACTGGAAGACGAGAGTGGAGGACGAGGAGAAGAAGAGGGCGAAGAAGCGCGTGGCGGTGAGGATTATGGCGGCGGAGGATACCCATGCGGGTATCATGGAGTTCTTCAGGAGGAACCTGGGCGAGCCCAACCGGATGTTGGGACTGAAGAACGCCGTGTACGTGGAGGTATTCGGAGACTCCATGGGGCAAAGGTTGCTGCGCCTCAACAACGTGGAGTGGAGGCGCGGGGAGCCGCTGAGGATGCAGGTCATCTTCGCCCGCATGAGCATGGACGAGATCGTGAAGTACATCACGGTGGAGTTGAAGCTCAATGCGAAGAACGAGGCCCACGTGCAGGATCGACATGGTCATGGACAACGAGGCCACCGAGAAGACTGCCATCATCGGGAGATCCAGGAGGACAAGGCCAACTCCGCGGAGGATGGTAGTGGAAGTGGCCAAGACCACTGGTCCCGGGAGGATCACGAGGAGGCCCATTTCTTCGCGTTTGTGGCGCACAACGTGAGGAACCATGGGCAGGATCGGTCCAGATGGAGCCAGGTGGGACCCAAGAAGGGCAAAGAGCCAAGGAGGATCGGGAACCCACCGCTCTCGTTCCGGGAGTACAGGTCTCAGCACGACGGGTGCTGGGTCTGTTATGGCAAGGGAAACAACCATGCACACGACCATCGTCAGTGCAAGGTGTATGAGGCGGACAAGAAGGCCTATTTCGCCGCCCACCCCGAGAAGAAGCCCAAGGAGCAGCGGATTTCCGATTGGAAGGCGAAGGGCGGAGACGGGGGAAAAGACCAAGGCAAAGGCCAAGGAAAAGGCGGAGGAAGAGGCTATCGTGGCGGACCTGGTCAAGACCGACGAGTGAGGTCGATCGAGGAAGTTGCTGAGGACATGTTGAGGACGTTGGAGGAACTCAAAGCCCAGCAACGTGGAGGACAAAGTCCTGGCGGATCGCAGCCGGAAGGGGCTGCGGGAAGCCAAGTCTAGAGGAGCCCCCACGGGAGTGGGACCTCGGAGGTCTCTCCTCCGAAAATCAGTGGAATCACAGAGAAAGCGAAGGCACATCGGGTGCCGAAGAAGGCTCCAGAAGAGCCAAAACCACTGAGTTTCGCCACTCCCAACCCCTGGAGCGCCCTGCCAAGGGAAGTACATGTGGGTACGGGACATGGCAAGAAGGAAGGAGTGACCACGGAGAGCCCCGTGGACGGGCAGGACCAACCCAAGATCTACACCATCCGTGACCATACGCTTGAAGTCCTGATGCACCCAGACGTGCTAGAGTTGCATGCCGTGAGAGTCGTCCATACACCTCATGGCGACGAGCGGCAGTTGCACTTGAAAGTGCGAGTACGGTGCGGAAGAGAGGAGAAGGTGGTGGATGTGTTAGTGGATACGGGTGCCCAGGTGAGCCTGGTCCGGAGAGGGTTGTTCAAGGAGGAACTCCTGCAGCCCAGCCGGAGACCGGTCCGCCTGAAGGTTGCCAACGGGGAGATTATGGGTGGCGGCACCCATGAGGCCACCATCAGTATGGAATTCTGGGAGCATGAGCGCTTGAACCGCCCTGATCAGGCGAAGAGAAGCACTCTATCCGGGAACTTCTATGTGGCCGACATTACCGATTGGGATATGATCATGGGGTATGACTTCATGGTGGCAAATGCCATTGGAGCCCTTCCCCATCGTGCAACGCTGGTCCGGGAGGATGATGAATGCCTAACATGGCTGTCCACGGACTATGCATGCGAATCATCCCAATGGAATGCTGAGGAAGAGGATCGGATCGTCCGAGCGGTGCAACCTGTGGGTGCCAAGTCCAGAGGAGACCACGGAGTTCAGCTCACGGAGTATGGAATGGCGCCGCAGGTGTACGACAGGATGATCCAGACGCTGGGAGCCGAAGCGCCCGAGACGGACGTCTTCGCTTCCCGGGATGCCCCACTTCTGCGGAAGTGTAGGAGGCATTGGCATCGAGGAGACTCAGCCTGGCACAGGCATTGGGGTTTGAAGGAGTGGGGACCCATGTATTGGCATGGCTCCCTGGACAATACCAGACGTACGGTGGAGAAGATCATCGCGGATAGGGCGAAGGGGATCCTGGTCGTAACCGGCATAGGATCCACCCCATGTCCGCTGGAGGGTCTCAAGTCGACGCTGGACTCCATCACCCTGAACGAGATGGCATTCGCGCCAGAGGAGGAGCTGTTCATCGACGCCAAGGGTGTATCAATGCCCTCCCCGGGTCAAGCGTGGGGTACCAAGGCTTTCCTGATGGATGGGGCGCAAGCCCAGCCCACGGGTGATGAAGCACTCATCCGTAGGGTGGAGGCGGTGCCCATGAAGGTCATGTTTGAGCCCAAGGAGGGGACGGATCAGCCAGTGGATGACATTGACATCCTGTGCCACTCCGAAATCGACGACGTCGTCAACTACATGCGAATGGGGATGCACGACTGTGTGGCAGCCAAGAAGAGGCGGGCCATGGTCACATCTCCGCATTGGTGGGATGACAAGATGTTGGTCAACGGCAAGTACGAGAAGGATGAGTTCGTGGTGAGGGTCATGGATCACATCGCGGACCGATACGATGGTCCGGTTGGGTCGGACCCACCAACATGGGATTTTCCAAGAATGGGTGTCGATAGCGACAGTCACCAGCCCGAGGCCGCAAATTTTCGAAGATTATTGGTGGTAAGCGCGCCCCAAGACAATGAAGACGGCATATCGGACGAGGAGAAGTCGGATTCGGACCCGGAAGAGGCCTATACCGCAGTGCGCTCGGTTGTATCGATACCGAAGCAAGCGGCTGAAGAGGCCCAGGAGAACCCGAAGGTCGCCGAGCTGAAGGAGAGGCTGATCAAAGCCTATCCGCGGCTATTCAGTGGCGTCGCCAACAAGAACCCTCCAGATCGTGGGAGGTTTGGCACAGCGAGGATCAAGCTGAAGCCGAACCCCAAGATCTATCGTCATCGGGAGTACCAACTTCAGGGCGATCGGACCGAGGCCATGAAGAAGCTGTTGGCCGAGTTCATTGAGCAGGGATGGATCGAACCCTCCGACAGTGAATGGGCCAGCCCAGCCTTCATCGTGCCCAAGAAGGAGAAGGGCGAGTGGAGGTTGGTGGTTGATTACAGAATTTTGAGCGAGCAGACCGAGCACGACTCGTACTCGCTTCCCCTGATCGACTCCATCCTCCAAAAACAACAGAAAAAGCGGATTTTCACGGTGTTGGACCTGAAACACGGTTATCACCAGATGCCGCTACACCCGGACTCCAGGCCCTGCACAGCGATGTCGACGCCGCTGGGGCCCATGCAGTGGAAAGTGGTGCCTATGGGCGCCAAGAATGGCAACGCCGCTTTCCAGCGCATGATGGAGGACCTACTCGGTCCTGTCCGGGAATGTGCCGATCCCTTCGTGGATGACATCATCATCGGGTCCGGCACGGAGAACATGACTGAGGACGAGCTCATCGACGCGCATGAGAAAGATCTGTGCCGAGTGCTCAGCGAGTTGGACAAGCAGAACATGGTGTGCAAGCCCACCAAAGCCTCACTCTTCGTGAAGGAAGTGGAGTTCGCGGGTCACGTGGTTGGTCACGGGCAACGCCGTCCCATGCCTGGGAAGCTGGCGTCCCTGCACCACTGGGAGAAGCCCCAGACCATCAGCGAACTCCGGTTCTTCATGGGATTCTGCAATTACTATTCGGGCTATGTCCGGATGTATGCAGAACTCTCGGGGCCGCTGCACAAGATGCTGCAAGTGGGCAAGTTCGACGGACGGAAGGGGAGCAAGAAGAAGCTTGCCTGGACCCCTGAGGCCGAAGATGCGTTCAACCGCTTGAAGGAGCGACTCCTGGGGCAGTTGGGGCTATTCCTGGTGGACCCGGACAAGGGATTCGTGCTACGGACGGACGCCTCGGACTATGCTGTGGGGGCAGTCCTCGAGCAGATCCGAGACGACGGGTCACATGTACCCGTGGCGTTCCTGAGCCGGATCCTGGCCGAGGGCCAACGCCGCACCTGGACCGCGAGGGAGAAGGAGACGTACACCATTGTTTGTGCGCTCAGGAAGTGGTCTGGCCACATCGGATTGCAACCGGTGGTGGTTTGCACGGACCATCAGTCTTTGTAGAGCTGGCACAAGGAGCACGTCCACACCCCCTCGGGACCGGCGGCAAGGAGGGCCCGGTGGCACGAGACCTTCGCCAAGTTCGACCTCAGCGTCGTATACGTCCAGGGGAAGGACAACACTGTGGCAGATTGCCTCAGTCGGTGGGCCTACCCCGCGGGCAAGGCTTGGATGGACATATCCAGCCATGGGGACGCCGAGGAGACCGAGGAGGCCAAGCGCATCATCGAGATGGAGAAGGCCATGGAGCAAGAGGGGGTCAAGTGCTTTGTTGTGATGGCAAACCGTACGGACCTGGCCAAGTTCCGGGGTGCCCGCGTCCAAGCTATTCGAGAGGAAACCCTCGAGCAATGGATGGTGGCCCCTGTAGACCTAGTCAGGTCGGTGCTCACAGAGGACTGGTCGGATGACTATGCGGCGTCCGAGCACTGGAGCAAGTACTGGAACGCCGTCAGCGCCCCGTCGGACGACGAATGGCCCGAGGGCTTGACCGAGGATGGGGACAAGTTGTTCCTCAAGGACAAGCTGCTGGTGCCCGAGAACCGAGTGGAGGAGCTCATTGACCATTGGCACAACGCCCAGCTCATGCATCCTTGCCGAGACAAGATGCAGCAGGACCTGGAGTGGCGTTTTAAGTTCCCTCCGGGGTACTACGCCATCCTGGATAGGTACTGCAGCGACTGTGCCGTGTGTCGGGCCACGAAGAGCCCTAACCACTCCACAGCGGGCAACCTGGTGTATACGGCTATACCGGAGGCCCCTATGCGGTCCGTGGCCATGGACGTGTTCGCCATGCCTGAGGTCACCGTGGACGGAGAGACCTACGACTGTGTCATCCTGGCGGTGGACAGGCACAGCGGGTATATCGTGGCAGTCCCGGGCAAGAAGTCCAAGAGGAAGGACAAGAAGGACAAGCATGGAGTGGGGCTGCAGGCCAAGACCGTTGCTAATGCCATGATCAGGCATTGGCTGACGATTTTCGATGTCCCAGCTGTCATCTGCAGCGACCGGGGCAGTCAATTCGTGGGGATGTGGTTCAAGACGTTGTGCAAGCACATGGGGATTCGGCACGCCAAGACCGTGGCGTATCACAGCCGGTCAAATTGCTGTGCTGAGGTGGCCGGGCGGCAGATGTTCGAGAAGTTCTGCCAGCTGCACATTGACGAACCGGGCCGGAACTGGTATAACTCGCTGTGGAGAGTGCTCCAAGCGTATCAGGACCTTCCGGGGCCCACTGGACTGTCGCCCCATCGCATCCTGTTCCTACGGGATCGAGTGTCACGCACTCTCCCGTGGTTGAACCATGGCAAAGTGGCCCGGGATGCGAACGCTATGATGGCTGAGGCGGACGACACGGCGGCCAAGGTGTGCAAGGCACTTCAGGACGAGCATGACAAGAGGGCCAAGTACTTTAAGCAAGGGAAGGTCCAGAAGTATGCTCTCCAAGACACCGTGTGGCCGGAGCGGCACCACAAGGATGTCCTGTCCAGGCATCGGCAGGCATCTTGGTATGTGCCGGGGGTGATCATGCGGAAGGTCGGACAGGATGTGTATGCGGTTCGTGTGGGGGATAACAAGATCCTGGACCGCGACCACACCCAGCTTCGTCCCCGAGCACCAGACCCCAGCGGACGTCCCGTCACCTTCGAGTTCACAGCCGGCGATGTGGACTCGGACGACGAGGGTGAGGACGACGACTTCACCGCCGATAAGATCCTGGCGGACAAGCCGGACCCGGGGACGCCTGGGGGTAGGCTTTTTAAAGTCCGTTGGAAGGGATTTGCCGCATCCAGAGATTCGTGGGACCCTCCGAGCAGTTTTGTGCCGAGGTACACCACGGTCTGGATGGACTACCTAAAGAAAAAGAACATTTCTTTGGATGTCAAGGACGTGTTGGTCCATTTGGTAGCTGCTGTAGCACCATAATGGATCCCCCTTGGCATTTTGTTTGTTTCTGTGTTTGGGGAGACAAGTGAGGGCGTTCATTCGGGGATTTTTCGGCCTTGATTGGCCATATACCCCCTTCACTGGATCTCCACATATATATTTCATTGTGGTATACTTATTTAGGTTGACCGACGACGTTTTTCTATCTTTGATCCCCTTGGTCCATGTTGTAGATCAAGAGGAGACCGAATATGGCGTAGGGCGCTGAGTATCAGTGTCCTCACCCCTCCCTTGGGGCTTGGGGGACGCCTACGACGTGTGTGGGGCCTCCATGTGACCTTGGGACATGGGGGGGGGGTTGGAGCCCATTGGGGTCCTCCCGTCCTCTCTTCAATGACTTCCGAGCAGATTAATGCTCTGAGAAGGGGGGTGAAGCCGGTTCGGACCCCCGTGGCCATCTTGGGGTCACTTGGGGTGTGTATCTATGTGCCGGCAAGCCGCCATTGGCTGATATCATACTCTCCCATCCAGCTGTTCTAACCCGATGTGATAGAGTGATAGGTTTGGCCATTCCGGCTACGAGCGGCCATATTCAGTACCGAGGCGCCGCCAGCTGAATTATTATCATGATGTTTCCGTAATTTTTCACCCTTTCGTTCTGATGGTCAGTGTATCGGCGACCGTCAGTTGCCTCGCGATTTTGCGTTAACCGATTGGTTAACTGTTATTTCCAGATATTTTGGCGGATACTCCGTTGAAGGGTCAGATTTCATCAGCAAAGGGTTCGTTGCTTCCGCAACTTTCTAAATAAGCACTCGAAATTTTAATCTGAATTTTTCGCGATGTCGAAATCGGATTTTCGACTTCGACATCGCCGCACTTGATTTGGACTTCTTCGAGTGGTCATACTCTTTTCCCTATGCCCGAATCAGGTTTCCCTTATACTTGCCACCCATTTGACTTGGAGATATAAGGGAAACAAAAGCGAATCGTGGAAGCACTTTGAAGGGCAATATCTACGCGCGAGTGCGAGAAAAGAGAATAAGGAAGGTTGGGTTGCAAGCGCCTTGGTCTCAAGTTAATTTAGCAAGCATCAAACGCCTTTGGTGTGCATACATGCCCGGTATAGCAAGGGAAAATGGTCAAGGGGGTATAAAGTGATATATAACTCTTGGACCGTGCAACCGAATATTTTATTGCGACTTTCGAGTGTACCGCATGAGTGTTTGGGTTGCATAGATACTTTCCTTGGGTTCCCACGTATTTTTAACGTGAAGTTATGTCCATGGAGGGACATGGCATACCATGGTGGGAGCCACTTTTTGAGGGTATGTGTTATATGCATGGTATGTGCTTCGATATGCTCACGCCCATGTTATATATCTTCGTGTGGCCGAAGAGATGGGGAGCCACACGTGACAAGGGCCTTGCCCATGTCCCAATTGTGGAATTCAAAGCGCTAGACTAAGTCTACCGCATATGTATTGCTCATGGTATGCTTGGGAAAGAGATCCATGAGTGCACTCCCATTTTCATGGGGCATGTAGATACGAGTGGCGAAGGTATCTCCATGCGCCCGATTGGGGATCCAAGTGGGGGATTTGTTCGCAAATGGCTTCAATCATTGGTGTATTGAATCATGAGCGGATATCATGGGTGAGCATAGAGATATACTATCATGACAACTTTGTATTTGGTCATATTTTCATGTTTTTGACCTCAATTGTTGCTCATTTTTGCGTTTTGTGTACTTACCTGGTCGGCAAACAGCAAGAAGCCTATGGAGAGTCGAACCATGGTATGTTGTTCATATGTTGGCATATGCTTTGGAGTTGAACACCACCATATGCCGGATCGCGTACTCCATTTGGCTTGGCGCACGAAGGATCACAAGAATTGGTCTCAAGATCATGGGCTGACTTGGGCAGTGCGTGGCGCCCATATCCGAAGGGGTTTCGAGGGTAAAGTGGGGATGTACATGGACATTGACCTTTTGTCTATATCCTTCATGAATATTAGACTTCGATTCCATGCATGCTTTGAGCCTTCGGATAAGTGGTAACTTCAATTTGGAGCATATATGTGATATATGGCCAATATGGTGTGAATTGGCAGTTTTTTGGCATGTTATGAGTTCAAACTCATAGGTCATTTCTCTAAGCCCATTCGATTCCAAGTCCAACCAAGGTTATGTCAGGGTAGGGCATGGTCCTGAGTGCCACTCTAGGCCATGACACGCCACCTCCCCTATTGGGCTAGGATTTAGAGGCTTGGGAGTGAACACATTTTTGGGGTTTGTGTAATGACTTGTGACACATGGCATTCAGCCATCTCATTTGACCTGGTTCAGGGCAATATGTTGGTGAGTCAAGGGAAGGTCTTGAGTCCAGGGAATGAGGGGTTTATGGCTGTGAATGTGTATGTTTACCTCTTTCCCCAACTTTGCTTTATTTGTGTTCATATGCCAATTTCAGGGCTTTCTTCCTTGGTGCAAATTCTTGTACATGCCCGCCATCGTGAGACCATCGATGTGCTGAACGGAAGCCCGCAGCCTGATTTGGATTGTGAATTGGGTTATTGCTGTATTGGTGGGATCTGGTTGCCATTCAGGGTTGAAGGAGGATTTTATTTTCTATATTTTTGGATTTGGAACCTTGGATTTTGATAAATGCAATCGTTGATCAGGAGCAAGTCAGCAGGGGTTACTGGCGGAAGGGGCACAGCGGGGGCCGGTCCTGGTAGGGACCTTCTTTACCTGGCCGAGGGCCAACGTCGAACCTGGACCGCGAGGGAGAAGGAGACGTACGCCATTGTTTGTGCGCTCAGGAAGTGGTCTGGCGACATCGGATTACAACCGGTGGTGGTTTGTACGGACCATCAGTCCTTACAGAGCTGGCACAAGGAGCACGCCGACACCCCCTCCGGACCGGCGGCAAGGAGGGCCCGATGGCATGAGACGTTTGCGCAGTTCGACCTCAGCGTCGTATACGTCCCGGGGAAGGACAACACTGTGGCGGATTGCCTCAGTCGGTGGGCCTACCCCGCTGGCAAACCGTGGATGGACATATCCAGCCATGGGGACGCCGAGGAGACCGAGGAGGCCAAGCGCATCATCGAGATGGAGAAAGCCATGGAGCAAGAGGGGGTCAAGTGCTTTGTGGTGATGGCAAACTGTACAGACCTGGCCAAGTTCCGGGGCGCCCGAGTCCAAGCTATTCGAGAGAAAACCCTTGAGCAATGGATGGTGGCCCCCGTACAGCTAGTCAGGTTGGTGCTGACGGAAGACTGGTCGGATGACTATGCGGCATCCGAACACTGGAGCAGGTACTGGAATGCCGTGAGCGCCCCGTCGGATGACGAATGGCCTGAGGGCTTGACCGAGGATGGCAATAAATTATTCCTCAAGGACAAGCTATTGGTCCCTGAGAACCGAATGGAGGAGCTCATTGACCACCGGCATAACGCCCAGCTCATGCATCCTGGTCGGGACAAGATGCAGCAGGACCTGGAGTGGCGCTTCAAGTTCCCACCGGGGTACTACGCCATCCTGGACAAGTACTGCAACGACTGCGCCGTGTGTCGGGCTACGAAAAGCCCCAACCATTCCACACCGGGCAACCCGGTGTATACGGCTATACCGGAGGCCCCTATGCGGTCCGTGGCCATGGACGTATTCGCCATGCCTGAGGTCACCGTGGAAGGAGAGACCTACGACTGTGTCATCCTGGCGGTGGATAGGCACAGCGGGTATATCGTGGCGGTTCCTGGCAAGAAGTCCAAGAAGAAGGACAAGAAGGACAAGCATGGAGTGGGTCTGCAGGCCAAGACCGTCGCTAATGCCATGATCAGGCATTGGCTGACGATTTTTGATGTCCCAGCTGTCATCTGCAGTGATCGGGGCAGTCAATTTGTTGGGACCTGGTTCAAGACGATGTGCAAGCACATGGGGATTCAGCACGCCAAGACAGTGGCGTACCACAGCCGGTGGAATGCCCGGGCTGAGGTGGCCGGGCGGCAGATGTTCGAAAGGTTCCGCCAGCTGCACATTGACGAACCGGGCCGGAACTGGTATAATTTGCTGTGGAGAGTACTCCAGGCGTACCACGACCTTCCGGGGCCCACTGGGCTGTCGCCCCATCGTATCCTGTTCCTACGGGATCGAGTGTCACACACTCTCCCGTGGTTGAACCATGGCAAGGTAGCCCGGGAGGCAAATGCTATGATGTCTGAGGCTGACGACATGGCGGCGAAGGTATGCAAAGCACTTCAGGACGAGCATGAGAAGAGGGCCAAGTACTTCAAGCAGGGAAAAGTCCAGAAATATGCTCTCAGAGACACCGTATGGGTGGAGCGGCACCACAAGGATGTCCTGTCCAGGCATCGGCAGGCGTCGTGGTATGTGCCAGGGGTGACTGTTCGGAAGGTCGGGCAGGATGTGTATGCGGTGCGTTTGGGGGATAACAAGATCCTGGACCGCGACCATACCCAGCTTCGTCCCCGAGCACCAGACCCCAGCGGACGTCCCGTCACCTTCGAGTTCACAGCCGGAGATCTGGACTCTGATGACGAGGGGGAGGACGACGACTTTACCGCCGAGAAGATCCTGATGGACAAGCCACATCCGGGGACCCCTGGGGGGAGGCTATATAAGGTCTGTCGGAAGGGATTTGCTGCATCCAGAGATTCGTGGGAGCCCCCGAGCAGCTTTGTTCCAAGGTATACTACGGTCTGGATGGATTATCTAAGGAAAAAGAACATTTCTTTGGATGTCAAGGACGTGTTGGTCCATTTGGTGGCTGCAGCAGCACCGTGATGGATCAACCTTGGCATTTTTGTTTGTTGTTGTGCTTGGGAGACGGGTGAGGGCGTTAATCTGGGGTTTTTTGGGCCTTGATTGGCCATATATCCTCTTCACTCGGTCTCCACATATATATTTCATTGTGGTATACGTATTTAGGTCGATCGACGACGTTTCTCTATCTTTGATCCCCTTGGTCCATGTTGTAGATCAAGAGGAGACCGGATATGGCGGAGGGCACCGATTATGAGTGTCCTCACCCCTCCCTTGGGGCATGGGGGACACCTACGCCGTATGTGGGGCCTCCATGTGTCCTTGGGACATGGGGGGGGGGGGTTGGAGCCCATTGGGGTCCTCCCGTCCTCTCTTCAATGACTTCCGAGCAGATACAACGCTCTGAGAAGGGGGGTGACGCCGGTTGGGACCCCCGTGGCCATCTTTGGGTCACTTGGGGTGTGTATCTATGGGCCGGCAAGACGCCATTGGCTGATATCATACTCTCCCATCCACCTGACCTAACCTGATGTGATAGTGTGATAGGCTTGGCCATTCCAGCTATGAGCGGCCATATTCAATACCGAGGCGCCGCCGGCTGAGATTTATATATCAAAATATCAGGAATCAACAGCGTTTTTTTGTCATAATGTTTCCGTAATTTTTCAGCTATCCGTTCTGATTGTCAATGTATCGGCGACTGGCAGTTGGCTCGCGATTTTGCGGTAACCGATTGGTTAACTGTTATTTCCAGATATTTCAGCGGAAACCCTGATGAAGGGTCCAATCTCATCAGAAAAGGGTTCGTTGCTTCCGCAATTTTCATGTTATACACTCGCAAAATTGATCCAATTTTTCAGACATTCAGAGTCCGATTTTCGATTCTTAGGGTCGCACCGGATATGATGAATTTCGAGTGGTCCTATATTTTTCCCCGATCACGAATCAACCTTCCTTTTTTTGTCTCCTTCATTTTTCTTGGAGATATAGCCGAAACAAAACTGATTCGTGAGGCCACTTTGAAAAATCATATCTCCGGCTCACTGCGAGGAATTTCAATTTTGAGATGTGGGCTGGAATCGCCTTGGTCTCAACTTAATTCAGGGAGCGTCAAACGCCTTTGGTGTGCATACATGCCTGGTGTAGCAAGGGATAATGGTCAAGAGGGTAGAAAGTGATTTATAACTCTTGGATCATGCAACCGAATATTTTAATGCGACTTTCGAGTGTACCGCATGAGTCTTGGTGTTGCATAGAAACTTTCCTTGGGTTCCTACGTATTTTTAACGTGAAGTTATGGCCATGGAGGGTCATGACATACCATGGTCGGAGCCATTTTTGAGGATATGTGCTATATGCATGGTATGTGCTTCGCTATGCTCACGCCCATGTTATATATCTCCGGTTGTAGGAAGATACATGGAGTCGCACGTGGCAAAGGCTTTGCCCATGTCCTAATGGTGTGCTCCATAGCGCTAGACTAAGACTACCGCACATATAGTGCATGTGGGAAGGCTTACGGAGCGACCCACAAGCGCCACTATCAATTTTCCCATTTCATGGTGCGTGTCGTGAGGAGGTTTGAAGGTGTCCCTATGCGTCCATGTGCGGATCCAAGTGGGGGAATTGTTCGCAAATGGTCCCAAGCAATTGTGTTTTGAACCATATGTTGATACCATGGGTGAGCGAAGTTATATACTATTGTGATTATCTTGAATTTAGCAATATTTGCATGTTTTTGACCTCATTTTATGCTCATTGTTGTATTTTATGTGCTCAACTGGTCGGCTAACAGTAAAGTGCCTAGAGATCCGTGAACTATGGTATGTTGCTTATATGTTGGCATATGCTTCGGTGTTGCACCTCCCCATATGCCGGAACGTGGTCACTTTGGTGTGGCACACGAGGCCTCACAAAATTAGGTCTCAAATTCGTGAGTTGACTTGTGAAGCATGGCATGTATATATCCGGAGGGGTTTGGGAGCCAATGTTGGGATATTCTTGGGCATGGACCTTCGGTCTATAGCACCCTTGTATATTACTTTCCGGTTTGACACATGCATGGACCATTTGAATATTTGCCGTATGCATTTTTGAGTATATAATTGAATTGTGGGCACTATGGTGTGATTTGCCCAATTTTGATATGTTGTGAGGTCATCTTCATGCGGCAATTCTCCAAGCCCAATCGACTCCAAGTCCAACCAAGGTTATGTCAGGGTAAGGCATGGTCTTGAGTGCCACTCTAGGCCATGACGAGCCACCTCCCCTATTGGGCTAGGATTTAGAGACTGGAGACTGAACACATTTTTGGGGTTTCTGTAGTGACTTTTGGCACATGGCATTTAGTCATCTTATTTGACCTGGTTCAGGGCAATATGTTGGTGAGTCAAGGGAAGGTCTTGAGTCCAGGGAATGAGGGGTCTATGGCTGTGACTGTCTTTGTTTACCTCTTTCCCCAATTTTGCTTGATTGGTGTTCATATGCCAATTTCAGGGCTTTTCCATTATTCTATTGGTGCAATTCTATGTACATGCCCAACGCCCGTGTCTCCGTGTGCACCGTGAGACGACCGGCGTGTTGAGAGGAGTTGTTGAGTGTCAACGCGGGACCTCAAACACCCTTGGAAGCCCTCAGTGTGGATTATTTAGATTTGAGCTATTGTACTTGGGAGTTGGTTATTGCAAGGGATCAGGATTTGTGTGAAGGAGCCATATTTTACTATTTTTTGTGGGAAACTGTGCAGGATAGGGCAAGATCATGCAGAACCTGGTGAGAAGCAAGACCGTAGGAGTGACAGGAAATGGTGGAAGGGGTACAGCAGGGGCCGGTCCTGGTAGGGACCTTCTTTAGCCAAACATGGTGCCTTTGTGGGGCAACATTGATGATCAATGGTTCATGCCCACGCGTCGCAAGGGATGGTCTACCCTAAGGTGGGACCGTATATTACGTTTGAAAGATTTGGACCATATGTGCCCCTTTTCTTTGCTAACCGCATGTATTAACGTGACCACCGAAGGTGCTTCATCCGATGGATCACCAGGTCCTGTATTTTTGGCAGTCACACGCCCGTTCAGTCCCTTGTCACCAGCGCGCATTTCTTCCCTCACTAAGGAAATTTTGCAAGACGCCGGCGTCGACGCCAACTTTTTCGGCGCTCACTCCACACGTGGCGTCGGTCCTGACTTGTTGCGTCAGTTGGGACTGTCGGCGGAGCAGTCAGCCGAAGTTGGCAGTTGGGCCAACTTAACCGCCTTTAACAGCCATAACTCCAGGCTAGGAGCGAAGGACGTTTTAGCCAAGGCGCTGCAGTCTCGTTTAAGTTCAGTGGACAGTCCTTCAAGCTCTTGGTGCTCCGGTCCCTACCCTTCTTGTACTCCCTCTAGCAATTGAGACCAGGGAGGAAGGGAAGAGGAGGGGACGGAGCACCAAGAGGTTGAACCCACCCCCCCAGCCCAAGAGCCTGCAGTAGGTTCGGGTGAGGTTCGACCTCCGGCCGCCATTATGCATACTTCGGGCGAGCCGGCCCCTTCTAACCCGCCTCGTCCCGCCATGCCCATTGTGCGTGGGTGGCGCAAGAATCCACCGCGAGGCAAGCGCCCGGCGGCCACCGTTTTGGAGTCACGCCCCAAGCGCCGAACAGTTACAGCCAGTGGTCGGGTGTGCACGCAGTTTGTGCATGATTGAGTGTGACGGTGCAAGAACATGTTTCTTCCGGACACCTGAACCACCGGCACCAAAAATCTTAACAAGCCGGCAACATAGAGTCTGTCTTCAACCTCTTGGTGCTCCGTCCCCTCCTCTTCCCTTCCTCCCTCGTCTCGATTGCTAGAGGGAGTACGAGCGCCGGTGCGCTTCGGCCCGGGGCCGCCTCCCACCTTGCTGAAAACCCCTTTTTGGAGGGTTTTTTACAGGTAGGAATGGGGATTAGGGGTGGATTCCTACCTAATAGCCATGGACGGGTACGGGACAGCTGGCGATGGCCGCCGGCTGCTGCGGAAGGGTCAGGTTTGGTGCAAAATCGAATCAAAAATCGTAGTGCGCCACCAGGATGCAAGAATTTTTTTTGAAAGGATGATAGAATTAGTCATTCTCTGACGATTCCATGTCTCAGATCTTTGCATCCTGATGGCGCTCTCGTAATGACAAGGAAATGGTGTTGGGTGCATGGGGACAAGGTAGTCTCGACCCAGTGGCGCTCGCCGCCAGCCAAGCTACCCTTCAAACCGCCGCCACCTCATCTGAAGTGTGGTGCGAAGCCACAATGGTGTTATGTTGGTGATTGTAGGACTGAGGGTATGCCATAGTTGTCTAGATTCAAGGTTCAAAAGTTCCAAACCAAGACTTTTCAAGGACAATGTGGACAAGTTTCAATGAGGACATGCTCAAAGCTAACAAAGCAACTCCGTGTGAGGTCTAAACCCAAACTTTCAAGGTGTGACTCCTTGTATTGTGGTCATTACAACCTTGGTTTACAATTTAGGCCAACAATTGTCATCATGTTGCAATCGTGGTACATGTCCGTGTTGGTTGCCTCCAAAAACTGCTTGCGCGTGTTGGCAAGGTTGTAGTGTTGCCTTGTGCCCGTTTGTTTTCAAGGTTGGACCATGGTATTCAACTTTGTGTATTAATATTGCCCAAAAGTGGATCCTCATGGATGTCAAATCTAAGGGAACCACAAGTTGAGGGATCAAAGGGCATTTAGGATTTGGCTTGTTTCGTCGAGTACGGTGCACCCGTTGGTGTTTTGGGTTGCCGGTGACCCAAAAATGACGCCGGCAATTATCACCGATCAAACTACGGCTCCACTTTTGTAGAGGAAATGCATGGGAAATGTGTAAAGAATTTCCGCATTCAGCTCGCGAAACGTAAGCAGGATGACATCCTGCAGGCCCAGAGACAGAAAGAGGAAGCCAAACGGGCCAGACAGCAAGCACAAACACAGGCAGCACAGGCAAGGGAAGAGAGAGCAAAAGCAAAACCACCAGGGCCACCACCAAAGAAAAGGGAGAGGGCACCGGACACGCACATAGCTCACCAGGCGAAGCGTAGGGTGCTTGCTCCTGAAGCACAGGCTATCGTGAACATGTCTGCTCAGTCCAGTCGCTCAGGTCGGGCCCGCGCCATCCCGCGCCGGCTCCTTGATTGATGCTTTGTGCCCATACGGACCAGCTTAAGTAAATCCAGCATTGTGTTGCTTAACATTTTGAATGGTGAAGCTGCTCCAATGACTTATTGCTTGCCTTTGTGTAGTGCTATTGTGTGGCCGTGCCCCAACCCTAACCCTAGCAGTGGCAGACAGGGCTGGCTGAGAACTACCAACCGGGTGTAGGCCAGAAACGACACGTCCAAGGGCGGGCCACGGGAAAAAACCATTGAAGTGTGTTTACTACATCCATATGTGCCCAAACAACCCCTCCTCCCCCCCCAAAGTAGGTGTTTCAACTTTCCTAACAAGCCTTGTCCACCCCTAGTACGGGTCACCCACCGCTAAGCGGCAAAGCGTAGGGTGGTTGCCACTGAAGCACAGGCTATCGTCAACATGTCTCAGCTTGTCCAAAACCTGCCCAGGGGCTACCGAAACCCTTCTTTTGGTGGACTCATCGGCCCAGCCACCGTTTTGGCTATATGGCTCGAAAAGCACCTCCAAAAGTTGCTACGGCGAGCTTGGGACCCGAACTCTTAGGTGGAGGGTTCAAAGGTGCTTTTCGAGTCGATGTCGCGTGGCCTCGTGCCCGGGTCCCGGGGGATTTTTGCTGCCTGTCTGACCCCTGTTTGTGGGTCCCTCCGAAATGAAATAATGGGCACGAAAGGCATAGAAGGCTCCCTCCCTCCCTAGCACAAGACTCGTATGCACAAAAGAAGCCTGAGTGGCCTTCTTAAGGTGTTCTACAGTCAAATCACCTACATCCTTAGGCAACAACTTAGCCACAACAAGCCTACCTCGAAGCTTGCTCTCACGATCCTTTGCTACAGCCCTCGCCTTCTTCTTCTCATTCTCCTTTACCAACTCAGACAACCGAACCAACTTTACCAACTCTCCAACCCGGTTGGTCGAGGACGTAAACCCATCACCGTTATTCACATGAGGCACAACATGCTTTTGAAATATGTCATGCACCGCTGCAATCATGAGCAAAACCACCTCCCGTTGGTCATCCGGGAGGGTTTCCAGTGTGGGAGATGAGAAAAGGCACCCTCTGGGTTATACCACCAGTCCTCCACAAAGTCAACCCAACTCATTACGAAGTCCTTATAGTCCAGTGCTCGCGATACCCCAAGCTTGTGGCTTTGGGACAAAAAAGGCAATTCGAATGAGGTCGTGTACCCCTCCAACAATTGCCACACAAACACCAAAACCAAGCCGTGAAGCCAACTCTTGTAAAGCCGTCCAAATGGACAAATTCTCTTTGTAACACGTCTTACAAACAGCAAAAGCATCCTCTCTCCCCTCTCCTCCACCCAACGATTGCTTCAAAAAATTGCAAGTCTCAAAGCCATTGGAGGTTGGCTCAAAAGTGTGATACTCTACGGGTGCTCTATTTCTCGGAATTCAATCTTCGAGGATTGGGGAGTGGTAGGAGGGGTTATCCGTCTCTTCTTGGGAGGGCACCCTTGATCTTCACTTCCGACAATTGGCCAACACTCGACGCAACACGGGTACAAGCCATCTCTGGCCCTATAACGGCCCTCGAACTCGGGCTTCAAAGGCTCAAACTTCGAAGTCTTGACCTTGCGGCACACCACACAAAAGCCTTCCGTCTTGGCCTTCCTTGGTCGCCCGGGCCAAGCTCCTTGCATCTAAAAGGGAAAGCAACCCATGAGAGAAAGTTGAACAAGTGCAATGGCGAAGACCATACACTAGTACATACCGTTCAAAGCCCTAAAGGCTCAAAGCATTGTCCTTGTCGTTGACAGCTGCCACTTGTTGCTTACCACTCTCACAAAACACCAACCGCAAATGCAGAACCACTGAACTCTTAATTTGACGAACCAATCTACCACAATGGTAGAATGGCAATGGTGACATCTTACAAATTGAGACCTTGTTGTTGAACTACGAATGTGCATACCTCAGGATGGAATCCAAAAGTTTTTGGTCACGGAGCTCTTTGCAGACGAAGCAGGCCTACAAACTTCTTCTTGTTCTCGGCTGCATAGAAAGGAAGATAAATGACCGACAAGGGTAAGACGGCGATCCCGACCAGAAAAGAAAATACAGAATAAAAACTATTGAGTTACTTAATAGAAACATGTAAAAAACGCATGCATACTGTTCAGGAATAAAAAGATAATTTCTCCGTTGACCACCCCAGTGTGGCGCGCAAGCTACTTTGGACAAGCTGAAACATGTCTGCCCAGCCCAGTTGCTCAGGTCGGGCCCGCGCCATTCCGCGCCGGCTCCTTGATTGATGCTTTGTGCGACCACGGAACATCCAACATTTTGTTGCTCAACATTTGCAATGGTGAAGCTGCTCCAAAACCTTATTGCTTACCTTTGTGTAGTGCTATCGTGTGGCCTTGCCCCAACCCTAACCCTAGCAGGGGCAGACAGAGCTGGATGAGAACTACCAACCGGTTGTAGGCTAGAAACGACGCGTCCAAGGGCGGGCCACGGAAAAAAACCATTGAAGTGCGTTTACTACATCCATATGTGCCCAAACAACCCCCCTCCCCAAGTAGGTGTTTCAACTTTCCTAACAAGCCTTGTCCACCCCTACTAACTTGGACTGACGCACGTCGTGCACAGTTTTGAGATTTTCCCGACATTCTTGGAAGATGAGACGCCGACAAGCTAGGAAAGTGCTTTTGGAGTGGCTGTTTACCAGGTACACTATTTAGAATCTCGTCCAAGCGACGATTTGACATCGAAAATTTGTCGAACTTTCCTACCCTTTGAGGCCACTTTTTTACCCCAACCCCACTAATTTGGACTGAGTTGTACTTAAACACATTTGAATAACTTCGTGCCACTATCTGTGTTGGATGTTGCGTTTTTTTGCGTTGGGCAGCCCTCAGATCTCTAGTGCTGACTAATTTACGCCTCGGGTAGTCTTTGTGTTGGTGTTGTGCAGTACTTGTTGGGGGTTTGTTACCTTGAAGTGATACTTTGGTCATTCATCATGTACCCTAGGCATGGCGTGGCATGGCATGGCTTGATAAATTTTGATTCGGTTGAGGTGTTATAAACACTTTCTTCAAGGTAGTTTCAAGTCTACCAAGCTCAACATTGTCACCATTGTGACCATCATTGGTCATCATGGCCTCCATGGGCCACAATCTAACCCCTGTGGGTGGAGGTTTCATCAAAGCTTAACCTCTAGGGTCACTCGAAAGCCTGCAAAGGCCTCGAACATGCATTCGTAACATTCGTAACTCGCCGAAGCTCGCTGGCGGACACTTTTTTTGAAAAACAATTTTTCGGAGGGACCAAGTCATTATGAAGTGCTGCTGGAGTATTTGCAGTGGAATCGGTGGTCTAATGGGTAAGGACGAGCGCATTTAGCGCACGAGGGAGGTTTGCGGCGGTTCGAAACTCGCTGTAGGGCTTTTTTTTCGCATCCGGGGGGACTGGCGCTCAGCGCAGCGCGCCATATTTCCGCGCTGCATCGGCGCGCGCCAGTCCAACAGGCGGGGTAATCTAACACGCGGGGTTTTCTCTTAGGGGGGCTCAAGAGGCGGCGCGGAATTGATTTAAGGCTGCGCTTCCGCGCTGTCAATTTTTTCATCCTCTCAAACGATTTTTTAGAAGGTACGGAACGGTTTAAAAACTGGTTATATGGCCAAATCTACTGGGTAGTGGCTGATTTACCTACTGAGACTGCCGCTGTGGCCGCTGAGCACTGATTTTGCCTTGGATTGGCACTGATGGGACATCGTATTCAAAAATTTCTATTCATGAATCTCTTTAGAATCTAAAATAAGGTACATTTTAATCTTAAGATTTTTGGATGCCCTGTCCGCTGGGTAGTTATGGGAATTTGTACGTATGAGATACAGATAGGTGCAAGCAGACACAGGAATCGCATTGTACTCTATCGGTAACACACACTGCCGCTACTTTTCGGGTCCCCGGTTAGAACTCCACTGGGCACAGTAAGAAAAAGTCACTACCATGTCTTTCTTGGGGTACTTGATCCAAGCCAAGCCCCCCCTAAACCTTGCGTTGATGTTGAGACTAACACTTAATCTTTTTTATCACTCTTTTTGAGGTTTTTAGTACATTTTTCATAGTAGCTAGGGTTATAACCCGAGCCCCCCCATGAAGTTCACCCCTACCACTCAATGGAGTGGAGGTACCTTCCTTCATGGAGGCAATACCGAAATAAATTAGGCACTTCTTGCCTTAGGGCTCGGAGGTTAAGCCTAGTGGTCTCCCACCTCAGGATCCCCTATTCTTTTATTGTGGTTCTACTTTGTAACTTATCCTGAATTCAGTTGCTTGGCCAAGCTGGCCAAGCCATACCCTGTGTCTGACCTAACATACTTGCCGCAGTTTCCTAACCAACACCATTGCATTCGAAAATGTGCACATGAGGTGCTTGAGACTGCTCCTGAGGCCAGACACAAGTCAGTTTTCCATATAAAAATCATTTGTTTTGTCCGTTTGTGATTGAATCTTTGTACTTAAGCCAGCTTTGTCTATCTGCAGCCCTTCTATGATACACTGGATTTCAAAACTATTCATTGATTCGATCCACATCCTGTTCTTGCTCTACTTGCTGCTTTGGTCCTGTTTTCCAACACCAAAACTTCCAGGATTTCATCAAAACCATTACGGCATAAATCAAGGATATCTTTCCGGTAGCAGAGGCATCCCTTGAGAACCTTTCGAACCGACTCTGAGAAGTACACAAGCCAAGCCCAGCAGACAAAACGTCCACTCCATCTGTGCAACTAGATTCCAGGACTTGGCCAATTCGGAGTGTACAAGTACAACTGGGCGGCGGGCTCACCCCAATGAGTGAGCCAAAAGTCAGAGTTGCATCTGGGTCTCAAGAAGATCCAGGTCACAGAAGGGCGGAGCAAGAAACGCCCAGAGTAACGCCCTGAACCACTGAGGCCTTAGCGTCCCGTGTTGACAGCCTGCAGCACCTCTGCAGGCGAGTTGTTGCCTCCATCTCTCGCTCGACCCGCCCTGCATCTTCGTCTACGGCAGTGGGAGGCTCTGAAGAACAAGATGAATTAAGAAGGAGAATGGATGAGTACCTGCTCCACGAAGAGTACTACAAGTCCGTTCGAGGGGTAGATGGAGAAGAACCTCTCGAAGCCCTGGGGTCCCCACCACAAACGGACATGGGGTCTTTGTATTACTCCGGCCCACCTACGGACTTCGCAGACACAGTACCTCTACCCAGATGCCCGAGAGGGTCTGCTTGGCGTAAAGAACTGCCAACGGCCATCAAAACCCCCGAAGTGTGTCTAGCTTATGTGGAGGATCCCCATCTCCCAGGGCCAACCTATGGTGCCCTGGACCGTACGGCCGAACTACTGGCCAAGTGCAATAGGGTTGGCTTTCCCCCTTTGGGTTACCCCCCACGGTGAAGCAGGTCACAACCCTACCCTAGCCTATTACCCTTAAGGAATCGTCATATGGCCCTATATATGGGATATATATGGGATAGTGTATGTTATATTCCATTTCCTTGTTAGGAAAATAGGATGTGGGATAGATGAGGCTATCTTAGATGTTTGGTAGTTATATCAAAAACTGGATGACAGGATGGATTTCTCATATGTGCATATCAGGTATTTCATTGGCTATGTGTATCATATCTGCTTGCAGGATACTATTCAGTCAACACAATCGTTATGTCTTCTGTGCCAAGCAATGTTGCTGCCCATGCCACTGCGACCTCTGCCCCTAACCACCCGGTCTGGTTTCATGGTAGCAGAAGCGAAAATGTTTTGTCTCTGTTGAGCGTTTGGCATCGCGGAAAGCGATCGGTCCGCGACATCGTGAACCAAATGCGAGTTAAAATCTCTTCCCCGGGAGGGATAGCTGAGGGTGTCCAGGTACCCACTCTCAGGACCTCCTCGGCCCTGACCCAATCGACCAGGCAAGGGCCGCAAAAACGCGCCAAGCCCCAAGTGGCTACAAATTCTAAGTCTCCGAAATCCCCGAATGTTCCCATCGGGGCCCCCAATCCTCGAGATCCAGCTTGTGTACCTGGGATGGTTGCGGGAGAAATGGACGGCCACCCTCAGAGAGAGCTAAGAGGACCACAATTGCCTATTACAGGCCGGCGAACCGTCATTAGCGCCGAGAATCAGGCAATAACCGAATCATCTACTAGGGTGATTGAGCGTACTAGTGCTGCACCCTCGCACACTGCCGACCGCCAATGGGCCCCATCGTGGTCGACTCTGGCACTCCTCCGTTGCTAGGGGGGTTGCCAGAGCCTCAAGTCAGAAAGAACCTGTTTGTGGCAGGGCCCATCAGCCCTATTGTTGACCAACTCGACGCCGAAAACCGTCGAGTCAACTCGCTCACACCTGATCACCATGGCCATCCGGGTCCTGCTTGTGAGGCCGTGGCCCTGATCCAGCAGGCTCTGTCGGGGACTAGGCAGAACCCCACTATGGTGGAATGGTCGCCCACTCCAATGAGTGGATCGCGGCGGTTTCACTCCCTGGTGGGGGAATCTCCTTCCTTCGGAGCATATTCCAATCTCCCAAGCGGATCAAGGCTAAATCCTACGATCATCAAAGAATCCCCCACGCAAATCGAGTAGTGTGACCAGTGGTTCCCCCTGGCGTTGGGAAAGGGGAGCGACGACGAGGACGAGGAGATAAGTGTGCTGGAACGTCATGAACTCCATCCTTCCCCTATTTCCGTTGCCTCGTCGCCTGCACCACCCAAACCTATGTCAGGGACCAGGGATTGCCCCATGCTTGTGGAAGAATCCCCGGCGCCCCAGTACATCATGCTGGAGGACTCTCCGGCCCCTCAGTGCATTGTTGTGGAGGAATTCCTGGTGCCTATGACCGCCATGTCTTGTCGTGGAATCTCCGGAGCCTACGGAGGACCGGGCCGGTCTTACGTCTCCGGTGCCTATGAGTGGCACGAAAGGTCGTCCATCCCTAGTGGATGATTCTCCGGCGGTGCCGAAGGTTAACAATCTGTGCAGGGGGGGAGGGAATCCGGTGGAGGGAGGTTCAGCAACCCTCCCAATAAACTTGGTCTCTCCCCCCTCAACTACATCTCCTATGGAGGACCCCGAACCGCGGGTACTGCCCAATTGGGGGGTAAATCCGGAGGTTTCAACGTGCTCGGAGCCTGTTTTTGCTTCCCATCCGCGAATCCAATCACCTATAGTGGTTCATGAGTCACCACAATATATTGTGGTGGACAAATCCCCACCGCCAACGCCACAGCCTAATACTGTTGGTCCTGTTTCCGCTCCGCCGTCACCCCGCCCCCGCCAGGCAGCTTACATCCAGCGATTGCACGGAATCCCGCACCTGATTCGGCCATCCAGTGGTGGGGGTTCGGGGGGGGCACATGCCTCTAGTGGGGGGGCGCTTGCGCCTGTTGCTACGCGCCCCACACCCCTGTCTCGCCCTGCGGAGGGGCCCTCTGATCCTTCCGTGGCTGGGGGGGCTGCTGGCGGAGGCGGTGGTGGGTCATCTCCTCCTCGTCGGGGAGGGGTCCCTGGTTTTGACATTCTGGGGGCCCCGCTCAAACACGGGGGGAGGCTGAAGTCAAGCACACCTGCGGGTGTCCCCGGTATGTGGTGCACTATGAAACATGCATCCAATCACTGATGGCTCAGGTGCAGGACTTGCGAGCTCAAAATCTAGAGTTGCAGCGATCCCAGCAGGAGCTCTCTTAGGCAGTAGCCTCCACTGGTGACATCAGTCAGTCCTACGGGGACCGGATGACCCAAATCGTGTCTATGTTGGCTAAGTTTGACGCGGTGTTTCAGGGCTACGAACGGGATTCTAAGGCGGTGGAGCCTAGTGTGTCGGATCATCTTAAAATGTCCAACAGCAACACGGCTAAATGCTTTAGCGTAGTGGAAACGCTCGCTACGCGTTACGCCGCCGTTGCATCTAGGATGGATGCGTGGGACCACTGGTACTCCACGCCTGCAGAACTGGATACAGTGGTCTTCCCCCCGCCATCGGCGCCTCAACCCGTCCCTGATCCTGAGCCGGCAGCGACTACGGCGCCCATGGGCGCGCCATCCGGTCCATCCGGGGGTGGTTGTGTCCTTCCTTTCTCCGTCCACCCATCCAACGATTGCATCTACCATCCGAGCGCTTGTCCGGATTCGGGCTGGCCAGGGGGGGGGGGGGGGGGCAACCAACGCCCCCATCACCAAGAACCTACTTCATGGAGGGGAACCGCCGGAAAGCAGAAAGAACCTGCTATCCCCGAGTGGAGGGCGGCGGCTAAGGGCAAAGAACACCCCACGGAGCCTACAGCCCCGTGCACCGGTGCGGAGGAGAATACCTCTTCGTTGGAAAACATCAATCCCCTCACGAAAAATGTTTTCACTTCCCCCTGAAACCTTCGAGAAAGATGTCCTTGATTAGTGCCCTAGATATTTTGGTGAAATCCTGCAGGTTTTGAAGTTGAAAACCCAAACCAAAGCAGCAAGTAGAGCAAGAACAGGATGTGGATCGAATCAATGAATAGTTTTCAAACCCAGTGTAACACAGAAGGGCTGCAGATAGACAAAGCAGATATAAATACAAAGATTCAATCACAAAAGGATAAAACAAATGATTTTTATATGAAAACTGGCATGACTCTTGCTTCCCAATTAGCCTCAAGCACTTCATGTGCACTCTTTTGGATGAAATGGAGTTGGTTGGGAATATGGGGCAAAGGAGTTAGGCCTGTCGAAGATTATGACTTGGCCAAGCAACTGAATTCAGAAACAGTTAAAAAGTAGAACCACAATAAGTGGTAGAAACAATTGAGTATAGGGGTCTTTGGGTGGGAGACCACTAGGCTTAACCTCCAAGGCCTAAGGCATGGAATGCCTATTTTATTTCGGTATAACCTCCATGAAGGAAGATACCTCCGCTCAGTTGAGTGGTAGGGGTGAACTTCATGGGGGCTAGGGTTATAACCCTAGTTACTTTGAGAAAGTGTACTTAAAGCTTCAAAAGAGGGATAAAAAATACTTAAGTAAGTCTTAGCATCAACAAAAGGGTTTTAAGGGTGGCTTGGCCTGGATCAAGCCCTCCAAGAACGACATGGCAGTGACTTTTTCTTACTCCCCCCTGGAGTACTAGTTGATCAAGCTAGTAGGACCAAGGAAAAAGGCTCAAATATTCCCAAAATTTCCCCAGAAAATGCATCAAACCTACCAAAAACATTCTCATCAGTTCATAGAAGCCTATCACACTGTAGGTACCCTTGAAAAAACAGTGTAATGTACCGTGAATGATGTCCCTTAGATGGGGCATTCCTCAAAAGTCGCCAGCGTGCGGCGAAAACATTCGGTAAAAATTTGGGGGTAGTGGGGTTTGAACCCAGGACTCCCTCCCTAGAGCACACATGCTTGCCCAATAGGGTACAGTCGAACGCTCTAATGCGGACGGCTATCGCTGCATAAACAGCAATTCAGTAAACGTCCTGACCAAGGGCCAGGGCGGAGCAATACTCCCAATGGAGGACACAAATCTCCAGGAGCTGAAAAAAATAGAAAATGAAACCAACAGGGAGTGAATCCTGTGGTTTAGCGAAAGGTGTAGCGATCTAAGAAGTCAAATCGCTAAATTTTGACGAAACAACGCGAGTAATCGTCATTTTTACACTAGAACTTACTGTTGCAGACAAGCGCAACAGAAGCGGACTCCAGAAAAAGGGTTGCGCAAGCGTAAACGGCTCAAGAAAAAGAAGGCACGAGCCGTAGTTTTTAAAGTGCTAAAGGAAATTTTTGCACAGTTGCATCAAAAGTTTTATAAACTTTAGGCAAAAGTATCGAAAATCAACCCACACCACAGAGCAGGTGGACAACCCACCTCCCAGGTATGCTAGTGTCATTTCACACGCATGCATTGCTTTCGTGTTGGTTGCTTCGTTAAAACGTTAAGGTTGTCACCGCTGTGTTCGTTGGGGGTTCGGGTGCTCCTCTCCTCTGCTCTGCACAGGTCAAAACAAAAATGAAAGGTATGCGATGCGAATGGAGCGCGCAGCGCGCAGGTAGCGTTAGTATATGCGCTGTGCTTGCGATGCATGTGCCAAATTGAGGCATTCACACGCTGTGTCACCTTCCCTGTGCCCCAATTCACCCTTGTTTTCTCTTCACAGGTAAGAAAAGAAAGTGCTTGCTCGTGTTCGTGTTGCCGTAGCGCTAAAATAGGGTTGCTTAAAACACTTAGGCTTGTTTTGCGCTGTGCAGTGCGCCACTCTCTCCCCTCTTCCTGCAGGAAACAAGACAAGGAAAGCATGCATGACACACAGTGCATTAATCGTATAGGGTGTTTTATAGTTCGCCGTAGGTTTGTTTAAGCGCGTAGGGTTGTTTTGCGCTCGTGTCTTCCTCGTTATTCACATGATGCGTGGTGAGTAAGGTAGGTAAGCCCAGGAGGAGCTCACCTCCTGGTTGAGTCACCCTGTGATTGGTTGTGATGGGTTAAAGCAGGAGACAGTATGAGGTAATGGGAAACCCAGTGCATACCTGTGCTAAAGAAGGTCCCTACCAGAACCGGCCTCTGCTGTACCCCTTCCACCATTTCCTGTCACTCCTGAGGTCTTGGTTCTCACCAGGTTCTGCATGATCCTGCCCTATCCTGCACAATTTCCAACAAAAAATAGTAAAATATGGCTCCTTCACACAAATCCTGATCCCTTGCAATAACCAACTGCCAAGTATAATAGCTCAAATCCAAAAAATCCACACTGAGGGCTTCCAAGGATGTTTGAGGTCCCGCGTTGACACTCAACAACTCCTTTCAGCACGCCGGTCATCTCACGGTGCACACGGAGACACGGGCGTTGGGCATGCACATAGAATTGCACCAATAGAATGATGGAAAAAGAAGCCCTGAAATTGGCATATGAACACAAATCAAGCAAAATTGGGGAAAGATGGAAACATACACAATCACAGCCATAGACCCCTCATTCCCTGGACTCAAGACCTTCCCTTGACTCGCCAACATGCTGCCCTGAACCCGGTCAAATAAGATGGCTAAATGCCATGTGTCAAAAGTCACTACACAAACCCCAAAAATGTGTTCACTCCCAAGCCTCTAAATCCTAGCCCAATAGGGGAAGTGGCGTGTCATGGCCTAGAGTGGCACTCAGAACCATGCCCTACCCTGACCTAACTTTGGTTGGACTTGGAGCCGATTGGGCTTGGAGAATTGCCCCATTAAGATGACCTCACAACATAACAAAATTAGGCAAATCACACCATAATGCCCAAAATTCAATTATATACTCAAAATGCATACGGCAAATGTTCAAATGCTCCATGCATGTGTCAAACCGGAAAGTAATATACAAGGGTGATATAGACCAAAGGTCCATGCCCAAGAATATCCCAACCCTGGCTCCCAAACCCCTCCGGATATATACATGCCATTATTCACAAGTCAACTCACGAATTTGAGATGTAGTTTTCTGAGGCCCCGTGTGCCACGCCAAAGTGACCACGTGATCCGGCATATGGTGAGGTGCAGCACCGAAGCATATGCCAACATATAAGCAACATACCATAGTTCACGAATCTCTAGGCACGTTACTGTTAGCCGACCAGTTGAGCACATAACACACAAAAATGAGCATAAAATGAGGTCAAAAACATGCAAACAATGCCAAATTCAAGATAATCACAATAGTATATAACTTCGCTCACCCATGGTATCAACATATGGTTCAAAACACAATTGCTTAGGACCATTTGCGAACAATTCCCCCACTTGGATCCCCACATGGACGCATAAGGACACCTTCGAACCTCCTCACGACACGCACCATGAAAATGGGAAAATCGATAGAGGCGCTTGTGGGTCGCTCTGTAAGCCTTCCCACATGCACTATATGTGCGGTAGACTTAGTCTAGCGCTATGGAGCTCACCATTAGGACATGGGCGAAGCCCTTGGCACGTATGACTCCACATATCTTCCTACAAACGGAGATATATAACATGGGCGTGAGCATAGCGAAGCACATACCATGCATATAACACATACCCTCAAAAATGGCTCCCACCGTGGTATGTCATGACCCTCCATGGCCATAACTTCACGTTAAAAATACGTAGGAACCCAAGAAAAATTTCTATGCAACACCAACACTCATGCGGTACACTCCAAAGTCGAATTAAAATGTTCGGTTGCATAGTCCAAGAATTTTATATCACTTTCTACCCTCTTGACCATTATCGCTTGCTACACCAGGCATATGTACACATCAAAGGCATTTGACGCTTCTCAAATTAAGTTGAGACCAAGGCAATTCCACCCCATATCTCAAAATTGTAACTCCTTGCAGTGAGCCGGAGATATGAGTTTTCAAAGTGGCCTCACGAATCAATTTTGTTTCGCATATATCTCCAAGAAAAATGAAGGAGACAACAAAAGGAAGGTTGATTCGTGAGCGGGGAAAAATGTAGGACCATTGAAAATTCATCATATCTAGTGCGGCGACCTCGAAAGCAAAAATCCGATTCTGAATGTCTGAAAAAATCGGATTAATTTTGCGAGTGTATAACATGAAAATTGCGGAAGCAACGAACCCTTTTCTGATGAAATTTAACCCTTCATCGGGGTTTCCGCTAAAATATCTGGAAATAACAGTTAACCAATCGGTTACCGCAAAATCGGAGCCAACTCACAGTCGCCGATACATTGGCAATCAGAACGAAAGGCTGAAAAATTACGGAAACATTATGACAAAAAAACCTTGTTGATTCCTGATATTCTGATATATAAATCGCAGCCGGCAGCGCCTCGGTATTGAATATGGCCGCTCATAGCTGGAATGGCCAAGCCTATCACACTATCACATCAGGTTAGGTCAGGTGGATGGGAGAATATGATATCAGCCAATGGCGGCTTGCTGTCCCAGAAATACACACCCCAAGTGACCCAAAGATGGCCACGGGGGTCCGAACCGGCTTCACCCCCCTTCTCAGAGCGTTGTATCCGCTCGGAAGTCATTGAAGAGAGGACGGCAGGACCCCAATGGGCTCCAACCCCCGCCCCCCCCCATGTCCCAAGGACACATGGAGGCCCCACATACGGCGTAGGCGTCCCCCATGCCCCAAGGGAGGGGTGAGTACACTGATAATCGGTGCCCTCCGCCATATCAGGTCTCCTCTTGATCTACAACATGGACCAAGGGGATCAAAGATAGAGAAACGTCGTCGGTTAACCTAAATACGTATACCACAATAAATTATATATATGTGGAGACCCAATGAAGAGGATATATGGCCAATCAGAGCCCAAAAATCCCCGGATTAACGCCCTCAACCGTCTCCCAAGCACAGAAACAAACAAAAATGCCAAGGTGAATCCATCACGGTGCTGCTGCAGCCACCAAATGGACCAATACGTCCTTGACATCCAAGGAAATGTTCTTTTTCCTTAAATAATCCATCCAGACCGTAGTATACCTCGGCATAAAGCTGCTCGGAGGCTCCCACGAATCTCTGGATGCGGCAAATCCCTTCCAACGGACCTTATATAGCCTCCCCCCGGGCGTCCCTGGGTCTGGCTTGTCCGTCAGGATCCTCTCGGCGGTGAAGTCGTCGTCCTCACCCTCGTCATCCGAGTCCACATCGCCGGCCGTGAACTGGAAGGGTGACGGGACGTCCGCTGGGGTCTGGTGCTCGGGAACGAAGCTGGGTATGGTCGCGGTCCAGGATCTTGTTATCCCCCACAGGAACCGCATACACATCCTGCCCGACCTTCCGAACGATTACCCCCGGCACATACAAAGACGCCTGCCGATGCCTGGACAGGACATCCTTGTGGTGCCGCCCCACCCATACGGTGTCTCTGAGAGCATATTTCTGGACGTTTCCTTGCTTGAAGTACTTGGCCCTCTTCCCATTCTTGTCCTGAAGTGCTTTGCACACCATGGCCGCCGTGTCGTCCGCCTCAGCCATCATAGCGTTCGCATCCCGGGCCACTTTGCCATGGTTCAACCACGGGAGAGTGCGTGACACTCGATCCTGTAGGAACAGGATACCATGGGGCGACAGTCCAGTGGGCCCCGAAAGGTCGTGGTATGCCTGGAGTACTCTCCACAGCAAATTATACCAGTTCCGGCCCGGTTCGTCAATGTGCAGCTGGCAGAACTTTTCGAACATCTGCCGCCCGGCCACCTCAGCCCGGCCATTCCACCGGCTGTGGTACGCCACGGTCTTGGCGTGCCGAATCCCCATGTGCTTGCACATCGTCTTGAACCACGTCCCCACAAATGAACTGCCCCGATCGCTGCAGATGACAGCTGGGACATCAAAAATTGTCAGCCAATGCCTGATCATTGCATTAGCGACGGTCTTGGCCTGCAGACCCACTCCATGCTTGTCCTTCTTGTCCTTCTTCTGGGACTTCTTGCCCGGGACCGCCACAATATACCCGCTGTGCCTATCCACCGCCAGGATGACACAGTCGTAGGTCTCTCCTTCCACGGTGACCTCAGGCATGGCGAATACATCCATGGCCACGGACCGCATAGGGGCCTCCGGTATAGCCGTGTACACCGGGTTGCCAGCCGTGGACTGGTTGGGGCTCTTCGTGGCCCGACACACTGCGCAGTCGCTGCAGTACTTGTCCAGGATGGCGTAGTACCCCGGTGGGAACTTGAAGCGCCACTCCAGGTCCTGCTGCATCTTGTCCCGACCAGGATGCATGAGCTGGGCGTTATGCCAGTGGTTAATGAGCTTCTCCATTCGGTTCTCAGGGACCAATAGCTTGTCCTTGAGGAATAATCTATCCCCATCCTCGGTCAAGCCCTCAGGCCATTTGTCGTCCGACGGGGCGCTCACGGCATTCCAGTACCTGCTCCAGTGGTCGGATGCCGCGTAGTCATCTGACCAGTCCTCTGTCAGCACCGACCTGACTAGCTCTACGGGGGCCACCATCCATTGCTCAAGGGTTTCCTCTTGAATAGCTTGGACGTGGGCGCCCCGGAACTTGGCTACGTCTGTACGGTTTGCCATCACCACAAAGCACTTGACCCCCTCTTGCTCCATGGCCTTCTCCATCTCGATGATGCGCTTGGCCTCTTCAGTTTCCTCGGCGTCCCCATGGCTGGATATGTCCATCCATGCCTTGCCCGGGGGGTAGGCCCATCCACTGAGGCAATCTGCCACAGTGTTGTCCTTCCCCGGGACGTACACGACGCTGAGGTCGAACTTGGCGAACGTCTTATGCCATCGGGCCCTCCTTGCCGCCGGTCCCGAGGGGGTGTCGACGTGATCCTTGTGCCAGCTCTGCAAGGACTGATGGTCAGTACAAACCACCACCGGTTGTAATCCGATGTGGCCAGACGACTTCCTGAGCGCACAAACAATGGCGTACGTCTCCTTCTCCCTCGCGGTCCAGGTTCAACGTTGGCCCTCGGCCAGGATCCGGCTCCAAAACGCCACGGGTACCTGCGACCCGTTGTCCCGGACCTGCTCGAGGACTGCCCCCACAGCATAATCCCAGGCGTCCGTTCGTAGCACGAATCCTTTGTCCGGGTCCACCAGGAATAGCCCCAGCTGCCCCAGGAGTCGCTCCTTCAGGCGGCTGAACGCATCTTCGGCCTCAGGGGTCCAGGCAAGCTTCTTCTTGCTCCCCTTCCGGCCATCGAACTTGCCCACCTGCAGCATCTTGTGCAGTGGGCCCGATAGTTCAGCATACATTCGGACATAGCCCGAATAGTAGTTGCAGAACCCAATGAAGGATCGGAGTTCGCTGATGGTCTGGAGTCTCTCCCAGTGGTGCAGGGACGCCAGCTTCCCAGGCATGGGACGGCGTTGCCCGTGACGAAGCACGTGACCCGCGAACTGAACTTCCTTCACGAAGAGTAAAGAAGGTCCCTACCAGGACCGGCCCCCGCTGTGCCCCTTCCGCCTGTAACCCCTGCTGACTTGCTCCTGATCAAGGATTGCATTAATCAAAATCCAGGGTTCCAAATCCAAAAATATAGAAAATACTATCCTCCTTCAACCCTGAACAGCAACCAGATCCCACAAATACAGCAATAACCCAATCCACAATCCAATCCACGCTGCGGCCTTCCGTTCAGCACACCGATCGTCCCACGGTGGCGGGCATGTACAAGAATTGCACCAAAGAGGAAAGCCCTGAAATTGGCATATGAACACAAATAAAGCAAAGTTGGGGAAAGAGGTAAACATACACATTCACAGCCATAAACCCCTCATTCCCTGGACTCAAGACCTTCCCTTGACTCAACAACATATTGCCCTGAACCAGGTCAAATGAGATGGCTGAATACCATGTGTCACAAGTCACTACACAAACCCCAAAAATGTGTTCACTCCCAAGCCTCTAAATCCTAGCCCAATAGGGGAGGTGGCGTGTCATGGCCTAGAGTGGCACTCAGGACCATGCCCTACCCTGACATGAACTTGGTTGGACTTGGAGTCGATTGGGCTTAGAGATATGCCCCATGAGTTTTAACTCATAACATGCCAAAACTGCCAATTCACACCATATTGGCCACATATCAAATATATGCTCAAAATTGAAGCTACCACTTAACCGAAGGCTCAAAGCATGCATGGAATCGAAGTCTAGTATTCATGGAGGATATAGACCAAAGATCAATGCCCATGTACATCCCCACTTTACCCTCGAAACCCCTTCGGATATGGGCGCCCCGCACTGCCCAAGTCAGCCCATGATCTTGAGACCAATTCTTGTAATCCTTCCTGCGCCAAGCCAAATGGAGTACGCGATCCGGCATATGGTGGTGTTCATATCCAAAGCAGATGCCAACATATGAACAACATACCATGGTTCGACTCTCCATAGGCTTCTTGCTGTTTGCCGACCAGGTAAGTACACAAAATGCAAAAATGAGCAAGATTGACGTCAAAAACATGAAAATATGTCCGAATACCAAGTTGTCATGATAGTATATCTCTATGCTCACCCATGATATCCGCGCATGGTTCAATATACAAATGATTGGAAACATTTGCAAACATTTCCCCCACTTCGATCCCCAATCAGGCGCATGGAGATACCTTCGCCACTCGTATCTACATGCCCCATGAAAATGGGAGTGCACTCATGGATCTCTTTGTCAAACATACCATGAGCAATACATACGCGGTAGACTTAGTCTAGGGCATTGAATTCCACAATTGGGACATGGGCAAAGCCCTTGTCACGTGTGGCTCCCCATCTTTTCGGCCACACGAAGATATATAACATGGGCGTGAGCATATCAAGACATATACCATGCATATAACACATACCCTCAAAATGTGGCTCCCACCATGATATGCCATGCCCCTCCATGGTCATAACTTTGCGTTAAAAATACGTAGGAACCCAAGGAAAGTATCTATGCAACCCCAACACTCATGCGGTACACTCGAAAGTCGCAATAAAATATACGGTTGCATGGCCCAAGAGTTGTAAACCACTTTCTACCCCCTTTGTCCTTTTCCCTTGCTACACCGGGCATGTGTACACACCAAAGGCGTTTGATGCTTCCTGAATTAAGTTGAGACCAAGGCGGTTCCAACCCAATTCTCGAAATTGGTATACCTCACCGTGAGCCGGAGATATGACCTTTTAAAGTGGCCTCCCGAATCAATTTTGTTTTGCCTATATCTCCAAGAAAAACAAAGGACACAACAAAAGGAAGGTTGATTCGTGATCCGGGAAAAATGTAGGACCACTCGAGATTCGTCATATCAAGTGCGGCGATGTCGAAGTGGAAAATCCGATTCTGGAAGTCTGAAAAAATCAGATTAACTTTGCGAGTGTATAATATGAAAATTGCGGAAGCAACGAACCCTTTACTGATGAAATCTGACCCTACATCGGGGTTTCCGCCATAATATCTGTAAACCTACAGTTAACCATTCGGTTACCGCAAAATCGCGAGCCAACTGACAGTCGCCGATACATTGACTATCAGAACGCAAGGCTGAAAAATTACGGAAACATTATGATAAAAAAACCCTGTTGATTCCTGATATTCTGATAGATAAATCTCAGCCGGCGGCGCCTCGGTACTGATTATGGCTGCTCATAGCCGGAATGGCCAAACCTATCACACTATCACATCGGGTTAGATCAGGTGGATGGGAGAGTATGATATCAGCCAATGGCAGCTTGCCGGCACATAGATACACACCCCAAGTGACCCAAAGACGGCCACGGGGGTCCGAACCGGCTTCACCCCCCTTCTCAGAGCGTTGTTACCGCTCGGAAGTCATTGAAGAGAGGACGGGAGGACCCCAATGGGCTCCAACCCCCGCCCCCCCCCATGTCCCAAATACACATGGAGGCCCCACATACGGCGTAGGCGTCCCCCATGCCCCAAGGGAGGGGTGAGTACACTGATAATCGGTGCCCTACGCCATATCCGGTCTCCTCTTGATCTACAACATGGACCAAGGGGATCAAAGATAGAAAAACGTCGTCGGTCGACCTAAATAAGTATACCACAATGAAATATATATGTGGAGATCGAGTGAAGGGGGTATATGGCCAATCAAGGCCGAAAAATCCCCGGATGAACGCCCTCAGCCGACTCACAAGCACAGAAACAAACAAAAATGCCAAGGGTGATCCATTACGGTGCTACTGCAGCAGCCAAATGGACCAACACGTCCTTGACATCCAAAGAAATATTCTTTTTCTTCAGATAGTCCATCCAGACCGTGGTATACCTCGGCACAGAACTGCTCGGAGGCTCCCACGAATCTCTGGATGCGGCAAATCCCTTCCAACGGACTTTTTAAAACCTCCCCCCAGGCGTCCCCGGGTCCGGCTTGTCCGCCAGGATCTTCTCAGCGGTGAAGTCGTCGTCCTCACCCTCGTCGTCTGAGTCCACATCGCCGGCCGTGAACTGGAAGGTGACGGGACGTCCGCTGGGGTCTGGTGCTCGGGGACGAAGCTGGGTATGGTCACGGTCCAGGATCTTGTTCTCCCCCACACGAACCGCATACACATCCTGCCCGACCTTCCGCACGATTACCCCCGGCACATACCAAGATGCCTGCCGATGCCTGGACAGGACATCCTTGTGGTGCCGCTCCACCCACACGGTGTCTCTGAGAGCATATTTCTGGACTTTTCCCTGCTTGAAGTACTTGGCCCTCTTCTCATGCTTGTCCTGAAGTGCCTTGCACACCTTGGCCGCCGTGTCGTCCGCCTCAGCCATCATAGCATTCGCATCCCGGGCCACTTTGCCATGGTTCAACCACGGGAGAGTGCGTGACACTCGATCCCGTAGGAACAGGATGCGATGGGGCGACAGTCCAGTGGGTCCCGGAAGGTCGTGATACGCTTGCAGTACCCTCCACAGCAAATTGTACCAATTCCGGCCCGGTTCGTCGATGTGCAGCTGGCGGAACTTCCCGAACATCTGCAGCCCGGCCACCTCAGCCCGGCCATTTGACCGGCTGTGGTATGCCACGGTTTTGGCGTGCCGAATCCCCATGTGCTTGCACATCGTCTTGAACCACGTCCCCACGAATTGACTGCCCCGATCGCTGCAGATGACAGCTGGGACATCAAAAATCGTCAGCCAATGCCTGATCATGGCATTAGCGACGGTCTTGGCCTGCAGCCCCACTCCATGCTTGTCCTTCTTGTCCTTCTTCTTGGACTTCTTGCCAGGGACCGCCACGATATACCCACTGTGCCTATCCACCGCCAGGATGACACAGTCGTAGGTCTCTCCTTCCACGGTGACCTCAGGCATGGCGAATACATCCATGGCCACGGACCGCATAGGGGCCTCCGGTATAGCCGTGTACACCGGGTTGCCCGCTGTGGAGTTGTTGGGGCTCCTCGTGGCCCGACACACGGCGCAGTCGCTGCAGTACTTGTCCAGGATGGCGTAGTACCCCGGTGGGAACTTGAAGCGCCACTCCAGGTCCTGCTGCATCTTGTCCCGACCCGGATGCATGAGCTGGGCGTTGTGCCAGTGGTCAATGAGCTCCTCCGATCGGTTCTCAGGGACCAGTAGCTTGTCCTTGAGGAACAGTTTGGCCCCATCCTCGGTCAAGCCCTCAGGCCACTCGTCGTTCGACGGGGCGCTCACGGCAATCCAGTACTTCCTCCAGTGCTCGGATGCCGCGTAGTCATCCGACCAGTCCTCTGTGAGCACCGACCTGACTAGCTCTACAGGGGCCACCATCCATTGCTCGAGGGTTTCCTCTCGAATAGCTTGGACGCGGGCACCCCGGAACTTGGCCAGGTCCGTACGGTTTGCCATCACCACAAAGCACTTGACCCCCTCTTGCTCCATGGCCTTCTCCATCTCGATGATGCGCTTGGCCTTCTCGGTTTCCTCGGCGTCCCCATGGCTGGATATGTCCATCCAAGCCTTGCCCGCGGGGTAGGCCCATCGACTGAGGCAATCTGCCACAGTGTTGTCCTTCCCCGGGACGTATACGACGCTGAGGTCGAACTTGGCGAACGTCTTATGCCACCGGGCCCTCCTTGCCGCCGGTCCCGAGGGGGTGTCGACGTGATCCTTGTGCCAGCTCTGCAAGGACTGATGGTCCGTGCAAACCACCACCGGTTGCAATCCGATGTGGCCAGACCACTTCCTGAGCGCACAAACAATGGCGTACGTCTCCTTCTCCCTCGCGGTCCAGGTGCGGCGTTGGCCCTCGGCCAGGATCCGACTCCAAACCGCCACGGGTACGTGTGACCCGACGTCCCGGATCTGCTCGAGGACTGCCCCTACAGCATAGTCCGAGGCGTCCGTCCGTAGCACGAATCCTTTGTCCGGGTCCACCAAGAATAGTCCCAGCTGCCCCAGGAGTCGCTCCTTCAGGCGGCTGAACGCATCTTCGGCCTCAGGGGTCCAGGCAAGCTTCTTCTTGCTCCCCTTCCGGCCATCGAACTTGCCCACTTGCAGCATCTCGTGCAGCGGCCCCGACAGTTCTGCATACATTCGGACATAGCCCGAATAATAGTTGCAGAACCCCATGAAGGATCGGAGTTCGCTGATGGTCTGGGGCTGTTCCCAGTGGTGCAGCGACGCCAGCTTCCCAGGCATGGGACGGCGTTGCCCGTGACCAACCACGTGACCCGCGAACTCCACTTCTTTCACGAAGAGTGAGGCTTTGGTGGGCTTGCACACCATGTTGTGTTTGTCCAACTCGCTGAGCAGTCGGCGCAGATCCTTCTCATGCGCGTCGATGAGCTCGTCCTCAGTCATGTTCTCCGTGCCGGACCCGATGATGATGTCATCCACGAAGGGATCGGCAGAGTCCCGGACAGGACTGAGTAGGTCCTCCATCATGCGCTGGAAAGCGGCGTTGCCATTCTTGGCGCCCATAGGCACCACTTTCCACTGCATGGGCCCCAGCGGCGTCGACATCGCTGTACAGGGCCTGGAGTCCGGGTGTAGCGGCATCTGGTGATAGCCGTGTTTCAGGTCCAACACCGTGAAGATCCACTTTTTCTGTTGCTTTTGGAGGATGGAGTCGATCAGGGGAAGGGAGTACGAGTCGTGCTCGGTTTGCTCGTTCAAACCGCTGTAATCCACCACCAACCTCCACGCGCCCTTCTCATTCTCGGGCACGATGAAGGCTGGGCTGGCCCACTCACTGTCGGAGGGTTCGATCCATCCTCGCTCAATGAACTCGGCCAACAACTTCTTCATGGCCTCGGCCGGATCGCCCTGAAGTTGGTACTCCCGATGACGATAGATCTTGGGGTTCGGCTTCAGCTTGATCCTCGCTGTGCCAAACCTCCCACGATCTGGAGGGTTCTTGTTGGCGATGCCACTGAATAGCCGCGGATAGGCATTGATCAGCCTCTCCTTCAGCTCGGCGACCTTCGGGTTCTCCTGGGCCTCTTCAGCCGCTTGCTTTGGTATCGATACAACCGACCGCACTGCGGTGTAGGCCTCTTCCGGGTCCGAATCCGACTTCTCCTCGTCCGATATGCCGTCTTCATCGTCGTGGGGCATGCTTCCCACCGACAATCTTCAAAAATTTGCGGCATCAGGCTGGTTCTGGTCGCTCTCGGCACCCATTCTTGGAAAATCCCATGTCGGCGGGTCCGACCCAACCGGACCATCATATTGGTCCGCGATGTGATCCATGACCCTCACCACGAACTCATCCTTCTCGTACTTGCCGGTGACCAACATCTTGTCATCTCACCAATGCGGAGATGTGACCATGGCCCGCCTCTTCTTGGCTGCCACACGGTCGTGCATCCCCATCCGCATGTACTTGACGACGTTGTCGATCTCGGCGTGGGACAGGACGTCAATGCCATCAATAGGCTGATCCGTCCGCTCCTTGGGCTGAAACATGACCTTCATGGGCACCGCCTCCACCCTACGGATGAATGCTTCATCACCCGTGGGCTGGGCTTGCGCCCCATCCACCAGGAAAGCCTTGGTACCCCACGCTTGACCCGGGGAGGGCATTGATAAACCCTTGGCGTCGATAGACAGATCCTCCTCTGGACCGAATGACATCTCGTTCAGGATGATGGAGTCCAGCGTCGACTTGAGACCTTCCAGCGGACATGGGGTGGATCCTATGCCGGTTATGACCAGGATCCCCTCCGCCCTATCCGCGACGATCTTCTCCACCGTACGTCTGGTATTGTCCAGGGAGCTATGCCAATACATGGGCCCCCACTCCTTCAAACCCCAATGCCTGTGCCAGGCTGAGTCCCCTCGATGCCAATGCCTCCTACACTCCCGCAAAAGTGGGGCATCTGGGGAAGCGAAGACGTCCGTCTCGGGCGCTTCGGCTCCCAGCGTCTGGATCATCCTGTCATACACCTGCGGCGCCATTCCATACCCAGTGAGCTGAACTCCGCGGTCTCCTCTGGACTTGGCACTCACAGCTTGCACCGCTCGGACGATCCGATCCTCTTCCTCAGCATTCCATTGGGATGATCCGCATGCATAGTCCGTGGACAGCCATGTGAGGCATTCATCATCCTCCGGGACCAGCGTTGCACGATGGGGAAGGGCTCCAATGGTGATTGCCACCATGAAGTCATACCCCATGATCATAGCCCAATCTGTAATGTCGGCCACATAGAAGTTCCCGGATAGAGTGCTTCTCTTCGCCAGATCAGGGCGGTTCACGCGCTCATGTTCCCAGAATTCCATACTGATAGTGGCCTCATGGGTGCCACCACCCATGATCTCTCCATTGGCCACCTTCAGGCGTACCGGTCTCCGGCTGGGCTGCAGGGATTCCTCCTTGATCAACCCTCTCCGGACCAGGCTCACCTGGGCACCCGTATCCACCAGAACATCCACCACCAACTCCTCTTGTCCGCACCGTACACGCACCTTCAAGTGCAACTGCCGCTCGTCACATGCGGTGTATGGACGACTCTCACGGCATGCAACTCTAGCACGTCCGGGTGCATCAGGACTTTGGGGGTATGGTCACGGATGGTGTAGATCTTGGGCTGGTCCTGCCCGTCCACGGGGCTCTCTGTGGTCGCTCCTTCCTTCTTGCCACGTCCCTTGCCCACCTAAACCTCCCTTGGCAGGGCACTCCAGGGGTTGGGAGTGGCAAAACTCAGTGGTTTTGGCTCTTCTGGAGCCTTCTTCGGCACCCGATGTGCCTTCGCTCTCTCTGGGATTCCACTGATTTTCGGAGGAGAGACCTCCGAGGTCCCACTCCCGTGGGGGCTCCTCTAGACTTGACTTCGCGCAGCCCCTTCCGGCTGCGATCCGCCAGGACTTTGTCCACCACGTTGCTGGGCTTTGAGTTCCTCCAACGTCCTCAACATGTCCTCAGCAACCTCCTCGATCGACCTCACTCGTCGGTTATGGCCAGGTCCACCACCATAGCCTCTTCCTCCGCCTTTCCCTTGGCGTTTGCCTTGGCCCTTTCCCCCGTCTCCGCCCTTCGCCTTCCAATCGGCAATCCGCTGCTCCTTGGGCTTCTTCTCGGGGTGGGCGGCGAAGTAGGCCTTCTTGTCCGCCTCATACACCTTGCACTGACGGTGGTCATGTGCATGGTTGTTTCCCTTGCCATAACAGACCCAGCACCCGTCGTGCTGAGACCTGTACTCCCGGAACGAGAGCGGTGGGTTCCCCATCCTCCTTGGCTTATTGCCCTTCTTGGGTCCCACCCGGCTCCATCTGGACCGATCCTGCCCATGGTCCCTCACGTTGTGCGCCACAAACGCGAAGAAATGAACCTCCTCGTGATCCTCCTGGGACCAGGTCCAGTGGTCTTGGCCAGTTCCACTACCATCCTCCGCGGAGTTGGCCTTGTCCTCCTGGATCTCCCGATGATGGCGGTCTTCTCGGTGGCCTCGTTGTCCATGACCATGTCGATCCTGCACGTGGGCCTCGTTCTTCGCATTGAGCTTCAACTCCACCGTGATTTACTTCACGATCTCGTCCAGGCTCATGCGGGCGAAGATGACCTGCATCCTCAACGGCTCCCCGCGCCTCCACTCCACGTTGTTGAGGCGCAGCAACCTTTGCCCCATGGAGTCTCCAAATACCTCCACGTACACGGCGTTCTGCAGTCCCAACATCCGGTTGGGCTCGCCCAGGTTCCTCCTGAAGAACTCCATGATACCCGCATGGGTATCCTCCGCCGCCATGATCCTCACCGCCACGCGCTTCTTCGCTCTCTTCTTTTCCTCGTCCTCCACTCTCCTCTTCCAGTGGCCGGGGAGGATCTCCTTCAGCAAGTGGCGGATCTCGCTGGACTCGTTCCAGTCCTCAACCAGCTTGAAGCTCCGTCGGTACTTCCGCAGGTACCGGTTCCACTCCCGGACCCGCAACTCACCGCGGTCCAGCTGCAGCGGGATGGACCACAAGTCCTCCAGCTTCTGGTTCGGAGCGTCCTCCCGCTCCTCATCCTCCAACCACTGGAGGCAGGCCTGCTCCGTACGGATCAGTTCTTCCCGGATCTGATCCCGCAGCTCCTCCTTCAGGTCCTGCGCCAGCCGGTGTGGGAATGTCCGGCATACCCACTTGTCCCGCGGGGCTCTCCGCATCTCACTGACGACCTCCTCGGCAAAGTCCTCCCAATCCAGGATGAAGTCATCCAGGTTGGAGGGGTTGCCATCGTAGTAGGGTATTTTGATTCCCCTGAGGTCGTTAATCCTGATGGCGTCTCCGACGTCCCCAGCCACCACTCCACCGAGATGGATACCACCTGTGGCCGGGGGGTGTGAGTACACTCCCCGTACATCCCTCTCCTCCGTGGAGTGCGGTCCAGTTGGGCCTGGACCCATGGGGTTTGGAATGCGGGAAGGACTTGCTCCATCGGCCGTCCATATCCCCGTATTGGGGTCCTTCGTCCACAGGTTTCCGCCTGGATGACCTCGATCATGTCCGTCGGCGCTTCCCATGGTTCGCCCCTGCATGGTCCGGCTCTGGATCTCCTCTTCCGCATAAACTGCATGGGCAGTCGTAGTGATCGGTAGATCCTGGGCGGCATGGGACATCTGTACCGTCAGGCTCCTTGGGTCTGTGGTTACGTGCCCTTCCCGCATGGACCCAGCCGGTGCCGTGTGTTCCCCGAGCATTGTGGATTCGCTGAACATGGGAACAAACGGCAGCGCACCTGGGTCAACACGCGGAGGCGCGTACGGTGCCTCTGCAGGGCCGCCCATGGGTTTGTCCATGGCGCTCCTGAGGGTCTTGACCCGCTCCACCAGCTCTGCCGCTGCTGGCTTTGCCGGGAGCTCCGGACCCGAAGTGAGGGGCTGTAGCTCCTCTAGCCTTTTCAGGCCTCCCGACATGTCCTCCACCAGGTGGAGGAGGCTGTCCACCACTCGCTGCTGCTTCTCCAGGGCCAGCTCCAGATTCTCCCGGTACCGGTCCCGTTCCGCTCGCAGCTCCGTCATGTCTCTCTCCGCGGCCGACTGGTCATCCAGGATCCCGGCGACGTCCTCCTCTAGGCCGTCCTTCGCGTTGTCCAGGCTGTCGAGGCGATGCACGATGGCGTCCATCCCCATCTTTGGATACTTGCCGATGGGGAAGGACATGTGCTCGCAGTGGCACTCAGCGTGCCTTCCACCTGATCCGGCGCATCCCGCGGTTCCCGGCGCCTCGGACTCCTCCGCCATGGGTGTATCGCCCATGATATCCCGCGTTGGCTCCGTGTGCAGGGCCACTGGCGACGTTCTGGCTCTGGCGGGCCTCTCCAACGCCTCCGCGTCATGCTCCAGGCTGGGTTCTGGGGCCGTGTTCGCCCTTGTGGGCGGTCTGGCCGTCTCCTCCGACTCCGAAGGTTGCTCGTATGCTGTCCGATAGCCCTCGGAGTGCCCCTCGGAGTCCCACAGACCAAAACCGGCAACACCAAGCCAATAACAGCGGACCACGGGGAAAAGGGACACGGAAAAAAAAAAAAAAAAAAAAAAAAGAGAGCCACCAGCCCAGCCCGAAAGAAAGGGGATGGAGGGACAGGAACCACAAAGCCCAGAAAAAAAAAAAAAAAAGAAAAGAAAAAACCAAAGCGCAAAAAAAAAAAAAAATCACACCCCGACAACCCAGCCAAGACGGACTGGGCACAGGCGAGACCCGGGCCCAGCACGCACGCCCACACCGCGCGCCGGAACCGGAAACGGCGGGGGGCAAGCGGGGCGCCCACGAAACCACACACGTCCCAAAAGCAGGCCGAAACCGAAGCCCAACCACGAACACCACAAATAGCCGACACTAGAGGGACAACACCACAAATCGAGCCCAAAAAAACACCCACCCTAAACCCCAGCCAGGACTGACGGGGTTAACAAAACCCGCACCCAACCGCCAAACGGACCCAAACACAAACACCACACAACAGTAGGAAACCCAGTGCCCACAGCCCGGGCACTGAGGCAGCCCGTTCCATGCAGGTGACGCGGCCAAACGAGATCCGGAGCCCGGGGGTAAGGCTGCATCCTAAGGCCTGCGCTGCTTTGGGACTCGAGGCGGAGCGTGCGACACCCAAGCGCCTCGGAACCCTAGTACCAGGAACGTGCATGCACGCCTTGGGAACGGGATACGCCAGGAAGTCCGGTGAACCCCTAGGGTTCCGCCCAAAGGAGGGGACGTGCGCAAGCACGGGGGCACACCCTCCCGGCGAGACAAGCATGTCACGCTGGCGGCGATCAGCCCTCCCGGCGTAGCCCGGGGCCGCTTTGTTGGGGGCCAACAGTCAGGTCTAGCGGGAAGTAAGCCGCCTCCCCTCTTCACGCGCGAAGCCTCTTCCTGTTCGTCACAGGGGCGACGCCAGGGGGAACCATGGGGCGCCTCTCCACGACCGAGTGCACCTACCTACCCTACCTGGGGTCCGTATCCATAGCACCGGCGTCCTCTGCCGCGGGCTTGGGTGACCCGCGCTTCCGGTAGCGCCGGGCCCGTCCTCCACTGCCGCCTGAATGGCAGGCCTCCTCAGAGTCCTCCGCGGCGGAGCGGAGGTTGCATGCCTTGCGGCAGCGACGCTCGCACATGGAGACCAGGTCCTCCATGTCAAGTCCTCCTCTTCCCGAATGTCGTACTTCTCTTCGGGCTTCAACTTCCGGAGTCCGCCATGCTCTTGAGCGTCTCGGCTCTTCTCTGGCTTCAATCTCCGGCGTGGTCTCCACCGAGTCCAAAATACGCACCCGGGGCGTACTTGGGCAGGGCTCATAGGGGCCCAAGTCCCCACGTCGGCGGTAGGTAGGGGCAGCAGGTACGCCTCTGCTACCATAGAGAAGGTCCCTACCAGGACCGGCCCCCGCTGTGCCCCTTCCGCCTGTAACCCCTGCTGACTTGCTCCTGATCAACGATTGTATTAATCAAAATCCAGATCTCCAAATCCAAAAATATAGAAAATACTATCCTCCTTCAACCCTGAACAGCAACCAGATCCCACAAATACAGCAATAACCCAATCCACAATCCAATCCACGCTGCGGGCTTCCGTTCAGCACACCGATCGTCCCACGGTGGCGGGCATGTACAAGAATTGCACCAAAAAGGAAAGCCCTGAAATTGGCATATGAACACAAATAAAGCAAAGTTGGGGAAAGAGGTAAACATACACATTCACAGCCATAAACCCCTCATTCCCTGGACTCAAGACTTTCCCTTGACTCACCAACATATTGCCCTGAACCAGGTCAAATGAGATGGCTGAATACCATGTGTCACAAGTCACTACACAAACCCCAAAAATGTGTTCACTCCCAAGCCTCTAAATCCTAGCCCAATAGGGGAGGTGGCGTGTCATGGCCTAGAGTGGCACTCAGGACCATGCCCTACCCTGACATGAACTTGGTTGGACTTGGGGTCGATTGCGCTTAGAGATATGTCCCATGAGTTTGAACTCATAACATGCCACAACTGCCAATTCACACCATATTGGCCATATATCAAATATATGCTCCAAATTGGAGTTACCACTTATCCGAAGGCTCAAAGCATGCATGGAATCGAAGTCTAGTATTCATGGAGGATGGAGACCAAAGATCAATGCCCATGTACATCCCCACTTTACCCTCGAAACCCCTTCGGATATGGGCGCCACGCACTGCCCAAGTCAGCCCATGATCTTGAGACCAATTCTTGTAATCCTTCGTGCGCCAAGCCAAATGGAGTACGCGATCAGGCATATGGTGGTGTTCAACTCCAAAGCATATGCCAACATATGAACAACATACCATGGTTCGACTCTCCATAGGCTTCTTGCTGTTTGCCGACCAGGTAAGTACACAAAATGCAAAAATGAGCAAAATTGAGGTCAAAAACATGAAAATATGTCCAAATACAAAGTTGTCATGATAGTATATCTCTATGGTCACCCATGATATCCGCGCATGGTTCAATATACAAATGATTGGAACCATTTGCGAACAAATCCCCCACTTGGATCCCCAATCAGGCGCATGGAGATACCTTCGCCACTCATATCTACATGCCCCATGAAAATGAGAGTGCACTCATGGATCTCTTTGTCAAACATACCATGAGCAATACATACGCGGTAGACTTAGTCTAGCGCTTTGAATTCCACAATTGGGACATGGGCAAAGCCCTTGTCACGTGTGGCTCCCCATCTCTTCGGCCACACGAAGATATATAACATGGGCGTCAGCATATCAAGACATATACCATGCATATAACACATACCCTCAAAATGTGGCTCCCACCATGATATGCCATGCCCCTCCATGGTCGTAACTTTACGTTAAAAATACGTAGGAACCCAAGGAAAGTATCTATGCAACCCCAACACTCATGCGGTACACTCGAAAGTCGCAATAAAATATACGGTTGCATGGCCCAAGAGTTGTAAACCACTTTCCACCCTCTTGGCCCTTATCCCTTGCTACACCGGGCATGTGTACACACCAAAGGCGTTTGATGCTTCTTAAATTAAGTTGAGACCAAGGCGGTTCGAACCCAATTCTCGAAATTGGTATACCTCGCCGTGAGCCGGAGATATGACCTTTTACAGTGGCCTCACGAATCAATTTTGTTTTGCCTATATCTCCAAGCAAAACAAAGGACACAACAAAAGGAAGGTTTATTCGTGATCGGGGAAAAATGTAGGACCACTCGAGATTCGTCATATCAAGTGCGGCGATGTCGAAGTCAAAAATCCGATTCTGGAAGTCTGAAAAAATCGGATTAACTTTGCGAGTGTATAATATTAAAATTGCGGAAGCAACGAACCCTTTACTGATGAAATCTGACCCTTCATCGGGGTTTCTGCCAAAATATCTGTAAATAACAGTTAACCATTCGGTTACCGCAAAATCGCGAGCCAACTGACAGTCGCCGATACATTGACTATCAGAACGGAAGGCTGAAAAATTACGGAAACATTATGATAAAAAAACCCTGTTGATTCCTGATATTCTGATATATAAATCTCAGCTGGTGGCGCCTTGGTACTGATTATGGCCGCTCATAGCCGGAATGGCCAAACCTATCACACTATCACATCGGGTTAGATCAGGTGGATGGGAGAGTATGATATAAGCCAATGGCGGCTTGCCGGCACATAGATACACACCCCAAGTGACCCCAAGATGGCCACGGGGGTCTGAACCGGCTTCAAGAGTGAGGCTTTGGTGGGCCTGCACACCATGTTTTGCTTGTCCAGCTCGCTGAGCACTCGGCGCACATCCTTCTCATACGCTTCGATGAGCTCGTCCTCACTCATGTCTTCCGTACGGACCCGATGATGATGTCATCCACAAAGAGGTCGGCACAGTCCCGGACAGGACCGAGTAGGTCCTCCATCATGCGCTGGAAAGCGGCGTTGCCATTCTTGGCGCCCATAGGCACCACTTTCCACTGCATGCACCCCAGCGGCGTCAACATCGCTGTGCAGGGCCTTGAGTCCGGGCGTAGGGGCATCTGGTGATAGCCGTGTTTCAGGTCTAACACCGTGAAGATCCGCTTTTTTTTTTGTTTTTGGAGGATGGTGTCAATCAGGGGAAGCGAGTACGAGTCTTGCTCGGTTTGCTCGTTCAAACCTCTGTAATCAACCACCAACCTCCACTCGCCCATCTCCGTCTTGGGCACGATAAAGGCTGGGCTGGCCCACTCACTGTCGGAGGGTTCGATCCAGCCCCCCTCAATAAACTCGGCCAACAACTTCTTCATGGCCTCGGCCCGATCGCCCTGAAGTTGGTACTCCCGATGACGATGGATCTTGGGGTTCGGCTTCAGCTTGATCCTCGCTGTGCCAAACCTCCCAAGATCTGGAAGGTTCTTGTTGGGGACGCCACTGAATAGCCGTGGGAAGGCATTTTTCAGCCTCTCCTTCAGCTCGGCGACCTTCGGCTTCTCCTGGGCCTCTTCAGCCGCTTGCTTCGGTATCGATACAACCGACCGCACTGCGGTATAGGCCTCTTCCGGGTCGGAGTCTGACTTGTCCTCGTCCGATATGCCGTCTTCATCGTTGTGGGGTGCGCTTCCGACTGATAATCTTCAGAAAATTTGCGGCATCAGCCGAGTTCTTGTCACTACCGGCCTCCATTCTTGGAAAATCCCACGTCGGCGGGTCCGACCCAACCGGACCATCATATTGGTCCGCGATGTGATCCATGCCCCTCGCCACGAACTCATCCTTCTCGTACTTGCCGGTGACCAACATCTTGTCATCCCACCAATGCGGAGATGTGACCATGGCCCGCCTCTTCTTGGCTGCCACACGGTCGTGCATCCTCATCCGCATGTAGTTGACGACTTTGTCGCTCTCGGCGTGGGTCAGGACGTCAATGCCATCCATTCGCTGATCCGTCCCCTCCTTGGGCTCAAACATGACCCGCATGGGCACCGCCTCAACCCTACGGATGAACGTTTCGTCACCCGTGGGCGAGGCTTGCGCCCCATCCACCAGGAAAGCCTTGGTACCCCACGCTTGACCCGGGGAGGGCATTGATAAACCCTTGGCGTCAATGAACAACTCCTCCTCTGGCCCGAATGACATCTCGTTCAGGGTGATGGAATCCAGCGTCGACTTGAGACCTTCCCGCGGACATGGGGTGGATCCTATGCCGGTTATGACCAGGATCCCCTTCGCCCTATCCGCGACGATCTTCTCCACCGTACGTCTGGTATTTTCCATGGAGCCATGCCAATACATGGGCCCCCACTCCTTCAAACCCGAATGCCTGTGCCAGGCTGAGTCTCCTGGATGCCAATGCCTCCTACACTTCCTCAAAAGTTGGGCATCCCAGGAAGCGAAGACGTCCGTCTCGGGCGCTTCGGCTCCCAGCGTCTGGATCATCCTGGCATACACCTGCGGCGCCATTCCATACTCCGTGAGCTGAACTCCGCGGTCTCCTCTGGACTTGGCACCCACAGCTTGCACCGCTTGGACGATCCGATCCTCTTCCTCAGCATTCCATTGGGATGATCCGCATGCATAGTCCGTGGACAGCCATGTAAGGCATTTATTATCCTCCCGGACCAGCGTTGCACGATGGGGAAGGGCTCCAATGGCGTTTCCCACCATGAAGTCATACCCCATGATCATATCCCAATCGGTAATGTCGGCCACATAGAAGTTCCCGGATAGAGTGCTTCTCTTCGCCAAATCAGGGCGGTTCAAGCGCTCATGGTCCCAGAATTCCATACTGATAGTGGCCTCACGGGTGCCACCACCCATAATCTCTCCATTGGCCACCTTCAGGCGTACCGGTCTACCGCTGGGCTGCAGGGATTCCTCCTTGAACAACCCTCTCCGGACCAGGCTCACCTGGGCACCCGTATCCACCAACACATCCACCACCAACTCCTCTTGTCCGCACCGTACACGCACCATCAAGTGCAACTGCCGCTCATCACCCTGCGGTGTATGGACGACTCTCACGGCATGCAACTCTAGCACATCCGGGTGCATCAGGACTTGGAGGGTATGGTCACGGATGGTGTAGATCCTGGGCTGGTCCTGCCCGTCCACGGGGCTCTCCGTGGTCGCTCCTTCTTTCTTGCCACGTCCCTTGCCCACATACACTTCCCTTGGCAGGGCGCTCCAGGGGTTGGGAGTGACGAAACTCAGTGGTTTTGGCTCCTCTGGAGCCTTCTTCGGCACCCGATGTGCCTTCGCTTTCTCTCGGATTCCACTGATTTTCGGAGGAGAGACTTCCGAGGTCCCACTCCCGTGGGGGCTCCTCTAGACTTGGCCTGCCGCACCTCCCTCCTGCTGCGATCCGCTCAGACTTTGTCCACCACGTTGCTGGGCTTTGAGTTCCTCCAACGTCCTCAACATGTCCTCAGCAACCTCCTTGATCGACCTCACGCGTCGGTCTGGGCCGGGTCCTCCACCATAGCCTTTTCCTCCGCCTTTCCCTTGGCCCTTTCCTTGGCCTTTTTCACCGTCTCCGCCCTTTGCCTTCCAATCGGCAATTTGTTGCTCCATGGGCTTCTTGTTGGGATGGGCAGCGAAGTAGGTCTTCTTGTCTTCCTCATATACCTTGCAATGCCGGTGGTCATGTGCATGGTTGTTCCCCTTGCCGTAGCAGACCCAGCAACCATCGTGCTGTGATCTGTACTCGCGGAACGAGAGCGGCGGGTTCCCGATCCTCCGCGGTTCCTTGGGGTTCTTGGTCCTTGGGTCCAGGCGGTTCCACCTGGACGTGTCCTGCCCATGCTCCTTCATATTGTGCGCTACGAACGCGAAGAAGTGGGCTTCCTCCTGATCCTCTCGGGTGGTGGCGGTCCAGAGATTTTGGCCGCTTCCACTCCCTTCCTCCGCGGTGCCGACCGTGTCCTGCTTGACCTCTTGGTGTTGGCGATCTTCCCGATGACCTCGATGTCCATGGCCCTGTTGATCCTGCACGTGGGCCTCGTTCTTGGCGTTGAGCTTCAGCTCCACCGTGATGTACTTCACGATCTCGTCCAGGCCCATGCGGGCGAAGATGACCTGCATCGTCAGCGGCTCTCCGTGCCCCCACTTCGCGTCGTTGAGGCGCGTCAGCCTTTGCCCCATGGTGTCGCCGAATACCTCCACGTAGACGGCGTTCTTCAACCCCAACTTTCAGCTGGGCTCGCCGAGGTTTCGCCCGAAAAACTCCAGTATTCCGGCGTGGGTGTCCTCCGATGCCATGATCCGCACGGCCACGCGCTTCTTTGCTCTCTTCTTTTCCTCGTCCTCCACTCTCCTCTTCCAGTGGCCGGGGAGGACGTCCTTCAGCAGGTGTCAGACCTCGCTGGACTCATTCCAGTCCTCCGGCAGCTTTAGGCTTCTTCGGTACTTGCGGATGTACCGATTCCATTCCTGGACCCGCAGCTCCCCGCGCTCGAGCGGCAGCGGAATGGACCACAAATCCTCCAACTTCTGGTTGGGGGCGTCCACTCGCTCCTTGTCCTCCAGCCACTGGAGGCAGGCCTGCTCCGTCTGGATCAATCCCTCGCGGATCTGATCCCTGAGCTCCTCCTTCAGGTCCTGCGCCAGCCTGTGTGGGAATGTCCGACATACCCACTTGTCCCTTGGCGCTCCCTTCATCTCGCCGACGACCTCCTCGGCGAAGTCCTCCCAATCCAGGATAAAGTCATCCAGATTGGAGGGGTTGCCATCGTAGTAGGGGATTTTGATTCCCCTGAGGTCGTCAATCCTGATGGCGTGTCCGACGTCCGCAGCCACCACTCCACCGAGACGGATACCACCTGTGGCCGGGGGGTGTCAGTACACTCTCCGTACATCCCTCTCCTCCATGGAGTGCGGTCCAGTTGGGCCTGAACCCATGGGGTTTGGGATGGGGGAAGGACTTGCTCCACCGGCTGTCCATATCCCCGTAGTGGGGTCCTTCACCCACAGGTTTCCGCCTGGATGGCCTCGACCATGTCCGTCAGCCCTTCCCATGGTTCGCCCCTGCATGGTCTGGATCTCCTCTTCCGCATAAACTGCATGGGCAGTCGTAGTGATCGGTGGATCCTGGGCGGCATGGGACATCTGTACCGTGAGGCTCGTCAGGTCCGTGGTTGCGTGCTCTTCCTGCATGGACCCAGCCGGTGCCGTATGCTCCCCGAGCATTATGGATTTGCTGAACATGGGAACAAACGGCAGCGCACCCGGGTCAACACGCGGAGGCGCGTACGGTGCCTCTGCAGGCCCGCCCATGGGTTTCTCCATGGCGCTCCTGAGGGTCTTAACCCGCTTAACCAGCTCTGCCGTTGCCGGCCTTGCCGGGAGCTCCAGACCCGAGGCGAGGGGTTGTAACTCCTCCAGCCTTTTTGGGCGTCCTGACATATCCTCCACCAGGTGGAGGAGGCTGTCCAACTCTCGCTGCTGCTTCTGCAGGGCCATCTCCAGCTTCTCCCGGTACCGGTCCTGCTCCGCTCGCAACTCCGCCATGTCTCTCTCCGCTTCCGACTGGTCATCCAGGATCCCCGCGATGTCCTCCTCTAGGCCGTCCTTCTGGTTGTCCAGGCGGTCGACGTGCTGCACGATGGCATCCATCCCCATCTTTGGGTACTTGCCGATGAGGAAGGATACGTGCTCGCAGTGGCACTCAACGTGCTTTCCACCCGATCCGGCGCATCACACCGTTCCCGGCGCCTCGGACTCCTCCGCCATGGGTGTGTCGCCCATGTTATCCCGCTTTGGCTCCGTGTGCCCGGCCACAGGCGCCGTTCTGGCTCTGGTAGGCCTCTGCAACGCCTCGGCGTGATGCTCCAGGCTGGGTTTGGGGGCCTTGTGCGCCCTTGTGGGCGGTCTGGCCATCTCCTCCGACTCCGAAGGGAAAGCGGTCCGATAGCCATCGGAGTGCCCCTCGGAATCTGCAGCTGACCACAGCCTGACCGGGCTGGGATCCGTCTCCATCGCTCTGGCTTCCCCCGCGGGTTTTGGGGACCCGCGCTTACGGTAACGCCGGGTCCTGCCGTTGCTGCCAGTCTCCTCCAACTCCGCCGCAGCGGAGCGGCGATTGCAAGCCTTGCGGCATTGCCCTTCACACATGGAGCCCAGGTCCTCCATGTCTAGCCCATGTCCTACAAGGGCTCTCCATTCTGAGCATCTTCACTCCTCTCGGGCTTCCAAGTCCGGCGTCGACTCCATGGACTCCACGATCTGCACCCGGGGCGTCCTTGGGCAGGGCTCATGAGGGAACAAGTCCCCGGCGCGGCGGTAGGCGGCAGGTACTCCTCTGCTACCATAAAGAAGGTCCCTACCAGGACCGGCTCCTGCTGTACCCCTTCCACCATTTCCTGTCACTCCTATGGCCTTGCTTGTCACCAGGGTCTGCATGATCTTGCCCTATCCTGCACAATTTCCAACAAAAAATAGTAAAATATGGCTCCTTCACACAAATCCTGATCCCTTGCAATAACCAACTCCCAAGTATAATAGCTCAAATCCAAATAGTCCACACTGAGGGCTTCCAAGGATGTTTGAGGTCCTGCGTTGACACTCAACAACTCCTTTCAACACGCCGGTCTTCTCACGGTGCACACGGAGACACGGGCGTTGGGCATGTACATAGAATTGCACCAATAGAATAATGGGAAAAGAAGCCCTGAAATTGGCATATGAACACTAATCAAGCAAAATTGGGGAAGGATGGAAACATAAACAATCACAGCCATAGACCCCTCATTCCCTGGACTCAAGACCTTCCCTTGACTCGCCAACATGCTGCCCTGAACCCAGTCAAATAAGATGGCTAAATGCCATGTGTCAAAAGTCACTACACCAACCCCAAAAATGTGTTCACTCCCAAGCCTCTAAATCCTAGCCCAATAGGGGAGGTGGCGTGTCATGGCCTAGAGTGGCACCCAGAACCATGCCCTACCCTGACCTAACTTTGGTTGGACTTGGAGTCGATTGGGCTTGGAGAATTGCCCCATGAAGATGACCTCCCAACATAACAAAATTAGGCAAATCACACCATAATGCCCTGAATTCAATTATATACTCAAAATGCATACGGCAAATGTTCAAATGCTCCATGCATGTGTCAAACAGGAGAGTAAAATACAAGGGTGATATAGACCAAAGGTCCATGCCAGAGAATATCCCAACCCTGGCTCCCAAACCCCTCCGGATATATACATGCCATGCTTCACAAGTCAACTCACGAATTTGAGACCTGATTTTGTGAGGCCCCGTGTGCCACGCCAAAGTGACCACGTGATCCGGCATATGGTGAGGTGCAACACCGAAGCATATGCCAACATATAAGCAACATGCCATAGTTCACGGACCTCTAGGCACTTTACTGTTAGCCGACCAGTTGAGCACATAAAACACAAAAATGAGCATAAAATGAGGTCAAAAACATGCAAACAATGCCAAATTCAAAGTAATCACAATAGTATATAACTTCGCCCACCCATGGTATCATCATATGGTTCAAAACACAATTGCTTAGGACCATTTGCGAACAATTCACCGACTTGGATCCCCACATGGACGCATAAGGACACCTTTGAACCTCCTCACGACACGCACCATGAAGATGGGAAAATTGATAGAGGCACTTGTGGGTCGCTCCGTAAGCCTTCTCACATGCACTATATGTGCGATAGACTTAGTCTAGCGCTATGGAGCTCACCATTCGGACATGGGTGAAGCCCTTGTCACGTATGACTCCACATATCTTCCTACAAATGGAGGTATATAACATGGGCCTGAGCATAGCAAAGCACATATCATGCATATGACAGACACCCTCAAAAATGGCTCCCACCATGGTATGTCCTGACCCTCCATGGCCATAACTTCACGTTAAAAATACGTAGGAAGCCAAGAAAAGTTTCTATGCAACACCAACACTCATGCGGCACACTCGAAAGTCGCAGTAAAATGTTCGGTTGCATGGTCCAAGAGTTATATATCACTTTCTACCCTCTTGACCATTATCCCTTGCTACCCCCGGCATATGTACACATCAAAGGCATTTGACGCTTCCCAAATTAAGTTGCGACCAAGGCAATTCCAGCCCATATCTCAAAATTGTAACTCCCCGCAGTGAGCCGGAGATATGACTTTTCAAAGTTGCCTGACGAATCAATTTTGTTTCGCATATATCTCCAAGAAAAATGAAGGAGACAACAAAAGGAGGGTTGATTCGTGATCGGAGAAAAATGTAGGACCACTCGAAATTCATCATATCTAGTGCGGCGACCTCGAAAGCGAAAATCAGATTCTGAATGTCTGAAAAAATCGGATTAATTTTGCGAGTGTATAACATGAAAATTGCAGAAGCAACGAACCCTTTTCTGATGAAAGTTAACCCTTCATCGGGGTTTTGGCTAAAATATCTGGAAATAACAGTTAACCAATCGGTTACCCAAAAATCGTGAGCCAACTGACAGTCGCCGATACATTGACAATCAGAACGAAAGGCTGAAAAATTACGGAAACATTATGATAAAAAAACCCTGTTGATTCCTGATATTCTGATATAAAATTCTCAGCCGGCGGCGCCTCAGTTGTGAATGTGGCCGCTCATAGCTGAAATGGCCAAGCCTATCACACTATCACATCAGGTTAGGTCGGATGGATGGGAGATTATGATATCAGCCAATGGCAGCTTGCCGGCCCATAGATACACACCCCAAGTGACCCAAAGATGGCCACGGCGGTCCGAACCGGCTTCAGTGCATGCATATGACGCATTGAAGGGTAGGCCACGCGAAATGCGCACGGTACAACTCTTGTTTAGGCTACCCAGGGACTCCACCCCACATTCTATAAGAGAAGGGGTGGAGTTCCTTAAGCTTGCTTGCTTGCACCTGGGTTTGAGGACAGTGTATTATAGGGCTACCTGGGAAGCGTATAATACGTGGAGGTAGTCTTGGTTCCCCAGCCGCAAACGCAGGCGATCTGCCTTTGCTTTACAGGTGGGAAGGTAAGGGCGATTGGTGCAGTCTCCTTGAGCAGCGCTAAAATATGCTGCGCAGATCACACAAACAAATAACTGCAACTCAGCCAGGAGTGGCGAGTGCAGTCGGACTTCACTGGCATCCACGCTGTGCACGCATGCTGAGCACTCATTCCTTCCAAGATTGACAGGGAGACGCGTAGTGGCGTCCCTGTTAGGCCACAGTCGCTTAGTAGCGCTGTGTTCTCTTGCTCTTTCACAGGGGGGTCAGTAGGACCCGCGACTTCATTGACCGCAGCTCCAAGTAAAGTGTGTAGGTGTTAGGGTCAGCAGGCCTGGCATGAGTTGAGTGCAAGTGATGAGTGCTCACCCTGCCTTCGAAGGCCGGTGTTGGCGTTAGTGAGTGTAGTGTAGTGGAGTCTCCTGTCCCGCGTGCTTTTCCACGTGGGCAGGCGAGTGCGTTAGCTTCTGGCCTTTAGCAAAAAAGGACGTTTTGTATGCATTTAGCACACTTGGCCACCCCTCCCCTCTAGTAGGTAGGGCTTTTGCCGTCTTCCCCCAAGGATAGGCGCCAGCACAGAAATTGGGCGCCAAAGGAGTGGTAATAGTACCTGATTGGGACCTTCGGTCCGACGTCAGCGAAGCCCGGTCTCCGGGAGCCACGCCGGGGAGAGAAGTGAGACACACACAGACATACGTAGCACACTTAGGGGTATGGTAAACCCTGTAAGGAAGGGTAGAACCTCATGGGTCTGGACCAGTCAGGGGTCCTAACTGTAGCAGGATTGGGTTCTCAAGCTGCGTTGGGATCCACGTGGTAGTGTTGGCCGCTCACTCTTCGATGCTTGCCCTACTCTACCTTCCGGTATCTTTGGTTTTTGACTACGGATCCTGGATTCCAGCTTTCATTCCTTGATTCTGTTTCCTTGGCTCCATGTTTCTCAAGAGGACTTTCGCAAACTAAACCGTGATCTCAAAATCCAAAGTTTGATACCCTCCTTGCAGCGTAGCATGATACCCAGACCATAGTGGACGCAATCAACATCCAAACATCGAACTCCATTGTTTCTCGCTGTTGTAACATGTTCTTGCTGTCGTCCACAGCGACGAAAATTTCATTGACCCTTGCCGGGTCTGCAGTCCTGCCGTCACATTCCTAAGGCAAAGCAGATGTGACCGCAATAGAAATGTATACTACAATCGATAACCAGAACTCTAAAAACATGCCAAATCAGAATCTAATCTACAGTTCTTAACACGTAATCAATAGCCAGGCGCCTTGCTTCTGCGGCGCGCGCTGATCTCCTGCGACTCGCGCTAAAATAATAAAATAATTCTGACATTGTTTTTCCAACTGTGGGGCCTGGATGGCGAAGACAGTTCATCGTACACCGGACCGGCCTCATAACTGTGGGCTCGCTTCTTTCCAAGGAGGGAAGACACACCTTGCCTCATAACACCTTGCTTGTCATTCCCCCCTGGTGTAGTAAGCCACCGTTCTTCGTTGGCTCCCCAAGGTCATTACATCAGGGCAGTCCCCATGCAACACATGGTCAACAAGGCATACACTCGCTGGGTGGCTGCAAACCTGATAAGCGGCCACCTGGTCCACGCTGGAAACCAGAGGCATGGGACTGCAGGGCACAGACAGGGTCAGTGCAGCGCTCAGTAAGCAGTGGTCTTTGAAAAACCAATGGCCTTCGGCCAGGGAGTGGTTGTCACGGTGGGCTAACGGTCCTGTCCTGCGATGCAATGCGGGGCAACTGTGACAACTGCTCTCACACATATACACAGGCACATCTGCACAAGAGTGCTCACTGCACCTGTAAGGTTACAACACAGTCAGTAGACTGACACAAGAAAATTAGTTTTTCTTTTTACGCTGGGATAGTGTCTCAGCACGGGTTAGTAGCTGCCCCTCGTTGTTCTCAACGAGGTAGGAGCGGAAGATGGGGTGGATACTCCCATCTGGTTGTATGAAGGCTGACATAGGTTCCCAGGTCGCCTCAGATATCCCATAGCCATCCCACAGAGTTAGGAATTTCCAGCCCTGTTTAGACTCGTGGCGAGCAATACCTGCAACCACGTAGTAACCATCGACTGCCATCTCATAGGCAGTCATCTCTTCGAGTTTGTCTGCCTCCTCTGGGCTGGCAGCGTTCTCTAGGTCGATGCGCTCGACCTCACTCTCGCTGAGGCGCCACTTATCCCAAGACAAATCGTCAGGGGAGTGATAGTGCCTCAACTGTTTAGGTGCACACAGCAGTTCACCACCTAGACGTGGACGGCACCTGACATGGATCCTGGATCCATCTATCCTGATGATACGATAGGGTCCAAAAAAAGGGTCCTGTAGGCAGTTACGTGGCCAGGAGGGTAGGCGTGAATGGTGAACCACAACAGAGTCACCAACCTTGAAGCTGGCAGGTCGCCGTAGGCGGTTTCGCCGGCTCAGTTCACGGTCACGAATGTGTCTCAGGTTAGTCCCAGCCTGGTTAGCCATAGACTGCTTGTGTTCCAGCCAATCTCCCACAGGGCTCTTGAAGTCCTCAGGAAAGGGGGTTTTGAAGAACCAAGCAGGTCGTCCTCCATGGAACAGTTCATTGGGGGTGAAATCCGTAGGAGAGCTCCGCTGTGAGTTCACCGTCAGCACTGCCCAGGGCACTAGGCGTATCCAGTCTTTGGTACGCTCCTGTTTCATCAGGATTCTTAGGTTTTGCTCCACCACACGGTTCTGTCTCTCACAAAGACGGTGAGACGTGTGGCTATAGGGCACACCTGTGGTTACCTCCACGTTGGGGGCATTTAGCACTCTTTTGTACCATCCAGTGTCACTGCAGATACGTACATCCTCATCAGGGTGCACCTGCTTAGGTGCCCCATAGGGTTCCAACCATTGTTCGACCAACATTTTCACAGTCTGCTCACCCTTGATTTTCTTATTGCAAGGGAACACACGGGTGAAGCGGAATAGGCCAAAGGTACCCACTAGGCAACTATCATATCCGCCGAAGCGAGGTAGACCGTGGATGAAATCCACATAGAGAGGAGAGTTAGCACAATAGGGTATGGGTAAGCTGGAAATCAGTCCCCTATCCCTACTGTCGCTCTGCTTGCTGGCATGACAGCCACAAGCATCAACAATGGTCTGCATACGAGACCTCAGTTCAGTCAGGGTTAAACTAGAGTAGAAACACTCACGGAAGAAGTCCACTGAGCGATTAGCGCGAGTGTGACCAGAGCTGAGATGGGACCACTGTAGGCACCCATCAAGCCGGGCCTCAGGTACAACAATACAGTCCTCGTAGAAGAGGTACTGGTTGTTTTTATACCACTGGTGCCCGTCAATGACACGGGGTTCGTGACCAGTGCTGAGGGTCTGGAGAATTTCTTTGTACTCTGACTGATAGTGGGTTAGGCTCCAACCCTCCAGGATTCCAGCAGTGCGCATGGGCAGGTCAAGCTGGACATCCATACGCTGGAAAGGCCCTTTGGCGAGCGCCTCAGAGCTCTCACCTATAAGCGCATCGAAGTTATTGCGCCATATATAGTCAGACAGTTCATTATTTTTACCGGGGATATGATGAACTGTCAGCCTGAACTGGCTCAGGTAAGTCCACCAACGCTTTAGTTTTGCTTTCTCTGGTGGTGGGCCCTTCTGAAAAGACTTCACAGGTTCCTGGTCACAGAGCCAGACAATAGGGTTAGATCCCAGGAGTCCGGATTGTGACGAAAGCACCAACATACCGGCCAGGAGTTCCTGGTCATAGGTGCTGTAATTGGAACGCGCTTGGTTCCATTTGCAATTCCAGGGTACCAGTGGCACCAGCCGCCACTCACTGGTAGGATAGTCGTGTTTCAAGGAACCATCACGGTTCAGTCCACTAGTACAATAATGGCAGTGGGTTAGTTCAGCTGGGTTAAGCTCCTGGCATTGGTAGATTGTTCCACCCCCCCCTACATCACTGGCATCAGTGATCAGGACTATCTCGCCCTTAGGGTGGGGTACTCCTAGGCAGTTGGAGGAGGCAATTTTCTTCTTCAACTCCTGGAAACACTCCTCCTCTCTGGCGGTTCATCTCCAGGGAGTATTTTTCTTGATTAGGTCAGTAAGGGGGGCAGAGGAGTAGGTAAAATTGTGGATGTGACGCCTATAGAAGCTACAGGCGCCCACAAAACTCCTCACATCGTGTAGACCCTTCTTAGGGTCATCGCGAATCTGCATGTCCTGTAGGGGCTGCATCTTAGACGCGGCTGGTTTCCACCAGCCATACCCCACTTCGAAACCCAAATACTCCATGTCCTCTTTCATCAACTCACACATTTTTTGAGTTTGATTCGGAGATGGTTTTCTTGACAAACAATGAAAAATTCACGGAGGAGAACGACCTGGTCCTCTTGGGTATTAGTACCCAAACTCACGTCGTCGATGTGGGCTTCCATTTCTGCACCCCGAGAAATCAGCTCCTGTACCAGAGGTCTGCGCTTCAGTATGTACAAAATTTTGTTCATTAGCTCCTGGAAGAGCGCTGGGGCATTAGCCACCCCGAAAGGCATGACCTTCCATTTAAACACACAACCCTTAGGGGTTATAAAAGCCAGCAGCTCCTGAGCTGCGGCGGTTAGATCTACCTGCCAGAAACCACTGCGTTTGTCCATTGTGGTCTTGTACCTGCATTTGGCAATACGCTCCAGGGTATTTTCCATGTTAGGAATACTCCCTGAGTGGTTCTCGGTTCTCCTGTTGACCTCACCAGAGTCAACAACCAGTTGTAGGGCAGTCGACCCTGGTTTAGCAACCAGGAAACAGGGACTGCAGTGATGGGGGTAGTCCCCCTTCTTATATTCCTCCACGAGGCCAGCATCAATACATTCCTGGATCTGGCGCTCGATTTCTTCAACCTGTTCCTGTGGAGCGGGCTAGGGGTGACGCCTCACTCGCATCTTTTCAAATTCAGCTTTCAGTTTCAGGTCCACCTGGACCAGTTTTTTACAAGAGAGGGGGGGTGGCAAGGCGCCGAACACCTCCTCATAGGTTAGCAGCAGTTTCTTCAGTCGGGGGTCAAGGTTAAGACTCTCGATTTTCTGCAGGAAATCCTCCTCAGCATGGAGGTTGCTCTTTCCATGTTCTTTCTTTTTCTGCCGATCAGCAGTTTCGGCAGGTACAGAACCATCGTCCCACTCAGGGGGACATTGCTGCCCATAGTGCAAAAAATACACTAGAGGTATCTCAGGGTCAGGAAGCGTGTAGGAATCATCGTCCTCCTCAGACCAGATGGAGGATTTCCAGGTCTGAGGTATTGCAGCCGCTCTTGGCGCTCAATACCTTCAGCCTTCAGATACAACAGCCGTCGGAGTTCCTGAGTGTCATGCTCAGACAGTGGCATGTTATTAGAGGCAGGCCGCGCTAGAGCATCAGGACTCCGGGTCACGGGTTCACCTGTGTGCATAGGCTGCATGTGTAGCACCGGTTTCCCAACAGGGCAAGTGGGTTCTGAGGTTGACTCTAGATTCACCGCCTCCAGCGACAGCTCGGCTAGGAAGGCACTGTGTTTTAGATCAACACAGCTGGGATCAACAGGAGGGATAGTGCTGGCGATCTCAGACAGTTGGTCGTCAGCAACCTCCTTAACAGTTGCAGGTTCCAGATAGCCATCGGGAGATTCACACCCTGTAAGTGTGGCAGATAGGTGCTCAGGAGATCGGTTTTTGAGATCAAAAAGAGTCAGGCCACGATTTTCGGCCATGACCTCTTTCAGTAGCACCTGATCTAGGCCGCACAGGGGTACAAGATTGAGAGATCCATCGACGATGGATAAGAAACTGGCCCAATCAGGGGCCTGCAAAGCTGTGTCTGAGTCCTCAGGCACATAGATGGGACCGTCGGGGAGTTGCACTCTTCCCACGGTCATTCAATCTAGCATACGGCGCCAGTAAGCGTGTTCAGCAGAGCAGCCCCAGTCAGGGCTGCACATGACAACCCTCCCTCCCTCATAAGCGATTTTGGTTAGAACCTTCGCGAGCAGGGAGAAGGGAGGGTTAGCATACGCTAGGCCGATTGCTTTCCAGAAGAAACGGAAAGCGTTGTTCAAATGTTTCGAGCAGTACAACTGCATGATGTGCTGTTGTCGGCTCGCAAACAATTCCACCTGGATCTCATCCAGGTTTAACTGAAGGGCCGCCAGTCCATTTTCAAGAACGTGGCGGCCCAATTGGTAGTTTTCAGTACGATAGTTAGTCTTGGACGCGTAGCGCAGCCAAGACTCTTTTTTCGTCCTGACCGCTCCAAAGGTACGAAGAAGAGCCCACTGCCAAAGTCGCAGTGCAAAGAATAGGGGCGCTGGAGAGGTAGCATTTTTATATGGGGGTTTCTTCGTAGGAAGTCGGTACCAATGACGATGCCAAAGGCGTCGGTGTCCAACACTCTGCAGTGTTGGGTCACGGTTTCGTCGCCCAGGCATATAGTCACATCGACCCCCCCCAAGGAATGGATCGTACCCCCATCCCCTACTCTTATGGCCACGGTCTTAGTTTTCTTGAAAGTTTTTAGCAGGCGCCGGGCCACTATGGAAAGTGTTGCACCGGTGTCAAGCACCGCTCGGAAAACTTGTTCCCCAATTTTCAAGAGGATCCAGAAAACCAAGTCCTCCTCTTCGGACCCGCCCCCCTACTCCTCAGCAGGGAATGTGACATCCACCCCTGCAGCCATGAGGGACTTGGGCATCCAGGCCAGTCGCCTCTTCTTGGAGTTTTTCCCCTCAGGGGAAGCGTTATCCCCCTGTGGGCGCTTCTTGGGGTCACCTTCGGCAGGAGGGGGGGTAGCAGCGGGCGCTGATGAGCGCCTCTGGGGGCTAGGGGGTCCACCTTTGCCACCCCCCTTGCCACCTCCTTTACCACCTTTATCCCCATTCTGGGGGTTTTGGGTGCGTGTTTGGTTCTTCTGGCGTTCAGCCTCCTGCCGCTTGAGTTTATCACTCTCGCGTTTCTTTATGTGACATTCGTCCTCGTAGTGACGTTGTTTGCCACAATAGCCACAGGTAATGGTACACCTGAAATGATCCTGATGGGTCACAGTTTTCCCATCCTTGGAGTGCTGCTGTCGTTTCATCTGCAGCATACAACTACTGCGGTGGTCGCAGTCAGGGGCATGACAAGGTCCCCCCTTGTCATTGACAGGTTTACAGTAGAACAGAGGGGGTGTACCTGCATCAGGTTTAACCTCATTCATGGCACGTAGGTTACACCTTCCTTTACCATCTCCCTGGTTGGCGTTAGTGGGATTTTTAGGCCCTTTCCCTTCACCACGTTCGGGGGTAGGGGTACCACCTCGACCCAAGTGCTTCTTGAGGAATTTCTCCACGTGGGAGTCATTCTCCCTCTCAAGAGCTAGCTCAATCAGCAGGTCCACCAGGTCGTCGTACGAGTGGGTCCGGCTTTTCCTCTCAGAGGTAGCGCGGCAGTCATCCCCCGTACGTTGGGGGATCTTACTAATGAGCCACGGGTGGGGCTCAGTGGCTCCATAGGAGCCCACGTTCATCCGTGAAAACAGATACTCTAGGTCGCACACGTATTCAGAGACTCGCGCACTGGAAGGAAACTCAGGGAGCATAGGTAGCTCCTCTATCTGTGTGCGCACACTGAGGTCAGTCTCATAGACTGGGAATGTTTTCTTCAGTCTTTGGAGTACCTCAGCCCATGTTGAACAGGTTTTCACAATCTGTTTCACCTGTTTTTGCAAAAATTTCTTTTTGCATGAGCGTTTCAGCAGTGAACATTTGGTGGCCAAATCAACATGGGATTGGCCAGTTAGCAAAAGAAACTCAGCAAATTCTTCTGCCCATTCGGGCAGGTTTTTCGGGTCAAACTCCGGCTATTCTAGCTGAATGCGTGCCTGGGCAATCGGTCTGCCACTCTTCCCACCCCCTGGGGTTAGGCCTCAAGGGGGAGGAGATACGCGGGCAAGGGGTGCCAGGGCTGACAGCCCTCTTTTCTCAGTCTTAGTCACAGGCACGTCCTGTAATTCAGCAATTGGGACTGTCCTAGCGCGAGGATGAAAAGGGCTGGGGCAACTGACCTTGGGTAGCAACCTGGACACCCCTGATCTTTTGTGATCATCAGCCAACGTGCTCAATCCAGGTGAAGGTGAGAGTAGTGCTGGCTTGGGTAAGGGTTCGGTGATACCAAATTTTGTCTTGACAGCCTCTGACAGAGCTGTCACATCCAGGTCTTCAGATCCGGATAGAAGTTTGGCCAAAAGTTCGGCCGTGCGATCCAGAGCCCCATAGGTGGGCTCTGGGTGAAGAGGATCCAGACTTTTTTCAGGAGCCCTTGAAGTTGTCGGCAGGTCTGGATGCCATGATCTCGGGTGCTCGTGTACTCTTGGTCGTCTCGGTAGTGATACTGTGTCCGCCATGTCTGTAGATGGCCCCGAATAAAGGAAGGACCCCATCTCAGTTTGAAACGGAGACCCGAGGGCATCAAGAGGTACTTCACCATCTTCCCCTACGGTGGACTTGTGGTACTCCTCGGTTAGCATAACCTCGTCCATCCTCCTTCGTAGGTCCTCCTGTTCTTCAGGACCACCTCCAAGAACAGTAGAAGAAGAGGCCGGACAGGCCGACCGGGCGATGGAGGCTTCGACTCGCCTGCGGAGCCTTTGCACGCTGTCCGCACCATGGGCCGCTAAGGTCTCCATGGTTAAAGGGATTATTCTGGGCGGATCTTGATTGGACCTTCTGTGCTCTGGATCTTCCTGAGACCCAGATGCTGCTCTGAGTGGCGGTTCACTCTTTGGGTGGGCTACACTGCCAAGTTGTACTTGTACACTTCTGATCGGCCAAGTTCTGGAGCACAGTTGAGTGGACATGTTCAATGTGCTTTTCAGTGTGCTTTTCTTGTGCTTCTGCTCAGAGTCGGTTGAAAGGTACTCAGGGTTTGCCTCTGCTACCGGAAAGATGTCCTTGATTAGTGCCCTAGATATTTTGGTGAAATCCTGCAGGTTTTGAAGTTGAAAACCCAAACCAAAGCAACAAGTAGAGCAAGAACAGGATGTGGATCGAATCAATGAATAGTTTTGAAATCCAGCGTAACACAGAAGGGGTGCAGATAGACAAAGCAGATATAAATACAAAGATTCAATCACAAAAGGATAAAACAAATGATTTTTATATGAAAACTGGCATGACTCTTGCTTCCCAATTAGCCTCAAGCACTTCATGTGCACTGTTTTTGATGAAATGGAGTTGGTTAGGACTATGAGGCAAAGGAGTTAGGCCTGACACAGATTATGACTTGGCCAAGCAACTGAATTCAGAAACAGTTAAAAAGTAGAACAACAATAAGTGGTGGAAACAATTGAGTATACGGGTCTTGGGGTGGGAGACCACTAGGCTTAACCTCCAAGGCCTAAGGCATGAAATGCCTATTTTATTTCGGTATAACCTCCATGAAGGAAGATACCTCCGCTCAGTTGAGTGGTAGGGGTGAACTTCATGGGGGGCTAGGGTCATAACCCTAGTTACTTTGAGAAAGTGTACTTAAAGCTTCAAAAGAGGGATAGAAAATACTTAAGTAAGTCTTAGCATCAGCAAAAGGGTTTTAAGGGGGGCTTGGCCTGGATCAAGCACTCCAAGAAAGACATGGCAGTGACTTTCTCTTACTCTTCGTACACGCCCTCTTATCCTACGGACACGTGTACAGTTTCTCCAGTGAAGGTTGCACCAAGTGCAAGTGGAGTTGCACCCCCAACCATAGCTCCCCCCGCTTACCACCCGTACCAAATGCCTGTGGTGCAAAATAGTTACACCAAAGCGGTGGAGGAGAGTGACATGCCTAAACCGCAATTTAATGGGCAGTTAGAGAGCTACGACGAGTGGGTGGAGAAGCTTCAACAATGGTTGGGGGTGTGTGATCCCATATACGGAAAGGCCAACGAGGCAAAAATGATTTTCAGTACCTTGTCCCCATGGCTAAAAGGGATCATCAACGCACGAGTCGCCGAGGCCACTCAACACACACGAACGGCCCCTACCCTCAAAAAATTGTGAGACTTTTTGGAACAACATTTCCACGAGTAAGACCCCTCACGGACCGATGATAGGTGGCGAGCCCTCACCCCCAGGCTGGTTAAAGGGCAAGTGACCCTCATAAACTCGGAGGATTTCTATGCTCGTTGGCAACATTGGTTGCCTTTGAGCAACGAGACTCGCCCCGACTTGATCCGGGAGCGGGTCCTAAGCAAGCTCCTGTGGATCAAAGAGAAGGTGGTCAAACAAGAGGCCAAGAATAGCCTGGACAGTTATGTTGTGGATTTTAGTGGCCTTGACCCTTCGCCTGGTCGCGCCCCATTCGAGAAGGAACTCAGGAAATATAGCGCTCAACGTTGCACTACGGTTCCTGAGATTGTTTCCCATTCCGGGCTGGGAGTGATAGTTGATTACAAAGACCCGTAAGTACAAGAGTGGATCTTGCAACTCAACAACACACCTCACCCACGCGGCTACACTATGAAAGTGGAGTAACATAGGCCTCGTTTGAAGCCTGAGGATATCTACGCCCTTGCCCATAAAAATGTCTCGGAGAGGGAGGCTCTCGAACGCCTCAATAAAGGAAACAGGACGACGCTGACCTACACTCATCGCCCTTTTCACAATAAAACCGCAGTGAATGCGGTTAATGCGAATGCTACAGCGGACCGTAACACCGCCGAACCTGCTGACACCTCCATCAACGCCGTGGGTCACCCTAAACCTCCGGCGAAGAAAACCGTCGACCCGGGCCTAAACCGCCACCTACCTTTTGGGTTCCGGGTTCCAAATATTGGAAAACACGTAAACAAACGGAGATGGACTACCATATTGATTGGGGTGTCACCAATAGCACCCTTTGGACGTGTAAGCCTAATTCTCCATGTAATGACACTCATTGGAGCGTTGCGGGTAAGTGCAAGGGTGGTAAGCCTAAGGGTGGTGGTGGCGATAAGGGTGGCGGTGGTAATAAGGGTCGCGGCCGCAAGGGCAATAAGGGAGAAAAAGGAGCGCCGTACGGGCGCGGGCGCTGGTAGGAGTGCCCAGAGGCGCCCCCTTCGAGAGAAGAAACCCTGGGGCACCCCTGTGGCACTACAAACAATTGAAACGTGCAAAATGGCTCACATAATGTTCATAACCCCATGGGTGCCCCAAAACCATATCCCAAGGTAAATTCGGGACAAGGTACGGGGACACACCATATTGGGCAACACGAGGAAGTGAAACACTACCATCCACACCCCCCCTAAATTGAATTTTGATGTCTATTTGCTCGTCCCTCCCCCGGCAAAGGCGTTTCGTTATCGGCTTGGAGTTGGCGCCTCCGTTGGGGGGATTCATATTTTTCGGAGATTTGGTCTCCAAAAACATTGGAGTTGGCCAAAGCGACAACTTGGCACCCAAAATCCACCAAAACACAGAGAGCCTTACATTCTCCATTGGGCAAAACAAGCTGAGCAGAAAGTTTGGTTTGAACCTGACTAGTCGCTATATGCCCCTTCATGACTCTCGATGGAACGAGAGCCACCGTACTCTCACCATCCAGTGCACCCCCGTTTTTGGATTGAGGACTTCCGTGAAGCGCCAGGAAATTGCAAACCATTTATGGTTAAACCCATTTATGGTAAAGTGTCACGTCAGTCCGTGTCGGGCATAACCGTTCCAATCATTGGGGCGGTCACTCCTATGCATCCGGCCCCAGCAATTGTGGTTACGCCCCCCGGTAGCAAGCCACCTAACCCTGTTGAGGCCGAGAAACACATGTCCTATGCCTTGACCGCTTCCTCCGTGGCCCCCGTGCAGGATCGGGCTTGCGCTTTGGAGCTCGTTGAATTTGCTCCCGAGACCCTTGCCCGTGATGTTCTACCTGCACGGCGTGATGGGTCCGTGTGGAGGCAGTCTGACTATGGCCTCACGCCATATACGGCCGCACGCGTCAAAAAACAATTTGGCAAAAACCCCGATGTGGACCCCTTCAATAGGGTCCCGGGTATGGCTCATGCTACCCGTTGGGTTTCGCCGCTGGATGATTTCTTTTCCACTCCCACGGACCCCTTCAAATTGTATTGGATGTGCCCTCCCCATCATTGGTTTTCCGAGTGTGTCCGGAACATTTTGCAAAAAAAACTACGGGCCATCGTCGTAGGGCCAAAGTGGACACATAGGGAGTGGTGGAAGCCCCTTATGGAAATTACTTTACAAGGGTACCACCTTCCTGGGCCGGAGACTAAGGTCCGTCTCTATCAAAATGACCACCTCACACCCATTCCTCAAGGGGGTTGGTCCACGATGGCGCTCTACGTTGAACGTGGTATTGCGGAGGAAAATTTGGCGGCCACTAAATGTCATGTCGCATTTGTTTTGGCACCGGCCGTCCCTAACCCTGATACGGACGATGAGCCGGGCATGACCTCGGAGGAGGAGTTGGAGGATGAGAGGGTGCCGAACCATTTGGCTTCGGTGCGCACCCTCACATATCAAGCGACCCATAAAAAACTCCTCGCTCCCGTTACTCTTGACCCTACCCCCGAAGATTTGGAGGCGCAAGAATGCGTGCGTTCACGCATTGCCAAAATTGAGAAAGAATTATTGGGTGGGAGGGCCACTACCGTTAGGCGCTACCCAAAAACTAACGACACCAAACGATTGTTGGCGGCTTCTCGTGTCGGTGGCGTTGTCACCACCAAAGAACTTATTGTGTCTCCGGAGGTGGAGCTCATGAGGAAACGCATCTTCGCGGACTATGAGCGGGATGTTTTTAGTGGGGAGGTTCGTCTCTGTCCGGACCAGGAACATCCTAAGGTCCGTGGTACGGAGCGGTGGGGTTTGCTAAGCTTGACCTATACCTGAACGCTAAGCCCAAGTCCGTGAAGCCTATACAGTCGGTGGGGGAGCGTGCCGTGGCGGAGCAAGAGATAGTGGAAGATTTTTTGGCTCGAGGCTGGATTGAGCCGTGTCCTGCCTCCGAGTGGGCGTCTAACCGTTTCGTTGTGCCCAAGAAAGAGAAAGGAAAATGGCGCCTCGTTGTAGACTACCGCCAACTGAAAGGACGCCACCTTGCCCGACGCGCACCCCCTCCCCCTCATTGAAAATATGTTTGAAAATCAATCCAAACACTAGATTTTCACTATTGTGGACTTGAGTAAAGGGTTCCATCGAACTCCCCTTCACCCTGAGTCCCAGGCTAAAACCGCCATGATTTTGGTTGGTAAGCGAGACCAATGGCGTGTTGCGCCTATGGGTATCAAGGCTTTGTCGCGCGCGCTGGGCCCCTGTCCCAGAACGAAATAAAGAGATAGGTAAAATACGACAAAAAAATTTTCTGAATACCTGAAAATAAAGCTAATTAGCATAAAAAACGCTTAGGCCAAAAAGCGCGCTGCGAAACGCGTAAAAACGCAACGAAAATTGAATAGTTAACGCCGTAAGCACCGTAACGCTCGTAGGACCCCAACGCCGTCCTTGCCGTCGTCTAACTCGCTATAGGCGCAAAGAAAAACGCGTCGCGAGCAGCGCGTAAAACTCGAAAATTTTTCATAACTCGCCACAACCCCTCGCGTCGCGCCCTGCCGCCTTTTTCTTCTTCTTCCCCATGCACCTCCCTCCCCGCCCTCGTGCCCATCACTCCCCTTGCCCTGCAGCTCAGGCGGCGGCCCTGGGGGAACGCGGTTAACCCTTAGCAACCGACACCAACACGCTCCACGACGCCATCCACAAGAACAAGGCCGAGAACATCAAGAACGCCGGGTAGCACGTAAGGCACAACAGCGAACATGGTCTGGCTGCACGCGAGTGTGTTGGGTCGTGTATAATTTTATTTTTTTTTCAAAAGCCAAAAAAAGAGAAAAAAAATATTTTACGAAATTTTGCAGCGGTTTTTCAAGTAGGTACAACCACACCCACGCAAGAAACAAACCCAACAAGGCGGCAGGACACGACACAGCGGCACAACGCGGCAGCACAGCACCACAGGGCACAGCACAGGGAACCACCACTCCACCACTCACCACTCCACCACTCCACCACTCCACCACTCCACCACTCCACCACACCACCACTCCACCACTCCACCACTCCACCACTCCACCACTCCACCACTCGACCACTCCACCACTCCACCACTCCACCACTCCACCACTCCACCACTCCGCCACTCCACCACTCCACCACTCCACCACTCCACCACTGCACCACTCCACCACTCCACCACTCCACCACTCCAACACTCCACCACTTCACCACACCACCACTTCACCACTCCATCACTCCACCACTCCGCCACTCCACCACATCACAACCCCACCACTCCGCCACTCCACCACTCCACCACTCCACCACTCGACCACTCCACCACTCCACCACTCCACCACTCCACCACTCCACCACTCCACCACTTCACCACACCACCATTCCACCACTCCACCACTCCACCACTCCACCACTCCACCACACCACCACTCCACAATTCCGGAGAGGCCGAAAGAGCGGACTAACACGGACGGAGACTCAAATGCAAACGCCAGGGGCTCCACGAGGACGAGAAGGCGGCGGCAGGAAAAAGCAGGAGGGCAGACACGGAGAGCATGCACTAGTACAAGCGAGGGTGAGGGAGGGGAATAGGAAGCATGCCTTGAGCGCACAGCGAGCACGCGCACCGGTGAACAGGAGCCAGGAGGCCCAGGACACCGCACATACAACACCGCACACAAAGCGTGCACACCGGTGAACAGGAGCCAAGGGGCCCAGGACACCGTACACACGACGCAGCGCACCGAGGCAGGCACACCGGTGAACAGGAGCCAAGCGGCCCAAGACACCGCGCACGCAACAACACACAGCGAGCGTGCACACCGGAGAACAGGGACCAAGCGGCCCAGGACACAGCACCCGCAACACCACACACAGAGCGTGCCCGCCGGTGAGCAGGAGCCAGAAGGCCCAGGAAACCGTGCACGCAACACCACACACAGGGCGTGCACAGCGGTGAACAGGAGCCAGGAGGCCCAGGACGCCGTACACGCAACACCGGACACGGAGCGAGCACACCAGTGAACAGGAGCCAGGGGGCCCAGGACGCCGAACACGCAACAGGCCGGGGCCGCGGCACTGGGGAAGGGGGCGGGAAGGGAGCGACCCGTGCTAGGCGCACGAAACGGGCCCCTGGATGGATGAGGATCCAGAGGGCCCGAGCCACAGGGTTGCTGGCAGCCCGGTCGGGTATAAACACGGGATGAGGGATGGGATGGGGCCGCAAGACAGCCCAGGGGATTAGGCCGGGAAGGGAGCGACCCGTGCTAAGCGCACGAAGCGGTCCCCGGAAGGAGAAGGCCCCAGTGGGCCAGCGCCACAGGGTAGCAGGCGACCTGGTGGGGTATAAACACGGGAAGAAGGGACAAGGGGTTGGGGCGGGGAAGGGCGTGTGGCTAGGGCCGCACAACGGCCCGACGGGGTAGGGAGTCCATGGGACGCAGAGAACGGGCCGGTGCCGGGATGAGGCAAAGGGGAATAGGACATGGGAAGGGCAGGGAGGCCGAAAGCGCCAAGCAACAGCCCCATGGGATTGGGAAACCGGCACCATGGAGTGGTGAACCATGGGCCAACCATGGGGAGCTTTGCCACGGGAAGTTAGGAAAATGCCCTGAACTCCGGGACGGCCGTGAGGTGTCCGCAGGGCTGAGGGTTGACCTTGAGATCCCCAGGTCAATGCCCTGAGTACACGTAGGTTCACGCGTGAGCGGGACCAGGGGGAACGTGGAAAGGGTCGCCCCCTGGCCTCCAGCCATGGATGGACGACAACCAAGTGCATCCGGGAGCCTAGTGGGTACTCCAGCCGGTGAGGGATGGGGAGTGGTGGAATGTGGTTGACAGAGAGAAATGCTCCGCTGTCGGCGAGGGCTATCCACAGGAAACCCGCCTGCAGGCGCCCAATAGGCTGTGCTAGGGGGGGAAGGCCGGGGGATCCTTCGAAGGGTGACCGGAAGGAGCTGAAACCGTGAGGGCAGCGACTGAAGGGAGCTTACCACCGGTCATGCCCCAAGGGAACCTGGTTGAAGTTCTTGGCCGTGAGATGAGACAGGGGTCGCCAGGGGAACTGATGGTGGAGAGCACTCCTTCCCGCCAGAGGCGGCCACCATGTAAAACAAACAAGGAGATGTCAGATGAGGCTGCGGACGCGGCCGCCCTTACTTACTGACTTACTTACTTACTTACTTGGTCGCGCGCGCTGGGCCCCTGTCCCAGAACGCAATAAAAAGATAGGTAAAATACGACGAAAAATTTTTCTGAATAGCTGAAAATAAAGCTAATTAGCATAAAAAACGCTTGGGCCAAAAAGCGCGCTGCGAAACGCGTAAAAACGCGACGAAAATTGTTTCGACGTGAAATAGGTGAATAGTTAACGCCGTAAGCACCGTAACGCTCGTAGGACCCCAACGCCGTCCTTGCCGTCGTCTAACTCGCTATAGGCGCAAAGAAAAACGCGTCGCGAGCAGCGCGTAAAACTCGAAAATTTTTCATAACTCGCCACGACCCCTCGCGTCGCGCCCTGCCGCCTTTTTCTTCTTCTTCCCCATGCACCTCCCTCCCCACCCTCGTGCCCATCACTCCCCTTGCCCTGCAGCTCAGGCGGAGGCCCTGGGGGAACGCGGTTAACCCTGAGCAATGGACACCAACACGCTCCACGACGCCACGCACAAGAACAAGGCCGAGAACATCAAGAACGACGGGTGGCACGTAAGGCACAGCAGCGAACATGGTCTTGCTGCACGCAAGCGTGCCTGGTCGTGTATAATTTTTTTTTATTTTCAAAAGCCAAAAAAAGAGGAAAAAAATATTTTACGAAATTTTGCAGCCGTTTTTCAAGTAGGTACAACCACACCCACGCAAGAAACAAACCGAACAAGGCGGCAGGACAGGACACCACGCCACCACGCGGCAGCACAGCACCACGGGGCACAGCACAGGGAAGCAGGGCACCGAGGGAGAGCGGGCCACACAGCAACACCGCACAGGGCGGAGACGACAAGAAACGCACAACAGGACACCCCAGGGCGCACACGGCACAAAGCACAACGGCGAACAACACCACGCAGCGACACGCCACAGCAAAACACACACAGCGCGGGAGGACAAGACAAAATACGGCGCCAGAAGGCACAGGACCCCAAGACGAAGGACAGCGCCCCGGGACACAACACAGCGCGCTGCAGCACCAAACGGAGCAAAACGAAACAACACAGCGCACAACAACGCAACGCCAGGCGGCACAACACACAGCAACACGGCGCAGCACAGCGGGCAGGGACACACCACAGCACGCCACCGAGACACGACACCAGGAGCCACCAGGACCAACCAGGAGACAACAGAGGACAGCCAGGCCCAACAGCAAACACACAAACACAACAGGCAACAACACAAAACACCAGCCAGCCCCGCGAGGACAAGAGAGCACCGGATAGAGAGCAACGGCGCAGGCACGCCAGCACAGCACCGCACAGGCAGAGCACAGAAACAGAAAGGACCCAGAACCGGCCCGAAGCCCAGAACCAACGGGGAACAACAGGAAACCAGCGCCACCAGCAGGGAGAAAAACAAAAAAAAAAGACAGGGCACGACAGCACGGCACCACACGGCAGCACAGCGCCACAGGACACAGCACAGGGGAACGGGACACCACAGGGAGGACGCCCAGCGACGGCCACACCAGACACGGGCACCAGAGCCGACACACACCACCAAACGTCAATGCCGGGCAACCAGAGCCACCAGCAGACCCCCAACAAAAGGCAGCGACACCAGGAACCAACAACACCAGCCACCAGAAACAGCACAGACGACGCGCACAGCACAACAAACGGGCAGGACAGGGAACACACAGCACAACACCCCAGAACACACACAGCAGACGCGCAGCAGGAAAAAAAGCAGCAGGACAGGAGAAAAAAAAAGGGGGGGGGGAGAGGCCAAAGGCAACCGGAAAGCAAGAAACGCCAGAGACAACAGGGAGGGGGGGGGGGGGGGGCAAAAAAAAAAAGGAAGGGGGGGGGCAACAAGACGCCAAGGCCCAGGGCACCCCAGGCCGGAAAACACGCAAAGCAGGAGACAGCGGGGCGCACAGACGGGGGGGAGGGAAAAAAAAGGGGGGCAGGGGGGGGGGGGGGGGGGGCAAGACGCCAAGGCCCAAGGCACCCGGGGCCGGAAAACACGCAGAGCAGGACACAACGGGGGCGCAGCGAGGGGGAGAAGGGGAAAAGCAACAAAAAGAAAAAAAAACAAAAAAACCCAACAACAACCACAAACAGGGCAACCCCAGCCCGGAGGGGGCCGAACAAGCAAAGAGCGAAGCAAGAAAGGCCAAAAGAAAGGTGAGGCGCAGCAAAACGCGCACGGAAGCCCGGCCCGCCCGGCCCGGCCAAGCAGGGCACGCACACGCACAGCAGCCCGGCAGCCCGCCGGAAGGGCGGGCAGTCGGGGGTGGGAGAGCGCCGGACCCCGGACGCCCCACACCCAGGCAAGAAGCGCCCCCCCCAGGCACCCTCATGCCGAACCCACAGCGCGCAAAGCCAGCTCGCAAGAGCGCGCGCTGTGGGGTTGGTGACGGGTCCCCACGCCCGCGCCCCCCCGCACCCACAGCCAGTGGGTAGTGGGCTCCAGCAGCCTGCCCAGAGGGCGGGCAGTCGGGGGTGGGAGAGCGCCCGACACCGGACGCCCCACACCCAGGCAGGAGGCGCCCCCCCCCGGGCACCCTCATGCCGCCCCCACAGCGCGCAAAGCCAGCTGGAAAGAGCGCGCGCTGTGGGGTTGATGACGGGTCCCCACGCCCGCACCCCCCCGCACCCACAGCCAGTGGGTAGTGGGCCGCGGCAGCCCACCCAGAGGGCGGGGAGTTGGGGGTGGGAGAGCGCCCGACCCCGGACGCCCCACACCCAGGCAGGAGGCGCCCCCCCCCAGGCGCCCTCGTGCTGCCCCCACAGCGCGCAAAGCCAGCTCGCAAGAGCGCGCGCTGTGGGGTTGGTGACGGGTCCCCACGCCCGCACCCCCCCGCACCCACAGCCAGTGGGTAGTGGGCCCCGGCAGCCCGCCCAGAGGGCGGGCAGTCAAGGGTGGGAGAGCGCCCGACCCCGGACGCCCCACACCCACGCAGGAGGCGCCCCCCCCGGGCGCCCTCGTGCCGCCCCCACAGCGCGCAAAGCCAGCTCCCCGCACCCACAGCCATTGGGTAGTGGGCCCCGGCAGCGCGCCCAGAGGGCGGACAGTCGGGGGTGGGAGAGCGCCCCACCCCGGACGCCCCACACCCAGGCAAGAGGCGCCCCCCCCGGGCACCCTCATGCCGCCCCCACAGCGCGCAAAGCCAGCTCGCAAGAGCGCGCGCTGTGGGGTTGGTGACGGGTCCCCACGCCCGCACCCCCCCGCACCCACAGCCACTGGGTAGTGGGCCCCGGCAGCCCGCTGAAGCCAGTTCGGACCCCCGTGGCCATCTTGGGGTCACTTGGGGTGTGTATCTATGTGCCGGCAAGCCGCCATTGGCTGATATCATACTCTCCCATCCACCTGACCTAACCTGATGTGATAGTGTGATACGTTTGGCCATTCCGGCTATGAGCGGCCATATTCAGTACCGAGGCGCCGCCAGCGGAGATTTATATATCGGAATATCAGGAATCAACAGGGTTTTATTATCATAATGTTTCCGTAATTTTTCAGCCTTTCGTTCTGATGGTCAATGTATTGGCGACTGTCAGTTGGCTCGCGATTTTACGTTAACCGATTGGTTAACTGTTATTTTCAGATATTTTGGCGGATGCTCCGTTGAAGGGTCAGATTTCATCAGCAAAGGGTTCGTTGCTCCGCAATTTTCAAAATAAGCACTCGAAATTTTAATCTGAATTTTTCGCGATGTCGAAATCGGATTTTCGACTTCGACATCGCCGCACTTGATTTGGTCTTCTTCGAGTGGTCATACTCTTTTCCTTATGCCCGAATCAGGCTTCCCTTATACTTGCCACCCATTTGACTTGGAGATATAAGGGAAACAAAAGTGAATCGTCGAACCACTTTGAAGGGCCATATCTACGCGCGAGTGTGAGGAAAGAGAATAAGGAAGGTTGCGTTGCAAGCGCATTGGTCTCAAGTTAATTTAGGAAGCATCACACGCCTTTGGTGTGTACACATGCCCGGTGTAGCAAGGGATAATGGTCAAGAGGGTATAAAGTGATATATAACTCTTGGACCGTGCAACCGAATATTTTAATGCGACCTTCGAGTGTACCGCATGAGTGTTGGGGTTGCATAGGTACTTTCCTTGGGTTCCTACGTATTTTTAACGTGAAGTTACGTCCATGGAGGGACATGGCATATCATGGTGGGAGCCACATTTTGAGGGTATGTGTTATATGCATGGTATATGTCTTGATATGCTCACGCCCATGTTATATATCTTCGTGTGGCCGAAGAGATGGGGAGCCATACGTGACAAGGGTTTTGCCCATGTCTCAATTGTGGAGTTCAAAGCGCTAGACCAAGTCTACCGCGTATGTATTGCTCATGGTATGTTTGACAAAGAGATCCATGAGTGCACTCCCATTTTCATGGGGCATGTAGATATGGGTGGCGAAGGTATCTCCATGCGCCCGATTGGGGATCCAAGTGGGGGAATTGTTCGTGAATGGTTCCAATCATTTGTGTATTGAACCATGAGCGGATATCATGGGTGAGCATAGAGATATACTATCATGACAACTTTGTATTTGGACATATTTTCATGTTTTTGTCCTCAATTTTTGCTCATTTTTGCGTTTTGTGTACTTACCTGGTCGGCAAACAGCAAGAAGCCTATGGAGAGTCAAACCATGGTATGTTGTTCATATGTTGGCATATGCTTTGGAGTTGAACACCTCCATATGCCAGATCGCGTACTCCATTTGGCTTGGCGCACGAAGGATTACAAGAATTGGTCTCAAGATCATGGGCTGACTTGGGCAGTGCGTGGCGCCCATATACGAAAGGGTTTCGAGGGTAAAGTGGGGATGTACATGGGCATTGGTCTTTGGTTCCTATCCTCCATGAATACTAGACTTTGATTCCATGCATGCTTGGAGCCTTCGGATAAGTGGTAACTTCAATTTTGAGCATATATGTGATATATGGCCAATATGGTGTGAATTGGCAGTTTTTTGGCATGTTATGAGTTCAAACTCATAGGTCATTTCTCCAAGCCCATTCGACTCCAAGTCTAACCAAGGTTATGTCAGGGTAGGGCATGGTCCTGAGTGCCACTCTAGGCCATGACACGCCACCTCCCTTATTGGGCTAGGATTTAGAGGCTTGGGAGTGAACACATTTTTGGGGTATGTGTAGTGACTTGTGACACATGGCATTCAGCCATCTCATTTGACCCGGTTCAGGATAATATGTTGGTGAGTCAAGGGAAGGTCTTGAGTCCGGGAAATGAGGGGTTTATGGCTGTGAATGTGTTTGTTTACCTCTTTCCCCAACCTTGCTTTATTTGTGTTCATATGCCAATTTCAGGGCTTTCTTCCTTGGTGCAATTCTTGTACATGCCCGCCATCGTGAGACCATCGATGTGCTGAACGAAAGCCCGCAGCCTGATTTGGATTGTGAATTCGGCTATTGCTGTATTTGTGGGATCTGGTTGCTGTTTCAGGGTTGAAGGAGGATCTTATTTTCTATATTTTTGGATTTGGACCCTGGATTTTGAGGATTTTGAGAAATGCAATCGTTGATCCGGAGCAAGTCAGCAGGGGTGACAGGCGGAAGGGGTACAGCGGGGGCCGGTCCTGGTAGGGACCTTCTTTATGGTAGCAGAGGCTACCTGCTGCCCCTACCTACCGCCGACCCGGGGACTTGGGCCCCTATGAGCCCTGCCCAAGTACGCCCCGGGTGCGTATTGTGGACTCGGTAGAGACCACGCCGGAGATTGGTGCCATGGAAGGACCGAGACGTTCAAGAGCATGGCGAACTCCGGAAGTTGAAGCCCGAAGAGAAGAACGACATTCGGGAACAGGAGGACGTGACATGGAGGACCTGGTCTCCATGTGTGAGCGTCGCTGCCGAAAGGCATGCAACCTCCGCTCCGCCGCGGAGGACTCTGATGAGGCCTGCCATTCAGGCAGCAGTGGAGGAAGGGCCCGGCGCTACCGGAAGCGCGGGTCACCCAAGTCCGCGGCAAGGGACGCCGGGGCTATGGACACGGACCCCAGCCCGGTCAGGCTGTGGGAATCCGAGGGGCACTCCGAGGGCTATGGGACAGCCCACGAGCCACCTTCGGAGTCGGAGATGTCCGCGCCGATCGCCAGGGCGCATACGGCCCCCGAGCCCGCCCTGAAGCACGATGCCGAGGGCTTGGAGAGGCCAGCCAGGGCCCGGACGGCACCTGTGCCCCGGCACACGGGACCAGAGACGGACGCCATAGGCGATCCGCCTATGGGCGATGAGTCTGAGGTGCCGGGAACCGCGGGATGTGCTGAATCCGGGGGAAAGCACGCTGCGTGCCACTGCGAGCACGTGTCCTTCCTCATGGACAAGTACCCGAAGACGGGGATGGACGCCATCGTGCATCGTCTTGACCGCCTGGACAACGCCAAGGATGGTCTAGGGGAGGACGTCGCGGGGATCCTGGACGACCAGTCGGCCGCGAAGAAAGACATGGAGGAGCTGCGAGCGGAACGGGACCGGTACCGGGAGAATCTGGAGCTGGCCCTGGAGAAGCAGCAGCGAGTGGTGGACAGCCTCCTCCACCTGGTGGAGGACATGTCGGGACGCCTGAAAAGGCTAGAGGAGCTACAGCCCCTCGCCTCGGGTCCGGAGCTCCCGGCAAAGCCGGCCGCGGTAGAGCTGGTGGAGCGGGTTAAGACCCTCAGCAGCGCCATGGAGAAACCCATGGCCGGCCCTGCAGAGGCACCATACGCGCCTCCGCGTGTTGACCCGGGTGCGCTGCCGTTTGTTCCCATGTTCAGCGAATCCACAATGCTCGGGGAACACACGGCACCGGCTGGGTCCATGCGGGAAGGGCACGTAACCACGGACCCGAGGAGCCTGACGGTACAGATGTCCCATGCCGCCCAGGATGTACCGATCACGACGAACATGGTAGTGTATGCGGAAGAGAAGATCGAGAGCCAGACCATGTAGGGGCAAGCCATGGGAAGCGCCGACGGACATGGTCGAGGTCATCCAGGCGGAAACCTGTGGGCGAAGGACCCCATTACGGGGATATGGACGGCCGATGGAGCAAATCCTTCCCGCATTCCAGACCCCATGGGTTCAGGCCCAACTGGACCGCACTCCATGGAGGAGAGGGATGTACGAGGAGTGTACTCACACCCCCCGGCCACAGGTGGTATCCGTCTCGGTGGAGTGGTGGCTGGAGACGTCGGAGACGCCATCAGGATCGACGACCTCAGGGGAATCAAAATCCCCTATTACGACAGGAACCCGTCCAACCTGGATGACTTCATCCTGGACTGGGAGGACTTCGCCGAGGAGGTCGTCGGCGAGATGCGGGGAGCGCCGCGAGACAAGTGGGTGTGCCGGACATTCCCACACCGGCTGGCGCAGGAGCTGCGGGATCAGATCCGGGAAGGACTGATCAGGACGGAGCAGGCCTGCCTCCAGTGGTTGGAGGATGAGGAGCGGGAGGACGCTCCGAATCAGAAGCTGGAGGACCTGTGGTCCATTCCACTGCCGCTGGACCGCGGTGAGTTGCGGGTCCGGGAGTGGAACCGGTATCTGCGGAAGTACCGCAGATGCCTCAAGCTGGTGGAAGACTGGAACGAGGCCAGTGAGATCCGCCACTTGCTGAAGGACGTCCTCCCCGGCAACTGGAAGAGGAGAGTGGAGGACGAGGAGAAGAAGAGGGCGAAGAAGCGCGTGGCGTTGAGGATTATGGCGGCGGAGGATACCCATGCGGGTATCATGGAGTTCTTCAGGAGGAACCTGGGCGAGCCCAACCGGATGTTGGGACTGAAGAACGCCCTGTACGTGGAGGTATTCGGAGACTCCATGGGGCAAAGATTGCTGCGCCTCAACAATGTGGAGTGGAGGCGCGGGGAGCCGCTGAGGATGCAGGTCATCTTCGCCCGCATGAGCCTGGACGAGATCGTGAAGTACATCACGTTGGAGTTGAAGCTCAATGCGAGGAACGAGGCCCACGTGCAGGATCGACATGGTCATGGACAACGAGGCCACCGAGAAGACCGCCATCATCAGGAGATCCAGGAGGACACGGCCAACTCCGCGGAGGATGGTAGTGGAACTGGCCAAGACCACTGGACCGGATCCCGGGAGGATCACGATGAGGCCCATTTCTTCGCGTTTGTGGCGCACAACGTGAAGAACCATGGGCAGGATCGGTCCAGATGGAGCCAGCTGGGACCCAAGAAGAGCAGAGAGCCAAGGAGGATCGGGAACCCACCGCTCTCGTTCTGAGAGTACAGGTCTCAGCACGACGGGTGCTGGGTCTGTTATGGCAAGGGAAACAACCATGCACACGACCACCGTCAGTGCAAGGTGTATGAGGCGGACAAGAAGGCCTACTTCGCAGCCCACCCCGAAAAGAAGCCCAAGGAGCAGCGGATTTCCGACTGGAAGGCGAAGGGCGGAGACGGAGGAAAAGGCCAAGGCAAAGGCCAAGGAAAAGGCGGAGGAAGAGGCTATGGTGGTGGACTTGGTCAAGACCGACGAGTGAGGTCGATCGAGGAAGTTGCTGAGGACATGTTGAGGACGTTGGAGGAACTCAAAGCCCAGCAACGTGGAGGACAAAGTCCTGGCGGATCGCAGCCGGAAGGGGCTGCGGGAAGCCAAGTCCAGAGGAGCCCCCACGGGAGTGGGACCTCGGAGGTCTCTCCTCCGAAAATCAGTGGAATCCCAGAGAAAGCGAAGGCACATCGGGTGCCGAAGAAGGCTCCAGAAGAGCCAAAACCACTGAGTTTCGCCACTCCCAACCCCTGGAGCGCCCTGCCAAGGGAAGTACATGTGGGTACGGGACATGGCAAGAAGGAAGGAGCGACCACGGAGAGCCCCGTGGACGGGCAGGACCAACCAAAGATCTACACCATCCGTGACCATACCCTTGAAGTCCTGATGCACCCGGACGTGCTAGAGTTGCATGCCGTGAGAGTCGTCCATACACCTCATGGCGACGAGCGGCAGTTGCACTTGAAAGTGCGAGTACGGTGCGGACAAGAGGAGAAGGTGGTGGATGTGTTAGTGGATACGGGTGCCCAGCTGAGCCTGGTCCGGAGAGGGTTGTTCAAGGAGGAATTCATGCAGCCCAGCCGGAGACCGGTCCGCCTGAAGGTCGCCAACGGAGAGATTATGGGTGGTGGCACCCATGAGGCCACTATCAGTATGGAATTCTGGGAGCATGAGCGCTTGAACCGCCCTGATCAGGCGAAGGGAAGCACTCTATCCGGGAACTTCTATGTGGCCGACATTACGAATTGGGATATGATCATGGGGTACGACTTCATGGTGGCCAACGCCATTGGAGCCCTTCCCCATCGTGCAACGCTGGTCCGGGAGGACGATGAATGCCTCACATGGCTGTCCACGGACTATGCATGCGGATCATCCCAATGGAATGCTGAGGAAGAGGATCGGATCGTCCAAGCGGTGCAAGCTGTGGGTGCCAAGTCCAGAGAAGACCGTGGAGTTCAGCTCACGGAGTATGGAATGGCGCCACAGGTGTATGCCAGGATGATCCAGACGCTGGGAGCCGAAGCGCCCGAGACAGACGTCTTCGCTTCCCGGGATGCCCCACTTTTACGGAAGTGTAGGAGGCATTGGCATCGAGGAGACTCAGCCTGGCACAGGCATTGGGGTTTGAAGGAGTGGGGACCCATGTATTGGCATGGCTCCCTGGACAATACCAGACGTACGGTGGAGAAGATCATCGCGGATAGGGCGAAGGGGATCCTGGTCGTAACCGGCATATGATCCACCCCATGTCCGCTGGAGGGTCTCAAGTCGACGCTGGACTCCATCACCCTGAACGTGCTGTCATTCGGGCCAGAGGAGGAGTTGTTCATCGACGCCAAGGGTGTATCAATGCCCTCCCCGGGTCAAGCGTGGGGTACCAAGGCTTTCCTGGTGGATGGGGTGCAAGCCCAGCCAACGGGTGATGAAGCATTCATCCGTAGGGTGGAGGCGGTGCCCATGAAGGTCATGTTTGAGCCCAAGGAGGGGACGGATCAGCCACTTGATGGCATTGACGTCCTGTCCCACGCCGAGATCGACGACGTCGTCAACTACATGCGGATGGGGATGCACGACCGTGTGGCAGCCAAGAAGAGGCGGGCCATGGTCACATCTCCGCATTGGTGGGACCACAAGATGTTGGTCACCGGCAAGTACGAGAAGGATGAGTTCGTGGCGAGGGTCATGGATCACATCGCGGACCAATACGATGGTCCGGTTGGGTCGGACCCACCAACGTGGGGTTTTCCAAGAGTGGGAACCGGTAGCGACGAGCACCAGCCCGGGGCCGCAAATTTCCGAAGATTATCGGTGGGAAGCATGCCCCACGACGATGAAGACGGCATATCGGACGAGGAGAAGTCGGATTCGGACCCGGAAGAGGCCCATACCGCAGTGCGGTCGGTTGTATCGATACCGAAGCAAGCGGCTGAAGAGGCCCAGGAGAACCCGAAGGTCGCCGAGCTGAAGGAGAGGCTGATTCATGCCTATCCGCGGCTTTTCAGTGGCGTCGCCAACAAGAACCCTCCAGATCGTGGGAGGTTTGGCACAGCGGAGATCAAGCTGAAGCCGAACCCCAAGATCTATCGTCATCGGGAGTACCAACTTCAGGGCGATCGGGCCGAGGCCATGAAGAAGTTGTTGGCCGAGTTCATTGAGCGGGTATGGATCGAACCCTCCGACAGTGAGTGGGCCAGCCCAGCCTTCATCGTGCCCAAGAAGGAGAAGGGCGAGTGGAGGTTGGTGGTTGATTACAGAGGTTTGAACGAGCAGACCGAGCACGACTCGTACTCGCTTCCCCTGATCGACTCCATCCTCCGAAAACAGCAGAAAAAGCGGATTTTCACGGTGTTGGACCTGAAACACGGGTATCACCAGATGCCGCTACACCCGGACTCCAGGCCCTGCACAGCGATGTCGACGCCGCTGGGGCCCATGCAGTGGAAAGTGGTGCCTGTGGGCGCCGAGAATGGCAACGCCGCTTTCCAGCGCATGATGGAGGACCTACTCGGTCCCGTCCGGGACTGTGCCGATCCCTTCGTGGATGACATCATCATCGGGTCCGGCACGGAGAACATGACTGAGGACGAGCTCATCGACGCGCATGAGAAGGATCTGCGCCGAGTGCTCAGCGAGCTGGACAAGCACAACATGGTGTGCAAGCCCACCAAAGCCTCACTCTTCGTGAAGGAAGTGGAGTTCGCGGGTCACGTGGTTGGTCACGGGCAACGCCGTCCCATGCCTGGGAAGCTGGCGTCCCTGCACCACTGGGAGAAGCCCCAGACCATCAGCGAACTCCGGTCCTTCATGGGGTTCTGCAATTACTGTTCGGGCTATGTCCGGATGTATGCAGAACTCTCGGGGCCGCTGCACAAGATGCTGCAAGTGGGCAGGTTTGACGGACGGAAGGGGAGCAAGAAGAAGCTTGCCTGGACCCCTGAGGCCGAAGATGCGTTCAACCGCCTGAAGGAGCGACTCCTGGGGCAGTTGGGGCTATTCCTGGTGGACCCGGACAAGGGATTCGTGCTACGGACGGACGCCTCGGACTATGCTGTGGGGGCGGTCCTCGAGCAGATCCGGAACGACGGGTCACATGTACCCGTGGCGTTCTGGAGTCCGATCCTGGCCGAAGGCCAACGCCGCACTTGGACCGCGAGGGAGAAGGAGACGTACGCCATTGTTTGTGCGCTCAGGAAGTGGTCTGGCCACATCGGATTGCAACCGGTGGTGGTTTGCACAGACCATCAGTCCTTGCAGAGCTGGCACAAGGAGCACGTCGACACCCCCTCGGGACCGGCGGCAAGGAGGGCCCGATAGCACGAGACGTTCGCCAACTTCGACCTCAGCGTCGTGTACGTCCCGGGGAAGGACAACACTGTGACAGATTGCCTCAGTCGCTGGGCCTACCCCGCGGGCAAGGCGTGGATGGACATATCCCGCCATGGCGATGCCAAGGAGACCGAGGAAGCCAAGCGCATCATCGAGATGGAGAAGACCATGGAGCAAGAGGGGGTCAAGTGTTTTGTGGTGATGGCAAGCCGTACAGAGCTGGCCAAGTTTTGGGGTGCCTGCGTCCAAGCTATTCGGAAGGAAACCCTCGAGCAATGGATGGTGGCCCCTGTGGAGCTAGTCAGGTCGGTGCTCACAGAGGACTGGTCGGATGACTACGCGGCATCCGAGCATTGGAGCAAGTACTGGAATGCCGTGAGCGCCCCGTCGGACGACGAGTGGCCTGAGGGCTTGACCGAGGATGGGGACAAGTTGTTCCTCAAGGACAAGCTGCTGGTGCCCGAGAACCGAGTGGAGGAGCTCATTGACCATTGGCACAACGCCCAGCTCATGCACCCTGGCCGAGACAAGATGCAGCAGGACCTCCAGTGGCGTTTCAAGTTTCCACCGGGGTACTACGCCATCCTGGATAGGTACTGCAGCGACTGTGCCGTGTGTCGGGCCACGAAGAGCCCCAACCACTCCACAGCGGGCAACCCGGTGTATACGGCTATACCGGAGGCCCCTATGCGGTCCGTAGCCATTGATGTATTCGCCATGCCTGAGGTCACCGTGGAAGGAGAGACCTACGACTGTGTCATCCTGGCGGTGGATAGGCACAGTGGGTATATCGTGGCGGTCCCTGGCAAGAAGTCCAAGAAGAAGGACAAGAAGGACAAGCATGGAGTGGGGCTGCAGGCCAAGACCGTCGCTAATGCCATGATCAGGCATTGGCTGACGATTTTTGATGTCCCGGCTGTCATCTGCAGCGATCGGGGCAGTCAATTCGTGGGGACGTGGTTCAAGACGATGTGCAAGCACATGGGGATTCGGCACGCCAAGACCGTGGCGTACCACAGCCGGTCGAATGGTCGGGCTGGGGTGGCCGGGCGGCAGATGTTCGAGAAGTTCCGCAAGCTGCACATCGACGAACCGGGCCGGAATTGGTACAATTCGCTGTGGAGGGTACTCCAAGCGTATCATGACCTTCCGGGGCCCACTGGGCTGTCGCCCCATCGCATCCTGTTCCTACGGGATCGAGTGTCACGCACTCTCCCGTGGTTGAACCATGGCAAAGTGGCCCGAGATGCGAACGCCATGATGGCTGAGGCGGACGACACGGCGGCCAAGGTGTGCAAGGCACTTCAGGACGAGCAGAACAAGAGGGCCAAGTACTTCAAGCAGGGAAAGGTCCAGAAGTATGCTCTCCAAGACACCATGTGGGTGGAGCGGCACCACAAGGATGTCCTGTCCAGACATCGGCAGGCATCTTGGTATGTGCCGGGGGTAATCGTGCGGAAGGTCGGGCAGGATGTGTATGCGGTTCGTGTGGGGGAGAACAAGATCCTGGACCGCGACCATACCCAGCTTCGTCCCCGAGCATCAGACCCCAGCGGACGTCCCGTCACCTTCGAGTTCACGGCCGGCGATGTGGACTCAGACGACGAGGGTGAGGACGACGACTTCACCGCCGAGAAGATCCTGGCGGACAAGCCGGACCCGGGGAAGCCTGGGGGTAGGCTTTATAAGGTCCGTTGGAAGGCTTTCGCCGCATCCAGGGACTCGTGGGAGCCTCCGAGCAGTTTTGTGCCGAGGTACACCACGGTCTGGATGGACTACCTAAAGAAAAAGAATATTTCTTTGGATGTCAAGGACGTGTTGGTCCATTTGGTTGCTGCTGTAGCACCGTAATGGATCCCCCCTTGGCATTTTGTTTGTTTCTGTGCTTGGGGAGACGGGTGAGGGCGTTCATCCGGGGATTTTTCGGCCTTGATAGGCCGTATACCCCCTTCACTCGATCTCCACATATATATTTCATTGTGGTATACTTATTTAGGTCGACCAACGACGTTTTTCTATATTTGATCCCCTTGGTCCATGTTGTAGATCAAGAGGAGACCGGATATGGCGTAGGGCACCGATTTTCAGTGTCCTCACCCCTCCATTGGGGCATGGGGGACGCCTACGACGTGTGTGGGGCCTCCATGTGTCCTCCGGACATGGAGGGGGGGGTTGGAGCCCATTGGGGTCCTCCCGTCCTCTCTTCAATGACTTCCGAGCTGTAACAACGCTCTGAGAAGGGGGGTGAAGCCGGTTTGGACACCCGTGGCCATCTTGGGGTCACTTGGGGTGTGTATCTATGTGCCGGCAAGCTGCCATTGGCTGATATCATACTCTCCCATCCACCTGACCTAACCTGATGTGATAGTGTGATAGGTTTGGCCATTCCGGCTATGAGCATCCATATTCAGTACCGAGGCGCCGCCAGCGGAGATTTATATATCGGAATATCAGGAATCAACAGGGTTTTATTATCATAATGTTTCCGTAATTTTTCAGCCTTTCGTTCTGATGGTCAATGTATCGGCGACCGTCAGTTGGCTCGCGATTTTGCGGTAACCGATTGGTTAACTGTTATTTACAGATATTTTGGCGGATACTCCGTTGAAGGGTCAGATTTCATCAGCAAAGGGTTCGTTGCTTCCGCAATTCTCTAAATAAGCACTCGAAATTTTAATCTGAATTTTTCGCGATGTCGAAATCGGATTTTCGACTTCGACATCGCCGCACTTGATTTGATCTTCTTCGAGTGGTCATACTCTTTTCCCTATGCCCGAATCAGGTTTCCCTTATACTTGCCGTCCATTTGACTTGGAGATAAAAGGGAAACAAAAGCGAATCGTGGAACCACTTTGAAGGGCCATATCTACGCGCGAGTGTGAGGAAAGAGAATAAGGAAGGTTGCGTTGCAAGCGCATTGGTCTCAAGTTAATTTAGGAAGCATCACACGCCTTTGGTGTGTACACATGCCCGGTGTAGCAAGGAATAATGGTCAAGAGGGTATAAAGTGATATATAACTCTTGGACCGTGCAACCGAATATTTTAATGCGACCTTCGAGTGTACCGCATGAGTGTTGCGGTTGCATAGATACTTTTTTTGGGTTCCTACGTATTTTTAACGTGAAGTTACGTCCATGGAGGGACATGGCATATCATGGTGGGAGCCACATTTTGAGGGTATGTGTTATATGCATGGTATATGTCTTGATATGCTCACGCCCATGTTATATATCTTCGTGTGGCCGAAGAGATGGGGAGCCATACGTGACAAGGGTTTTGCCCATGTCTCAATTGTGGAATTCAAAGCGCTAGACCAAGTCTACCGCGTATGTATTGCTCATGGTATGTTTGACAAAGAGATCCATGAGTGCACTCCCATTTTCATGGGGCATGTAGATATGGGTGGTGAAGGTATCTCCATGCGCCCGACTGGGGATCCAAGTGGGGGAATTGTTCGTGAATGGTTCCAATCATTTGTGTATTGAACCATGAGCGGATATCATGGGTGAGCATAGAGATATACTATCATGACAACTTTGTATTTGGACATATTTTCATGTTTTTGTCCTCAATTTTTGCTCATTTTTGCGTTTTGTGTACTTATCTGGTCGGCAAACGGCAAGAAGCCTATGGAGAGTCGAACCATGGTATGTTGTTCATATGTTGGCATATGCTTTGGAGTTGAACACCACCATATGCCGGATCGCGTACTCCATTTGGCTTGGCGCACGAAGGATTACAAGAATTGGTCTCAAGATCATGGGCTGACTTGGGCAGTGCGTGGCGCCCATATCCGAAGGGGTTTCGAGGGTAAAGTGGGGATGTACATGGGCATTAGCCTTTGGTCTCCATCCTCCATGAATACTAGACTTCGATTCCATGCATGCTTGGAGCCTTCGGATAAGTGGTAACTTCAAGTTTGAGCATATGTGTGATATATGGCCAATATGGTGTGAATTGGCAGTTTTTTGGCATGTTATGAGTTCAAACTGATAGGTCATTCCTCCAAGCCCATTCGACTCCAAGTCCAACCAAGGTTATGTCAGGGTAGGGCATGGTCCTGAGTGCAACTCTAGGCCATGACACGCCACCTCCCCTATTGGGCTAGGATTTAGAGGCTTGGGAGTGAACACATTTTTGGGGTATGTGTAGTGACTTGTGACACATGGCATTCAGCCATCTCCTTTGACCCGGTTCAGGATAATATGTTGGTGAGTCAGGGGAAGGTCTTGAGTCCAGGGAATGAGGGGTTTATGGCTGTGAATATGTTTGTTTACCTCTTTCCCCAACCTTGCTTTATTTGTGTTCATATGCCAATTTCAAGGCTTTCTTCCTTGGTGCAATTCTTGTACATGCCCGCCATCGTGAGACCATCGATGTGCTGAACGAAAGCCCGCACCCTGATTTGGATTGTGAATTGGGCTATTGCTGTATTTGTGGGATCTGGTTGCTGTTTCAGGGTTGAAGGAGGATTTTATTTTCTATATTTTTGGATTTGGACCCTGGATTTTGAGGATTTTGAGAAATGCAATCGTTGATCCGGAGCAGGTCAGCAGGGGTGACAGGCGGAAGGGGTACAGCGGGGGCCGGTCCTGGTAGGGACCTTCTTTCCAGAGGGCGGGCAGTCCGGGGTGGGAGAGCGCCCGACCCCGGACGCCCCACACCCAGGCAGGAGGCGCCCCCCCCCAGGCACCCTCATGCCGCCCCCACAGCGCGCAAAGCCAGCATGAAGAAGCGCGCGCTGTGGGGTCGGTGACGGGTCCCCACGCCCGCACCCCCCGCACCCACAGCCAGTGGGTAGTGGGCCCCGGCAGCCCGCCCAGAGGGCGGGCAGTTCGGAGTGGGAAAGCGCCCGACCCCGGACGCCCCACACCCAGGCAGGAGGCGCCCCCCCCCGGGCGCCCTCGTGCCGCCCCCACAGCGTGCAAAGCCAGCTCGAAAGAGCGCGCGCTGTGGGGTTGGTGACGGGTCCCCACGCCCGCACCCCCCCGCACCCACAGCCAGTGGGTAGTGGGCCCCTGGCAGCCTGCCCAGAGGGCGGGCAGTCGGGGTTCGGAGAGCGCCCGACCCCTGACGCCCCACACCCAGGCAAGAGGCGCCCCTCCTGGCACCCTCATGCCGCCCCCAGAGCGCGCAAAGCCAGCTCGCAAGAGCGCGCGCTGTGGGGTTGGTGACGGGTCCCCACGCCCGCACCCCCCCGCACCCATAGCCAGTGGGTAGCGGGCCCCGGCAGCCCGCCCAGATGGCGGACAGTCGGGGGTGGGAGAGCGCCCGCCCCTGGATGCCCCACACCCAGGCAGGAGGCGCCCCCCCCCAGGCGCCCTCGTGCCGCCCCCACAGCGCGCAAAGCCAGCTCGAAAGAGCGCGCTGTGGGGTTGGCGACGGGTCCCCACGCCCGCACCCCCCCGCACCCACAGCCAGTGGGTAGTGGGCCCCGGCAGCCCGCCCAGAGAGCGGGCAGTCGGGGGTTGGAGAGCGCCCGACCCCGGACCCCCCACACCCAGGCAGGAGGTGCCCCCCCGGGCACCGTCATGCCCCCCACAGCGCGCAAAGCCAGCTCGCAAGAGCGCGCGCTGTGGGGTTGGTGACGGGTCCCCACGCCCGCACCCCCCCGCACCCACAGCCAGTGGGTAGTGGCCCCCGGCAGCCCGCCCGGGCAGTCGGAGTCGGGAGAGCGCCCGACCCCGGACGCCCTGCACCCTGGCAAGAGGCGCCCCCCCCGGGCACCCTCATGCCGCCCCCACAGCGCGCAAAGCCAGCTCGCAAGAGCGCGCGCTGTGGGGTTTGTGACGGTTCCCCACGCCCGCATCCCCCCGCACCCACAGCCAGTGGGTAGTGGGCCCCGGCACCCGCCCAGAAGGCAGGCAGTTCGGGGTGGGAGAGCACCCGACACCGGACGCCCCACATCCAGGCAGGAGGCGCCCCTCCCCGGGCGCCCTCCTGCCGCCCCCACAGCGCGCAAAGCCAGCTCGAAAAAGCGCGCGCTGTGGGGTTGGTTACGGGTCCCCACGCCCGCACCCCCCCGCACCCACAGCCAGTGGGTAGTGGGCCCCGGCAGCCCGCCCAGAGTGCGGGCAGTCGGGGATGGGAGAGCGCCCGACCCCGGACGCCCCACACCCAGGCAGGAGGCGCCCCCCCCTGGGCACCCTCATGCCGCCCCCACAGAGCGCAAAGCCAGCTCGCAAGAGCGCACACTGTGGGGTTGGTGACGGGTCCCCACGCCCGCACCCCCCCGCACCCACAGCCAGTGGGTAGTGGGCCCCGGCAGCCCGCCCAGAGAGCGGGCAGTTGGGGGTTGGAGAGCGCCCGACCCCGGACCCCCCACACCCAGGCAGGAGGCGCCCCCCCGGCACCCTCATGCCCCCCACAGCGCGCAAAGCCAGCTCGCAAGAGCGCGCGCTGTGGGGTTGGTGACGGGTCCCCACGCCCGCACCCCCCCGCACCCACAGCCAGTGGGTAGTGGCCCCCGGCAGCCCGCCCGGGCAGTCGGGGTCGGGAGAGCGCCCGACCCCAGACGCCCTGCACCCCGGCAAGAGGCGCCCCCCCCGGGCACCCTCATGCCGCCCCCACAGCGCGCAAAGCCAGCTCGCAAGAGCGCGCGCTGTGGGGTTTGTGACGGTTCCCCACGCCCGCACCCCCCCGCACCCACAGCCAGTGGGTAGTGGGCCCCGGCACCCGCCCAGAAGGCAGGCAGTCGGGGGTGGGAGAGCACCCGACACCGGATGCCCCACATCCAGGCAGGAGGCGCCCCTCCCCGGGCGCCCTCCTGCTGCCCCCACAGCGCGCAAAGCCAGCTCAAAAAAGCGCGCGCTGTGGGGTTGGTTACGGGTCCCCACGCCCGCACCCCCCCGCACCCACAGCCAGTGGGTAGTGGGCCCCGGCAGCCCGCCCAGAGTGCGGGCAGTCGGGGATGGGAGAGCGCCCGACCCCGGACGCCCCACACCCAGGCAGGAGGCGCCCCCCCCTGGGCACCCTCATGCCGCCCCCACAGCGCGCAAAGCCAGCTCGCAAGAGCGCACACTGTGGGGTTGGTGACGGGTCCCCACGCCCGCACCCCCCCGCACCCACAGCCAGTGGGTAGTGGGCCCCGGCAGCCCGCCCAGAGGGCGGGCAGTCGGGGGTGGGAGAGCGCCCGACCCCGGACGCCCCACACCCAGGCAGGAGGCGCCCCCCAGGGCACCCTCATGCCGCCCCCACAGCGTGCAAAGCCAGCTCCCAAGAGCGCGCGCTGTGGGGTTGGTGACGGGTCCCCACGCCCGCACCCCCCCGCACCCACAGCCAGTGGGTAGTGGGCCCCGACAGCCTGCCCAGAGGGCGGGCAGTCGGGGGTGGGAGAGCGCCCGACCCCGGACGCCACACCTCCAGGCAAGAGGCGCCTCCCCGGGCACCCTCATGCCGCTCCCACAGCGCGCAAAGCCAGCTCGCAAGAGCGCGTGCTGTGGGGTTTGTGACGGGTCCCCACGCCCGCACCGCCCCGCACCCACAGCCAGTGGGTAGGGGGCCCCGGCAGCCCGCCCAGAGGGCGGGCAGTTGGGGTTGGGAAAGCGCCCGACCCCGGACGCCCCACACCCAGGCAGGAGGCGCCCCCCCCCGGGCGCCCTCGTGCCGTCCCACAGCGCGCAAAGCCACCTCGCAAGAGCGCGCGCTGTGAGGTTGGTGACGAGTCCCCACGCCCGCACCCCCCCGCACCCACAGCCAGTGGGTAGTGGGCCCCGGCAGCCCGCCTGTAGGGCGGGCAGTCGGGGATGGGAGAGCGCCCAACCCCGGACGCCCCACACCCAGGCAAGAGGCGCCCCCCCGGGCACCCTCATGCCGCCCCCACAGCGCGCAAAGCCAGCTCGCAAGAGCGCGCGCTGTGGGGTTGGTGACGGGTCCCCACGCCCGTACCCCCCCGCACCCACAGCCAGTGGGTAGTGGGCCCCAGCAGCCCGCCCAGAGGGCGGGCAGTCGGGGGTGGGAGAGCGCCCGACACCGGACGCCCCACACCCAGGGAGAAGGCGCCCCCCCCCGGGCGCCCTCGTGCCGCCCCCACAGCGCGCAAAGCCAGCTCGCAAAAGCGCGCGCTGTGGGGTTGGTGACGGGTCCCCACGCCCGCACCCCCCGGCATCCACAGCCAGCGGGTAGTGGTCCCCAGCAGCCCGCCCAGAGGGCGGGCAGTTGGGGGTGGGAGAGCGCCCGACCCCGGACGCCCCGCACCCACGCAAGAAGCGCCCCTCCCGGGCACCCTCATGCCGGCCCCACAGCGCGCAAAGCCAGCTCGCAAGAGCGCGCGCTGTGGGGTTGGTGACGGGTCCCCACCCCCGCGGCCCCCCGCACCCACAGCCAGTGGGTAGTGGGCCCCGGCAGCCTGCCCAGAGGGCGGGGAGTTGGGGGTGGGAGAACGCCCGACCCCGGACGCCCCACGCCCAGGCAAGAGGCGCTCCCCCCGGGCACCCTATTTCCGCCCCCACAGCGCGCAAAGCCAGCTGGCAAAAGCGCGCGCTGTGGGGTTGGTGACGGTTCCCCACGCCCGCACCCCCCCGCACCCACAGCCAGTGGATAGTGGGCCCCGGCAGCCCGCCCAGAGGGCGGGCAGTCGGGGGTGGGAGAGCGCCCGACCCCGGACGCCCGACACCCAGGCAAGAGGCGACCCCCCCGGGCACCCTCATGCCGCCCCCACAGCGCGCCAAGCCAGCTCGCAAGAGCGCGCGCTGTGGGGCTGGTGACGGGTCCCCACGCCCGCACCCCCCCGCTCCCACAGCCAGTGGGTAGTGGGTCCCGGCAGCCCGCCCAGAGGGCGGGCAGTCGGGGGTGGGAGAGCGCCCGACCCCGGACGCCCCACACCCACGCAAGAGGCGCCCACCCCGGGCACCCTCATGCCGCCCCCACAGCGCGCAAAGCCAGCTCGCAAGAGCGCACGCTGTGGGGTTGGTGACGCGTCCCCACCCCCGCACCCCCCCGCACCCACAGCCAGTGGGTAGTGGGCCCCGGCAGCCTGCCCAGAGGGCGGGGAGTTGGGGGTGGGAGAGCGCCCGACCCCGGACGCCCCACGCCCAGGCAAGAGGCGCTCCCCCCGGGCACCCTATTTCCGCCCCCACAGCGCGCAAAGCCAGCTGGCAAAAGCGCGCGCTGTGGGGTTGGTGACGGTTCCCCACGCCCGCACCCCCCCGCACCCACAGCCAGTGGATAGTGGGCCCCGGCAGCCCGCCCAGAGGGCGGGCAGTCGGGGGTGGGAGAGCGCCCGACCCCGGACGCCCGACACCCAGGCAAGAGGCGACCCCCCCGGGCACCCTCATGCCGCCCCCACAGCGCGCCAAGCCAGCTCGCAAGAGCGCGCGCTGTGGGGCTGGTGACGGGTCCCCACGCCCGCACCCCCCCGCACCCACAGCCAGTGGGTAGTGGGTCCCGGCAGCCCGCCCAGAGGGCGGGCAGTCGGGGGTGGGAGAGCGCCCGACCCCGGATGCCCCACACCCAGACAGGAGGCGCCCCCCCCCGCGCGCCCTCGTGCTGCCCCCACAGCGCGCAAAGCCAGCTCAAAAGAGCGCGCGCTGTGGGGTTGGTGACGGGTCCCCACGCCGGCAGCCCCCCGCACCCACAGCCAGTGGGTAGTGGGCCCCGGCAGCCCGCCCAGAGGGCGGGCAGTCGGGGGTGGGAGAGCGCCCGACCCCGGACGCCCCACACCCAGGCAAGAGGCGCCCCCCCCGGGAACCCTCATGCCGCCGCAATAGCGCGCAAAGCCAGCTCGCAAGAGCGCGCGCTGTGGGGTTGGTGACGGGTCCCCACGCCCGCACCCCCCCGCACCCACAGCCAGTGGGTAGTGGGCCCCGGCAGCCCACCCAGAGGGCAGACAGTCGGGGGTGGGAGAGCGCCCGACCCCGGACGCCCCAAACCCAGGCAGAAGGCGCCCCCCCCCCGGGCGCCCTCGTGCCGCCCCCACAGCGCGCAAAGCCAGCTCGCAAAAGCGCGCGCTGTGGGGTTGGTGACAGGTCCTCACGCCCGCACCCCCCCGCACCCACAGCCAGCGGGTAGTGGGCCCCGGCAGCCCGCCCAGAGGGCGGGCAGTCGGGGGTGGGAGAGCGCCCGACCCCGGACGCCCCACACCCACGCAAGAGGCCCCCCCCCCGGGCACCCTCATGCCGCCCCCACAGCGCGCAAAGCCAGCTCGCAAGAGCACGCGCTGTGGGGTTGGTGACGGGTCCCCGGCCCCGCAGCCCCCCGCACCCACAGCCAGTGGGTAGTGGGCCCCGGCAGCCTGTCCAGATGGCGGGCAGTCGGGGTCGGGAGAGCGCCCGACCCCGGACGCCCCACGCCCAGGCAGGAAGCGCCCCCCCCGGGCGCCCTTGTGCCGCCCCCACAGCGCGCAAAGCCAGCTCGCAAAAGCGCGCGCTGTGGGGTTCGTGACGGGTCCCCACGCCCGCACCCCCCCGCACCCACAGCCAGTGGGTAGTGGGCCCCGGCAGCCCGCCCAGAGGGCGGGCAGTCGAGGGTGGGGCAGCGCCCGATCCCGGACGCCCCACACCCAGGCAAGAGGCGCTCCCCCCGGGCACCCTCATGCCGCCCCCACAGCGCGCAAAGCCAGCTCGCAAGAGCGCGCGCTGTCGGGTTGGTGACGGGTCCCCACGCCCGCACCCCCCCGCACCCACAGCCAGTGGGTAGTTGGCCCCGGCAGCCCGCCCAGAGGGCGGGCAGTTGGGGGTGGGAGAGCGCCCGACACCGGACGCCCCACACCCAGGCAGGAGGCGCCCCCCCCCCCGGGCGCCCTCGTGCCGCCCCCACAGCGCGCAAAGCCAGCTCAAAAGAGCGCGCGCTGTGGGGTTGGTGACGAGTCCCCACGCCCGCACCCCCCCGGCACCCACAGCCAGTGGGTAGTGGGCCCCGGCAGCCCGCCCAGAAGGCGGGCAGTCGGGGGCCGGAGAGCGCCCGACCCCGCACGCCCCACACCCAGGCAAGAGGCGCCCCCCCCCGGGCACCCTCATGCCGCCGCAATAGCGCGCAAAGCCAGCTCGCAAGAGCGCGCGCTGTGGGGTTGGTGACGAGTCCCCACGCCTGCACCCCCCCGCACCCACAGCCAGTGGGTAGTGGGCCCCGGCAGCCCGCCCAGAGGGCGGGCAGTCGGGGTTCGGAGAGCGCCCGGCCCTGGATGCCCCACACCCAGGCAGGAGGCGCCCCCCCCCGGGCGCCCTCGTGCCCCCCCACAGCGCGCAAGGCCAGCTCAAAAGAGCGCGCGCTTTGGGGTTGGTGACAGGTCCCCACCCCCGCACCCCCCCTGCACCCACAGCCAGTGGGTAGTGGGCCCCGGCAGCCCGCCCAGAGGGCGGGCAGTCGGGGGTGGGAGAGCGCCCGACCCCGGACGCCTTACGCGCAGGCAGGAGGCGCCCCCCCCCGGGTGCCCTCGTGCCGCCCCCACAGCTCGCAAAGCCAGCTCGCAAAAGCGCGCGCTGTGGGGTTGGTGACGGGTCCCCACGCCCGCACCCCCCCGCACCCACAGCCAGTGGGTAGTGGGCCCCGGCAGCCCGCCCAGAGGGCGGGCAGTCGGGGTTGGGAGAGCGCCCGGCCCCGGATGCCCCACACCCAGGCAAGAGGCGCCCCCCCGGGCACCCTCATGCCGCCCCCACAGCGCGCAAAGCCGGCTCGCAAGAGCGCGCGCTGTGGGGTTGGTGACGGGTCCCCACGCCCGCACCCCCCCGCACCCACAGCCAGTGGATAGTGGGCCCCGGCAGCCCGCCCAGAGGACGGGCAGTCGGGGGTGGGAGAGCGCCCGACGCCGGACGCCCCACACCCAGGCAAGAGGCGCCCCCCCCGAGCACCCTCATGCCGCCCCCACAGCGCGCCAAGCCAGCTCGCAAGAGCGCGCGCTGTGGGGCTGGTGACGGGTCCCCACGCCCGCATCCCCCCGCTCCCACAGCCAGTGGGTAGTGGGCCCCGGCAGCCCGCCCAGAGGGCGGGCAGTCGGGGGTGGGAGAGCGCCCGACCCCGGACGCCCCACACCCAGGCAGGAGGCGCCCCCCCCCGCGCGCCCTCGTGCCGCCCCCACAGCGCGCAAAGCCAGCTCGAAAGAGCGCGCGCTGTGGGGTTGGTGACGGGTCCCCACGCCCGCACCCCCCCGCACCCACAGCCAGTGGGTAGTGGGCCCCGGCAGCCCGCCCAGAGGGCGGGCAGTCGGGGGTGGGAGAGCACCCGACCCCGGACGCCCCACACGCAGGCAAGAGGCGCCCCCCCCGGGCACCCTCATGCCGCCCCCAAAGCGCGCAAAGCCACCTCGCAAGAGCGCGCGCTGTGGGGTTGGTGACAGGTCCTCACGCCCGCACCCCCCCGCACCCACAGCCAGCGGGTAGTGGGCCCCGGCAGCCCGCCCAGAGGGCGGGCAGTCGGGGGTGGGAGAGCGCCTGACCCCGGACGCCCCACACCCACGCAAGAGGCGCCCCCCCCGGGCACCCTCATGCCGCCCCCACAGCGCGCCAAGCCAGCTCGCAAGAGCGCGCGCTGTGGGGTTGGTGACAGGTCCCCACCCCCGCACCCCCCCGCACCCACAGCCAGTGGGTAGTGGGCCCCGGCAGCCCGCCCAGAGGGCGGGCAGTCTCGGGTGGGAGAGCGCCCGACCCCGGACGCCCCAAACCCAGGCAGGAGGCGCCCCCCCCTGGGCGCCCTCGTGCCGCCCCCACAGCGTGCAAAGCCAGCTCGCAAAAGCGCGCGCTGTGGGGTTGGTGACAGGTCCTCACGCCCGCACCCCCCCGCACCCACAGCCAGCGGGTAGTGGGCCCCGGCAGCCCGCCCAGAGGGCGGGTAGTCGGGGGTGGGAGAGCGCCTGACCCCGGACGCCACACACCCACGCAAGAGGCGCCCCCCCGGGCACCCTCATGCCGCCCCCACAGCGCGCAAAGCCAGCTCGCAAGAGCGCGCGCTGTGGGGTTGGTGACGGGTCCCCACCCCCGCACCCCCCCGCACCCACAGCCAGTGGGTAGTGGGCCCCGGCAGCCTGCCCAGAGGGCGGGCAGTTGGAGGTGGGAGAGCGCCGGACGCCGGACGCCCGGCGGCCAGGCAGGAAGCGCCCCCCCCGGGCGCCCTCGTGCCGCCCCCACAGCGCGCAAAGCCAGCTCGCAAAAGCGCGCGCTGTGGGGTTGGTGACGGGTCCCCACGCCCGCACCCCCCAACACCCACAGCCAGTGGACAGTGGGCCCCAGCAGCCCGCCCAGAGGGCGGGCAGTCGAGGGTGGGGGAGCGCCCAACCCCGGACGCCCCACACCGGGGCAAGAGACGTGCCCCCGGGCACCCTCATGCCGCCCCCACAGCGCGCAAAGCCAGCTCGCAAGAGCGCGCGCTGTGGGGTTGGTGACGGGTCCCCACGCCCGCACCCCCCCGCACCCACAGCTAGTGCGTAGTGGGCCCCGGCAGCCCGCCCAGAGGGCGGGCAGTCGGGGGCCGGAGAGCGCCCGACCCCGGACGCCCCACACCCAGGCAAGAGGCGCCCCCCCCCGGGCAACCTCATGCCGCCACAATAGCGCGCAAAGCCAGCTCGCAAGAGCGCGCGCTGTGGGGTTGGTGACGAGTCCCCACGCCTGCACCCCCCCGAACCCACAGCCAGTGGGTAGTGGGCCCCGGCAGCCCGCCCAGAGGGTGGGCAGACTGGGCCGGGAGAGCGCCCGACCTCGGACGCCCCACGCCCAGGCAGGAGGCGCCCCCCCCGGGCGCCCCCGTGCCGCCCCCACAGGGCGCAAAGCCAGCTCGCAAAAGCGCGCCCTGTGGGGTTGGTGACGGGTCCCCACGCCCGCACCCCCCCGCACCCACAGCCAGTGGGTAGTGGGCCCCGGCAGCCCGCCCAGAGGGCGGGCAGTCGGGGTTGGGAGAGCGCCCGGCCCCGGATGCTCCACACCCAGGCAAGAGGCGCCCCCCCGGGCACCCTCATGCCGCCCCCACAGCGCGCAAGGCCGGCTCGCAAGAGCGCGCGCTGTGGGGTTGGTGACGGGTCCCCACGCCTGCACCCCCCCGCACCCACAGCCAGTTGGTAGTGGGCCCCAGCAGCCCGCCAAGAGGGCGGACAGTCGGGGGTGGGAGAGCGCCCGACCCCGGACGCCCCACACCCAGGCAAGAGGCGCCCCCCCGGGCACCCTCATGCCGCCCCCACAGCGCGCAAAGCCAGCTCGCAAGAGCGCGCGCTGTGGGGCTGGTGACGGGTCCCCACACCCACACCCCCCCGCACCCACAGCCAGTGGGTAGTGGGCCCCGGCAGCCCGCCCAGGGGGCGGGCAGTCTGGGCCAGGAGAGCGCCCGACCCCGGACGCCCCACACCCAGGCAGGTGGCGCCCCCCCCGGGCGCCCTTGTGCCGCCCCCACAGCGCGCAAAGCCAGCTCGCAAGAGCGCGCGCTGTGGGGTCAGTGACGGGTCCCCATGCCCGCACCCCCCCGCACCCACAGCCAGTGGGTAGTGGGCCCCGGCAGCCCGCCCAGAGGGCTGGCAGTCGGGGTTGGGAGAGCGCCTGACCCCGGACGCCCCACACCCAGGCAAGAGGCGCCCCCCCCGGGCACCCTCATGCCGCCCCCACAGCACGCAAGAGCGCGCGCTGTGGGGTTGGTGACGGCTCCCCACGCCCGCACCCCCCCGCACCCACAGCCAGTGGGTAGTGGGCCCCGGCAGCCCGCCCAGAGGGCGGGCACTCGGGGGTGGGAGAGCGCCCGACCCCGGACGCCCCACACCGAGGCAGGAGGCGCCCCCCCCCAGGCGCCCTCGTGCCGCCCCTACAGCGCGCAAAGACAGCTCGCAAGATCGCGCACTGTGGGGTTGGTGATGGGTCCCCACGCCCGCACCCCCCCGCACCCACAGCCAGTGGGTAGGGGGCCCCGGCAGCCCGCCCAGAGGATGGGCGGTCGGGGGAGGGACAGCGCCTGACACCAGACGCCCCTCACAACAGTGGCAGGCCACCCCCCCCCGGAGACGTCCCCCCACCACATGACCCCCGCGGCACGCAGCCCCCACAGGGCATGCAGGCCAAGGGGACAGTGTTGGGCCCCCAAACCCACACACCCGCGCCCACAGCACGTGGGTAGAGGAACCCAACAGCCCGCCCAGTGGGCGGGCAGTCGGGGGAGGGGGAGCGCCTGACCTCAGACGCCCCTCGCAACAACAGCCAGGTAGGGGGGAACCGGGACCGGACCGCCCCCCCCGAAGCACGCCAGACGGAGCAAGGGACCGGGGCAGGACACGCGGAGGGGCACAGACCACGTGGAACGGCCCTACCAGCGCCCAGTGCCAGGACCGCGCGAGGTGCGCACGCCACACCACCGAGTGGGGGGGGGAGCGGACGCCACGGGAGCGCAAGCGCACACACACGCAAAGGGCACGCGGGGACTACCAGAAGGGCAACCGAACCGAGCACGCGGAACGCACAGACCGCGTGGAATGGCGTACCAGCGAGCGAGGGTAAGGGACACCCGGACGGGACGGCCCGCCACACGCAGCGCGGGACACGCGGGGCGGGACGGGGGAAACGGGAGAGATACAACACCAGGTACCGGCCCGAGCCCCCCGAACCGGCCGCGAGCGCCGCGCACACACGGACGGGGCACTGCACCCGCCAAGGCAGTAGTGGCGCACTGCGCCACGCCCCTACCCCTAGGCTAGGCAGCCTCCGTGCCAGCCCAAGGGGGTCCCACTGGCGACAAGCCAGTAGAACGGGCCCGGCGGCGCCGGCGCCCCGGGCGACCACGCATTAGGGTAAGCGCCCGCAGCCGCGGCTGCGAATTGATGCACTGACCGGGGAGTGGCGAAACGGGGAAGCCGGGGGGGGACGGGGCTCCGAGCCCTGTGAACCCGGGGGATTCCGCCACCAGGCAGGAGGTGCGTCTTGGAGGGCCCTCCACTAGGACCCGGTGGGGAGGATATCACCTGGCCCGACCAGGTGGCCCCCCGGGGCCCAAAGGCGTCTAGTACCCGCAAAATAAAACCTCAAACCTCAAACCTCAAAGTGGACACATAGGGAGTGGTGGAAGCCCCTTATGGAAATTACTTTACAAGGGTACCACCTTCCCGGGCCGGAGACTAAGGTCCGTCTCTATCAAAATGACCACCTCACACCCATTCCTCAAGGGGGTTGGTCCACGATGGCGCTCTACGTTGAACGTGGTATTGCGGAGGAAAATTTGGCGGCCACTAAATGTCATGTGGCATTTGTTTTGGCACCAGCCGTTGCTAACCCTGATACGGACGATAAGCCGGGCATGACCTCGGAGGAGGAGTTGGAGGATGAGAGGGTGCCGAACCATTTGGCTTCGGTGCGCACCCTCACATATCAAGGAACCCATAAAAAACTCCTCACTCCCGTTACTCTTGACCCTACCCCCGAAGATTTGGAGGCGCAAGAATGCGTGCGTTCACGCATTGCCAAAATTGAGAAAGAATTATTGGGTGGGAGGGCCACTACCGTTAAGCGCTACCCAAAAACTAACGGCACCAAACGATTGTTGGCGGCTTATCGTGTTGGTGGCGTTGTCACCACCAAAGAACCTATTGTGTCTCCGGAGGTGGAGCTCATGAGGAAACGCATCTTCGCGGACTATGAGCGGGATGTTTTTAGTGGGGAGGTTCGTCTCCGTCCGGACCAGGAACATCCCAAGGTCCGTGGTACGGAGCGGTTTGGGTTTGCTAAGCTTGACCTATACCCGAACGCTAAGCCCAAGTCCGAGAAGCCTATACAGTCGGTGGGGGAGCGTGCCGTGGCGGAGCAAGAGATAGTGGAAGATTTTTTGGCTCGTGGCTGGATTGAGCAGTGTCCTGCCTCCGAGTGGGCGTCTAACGGTTTCGTTGTGCCCAAGAAAGAGAAAGGAAAATGGCGCCTCGTTGTACACTACCGCCAACTTAACGATGCCACCTTGCCCGACGCGCAACCCCTCCCCCTCATTGAAAATATGTTGGAAAATCAATCCAAACACAAGATTTCACTATTGTGGAACTGAGTAAAGGGTTCCATCGAACTCCCCTTCACCCTGAGTCCGGGGCCAAAACCGCCATGATTTTGGCTGGTAAGCGAGACCAATGGCGTGCTATGCCTATGGGTATCAAGAACGGGCCCGCTATTTTTCAACGGGTCATGGACCACGTCTTGCAAGGTTTGGATTGTGCGGACGTATATATTGATGATATTATTATTGGTTCCTCCGGTGATACAGAGGAGGAGCTATTTGCTAACCACGACCGCGACGTGCGTGCCGTGTTGGATAGGCTAAGGAGAAAGGAGTTGGTTGCTTCGGTCAGCAAAAACGATTTCTTTGTGCGTTCGGTTGAGTTTTGTGGCCATGTGTTGGAAAATGGCACACGCCGGCCGGCGTCAGGGGAAATGTTGGCGCTTGAACGTTGGGAGTATCCGGATAACGTTCGGGAGCTCCGAGGGTTCTTGGGGCTCGCAAACTCTTATTCGGGTTATGCCCAAAACTACGCCTCCATAGCTACCCCTTTGATTGAAATGTTGATTGGGGACCATGGCAAACGTCACCCGGAGCCATGGAAGCAACCGGTGACAGGCGAGCCGGTGCACAGTCCAGGACGGGGTCGTCTGCTAAGCAGAGTGGCCCCGCAACTCAAGCCACAAGGGTGAGGCGGTCGTACCGTAGACAAGCGGGAGCAATACCCCTTGTGGTGAGAGATACTCCACACGGCTTGGCAGCCCCCAGAGCTGCCGCCCAAAGGAGGGGGCATGTGGCCCTAGCCATGGACACATGTGGGGACACCCTCCCACCGTGGACACCTGGACCGAGTGGCCGCGACACTGCCTTCCCAAGCACCTGCGGGAGCGGCTTAAGAGGCACCTGACCTAGGGCAGTGGGAGGGACAGGATGTCCCCTTGGTAAGACCTTTTTCGTGCATTGTCAAAGGAGGCATCCCGAGCTCCCAAAGATACCTACCTACCTACCTGAAATGTTGAAGAATTTGCCTAAGCATAAGAATGGGAAAAAGATAGCCCCAACGTGGAATGCTTCGGCTAACGAGGCCCTCTTGAAGCTCAAGCGTGCTATCCCGGATATTGTTCCCCTCCAACTAGCAAATTGGGATAAGGGCTTTGTCCTCACCCTGGACGCTAGTAATTGGGCGGTGGGGGCGGCCCTACAACAGGAAGGTCCCGATGGTGCTCTTCTCCCCCTTGCTCTTTTCTCCCGTAAATTGTCGGGCAGCCAATTGAATTGGAGCCCGCGGGAAAAAGAATGGTACGCCATAGTGGCGGCACTTCTAAAGTGGCATGGTTGGGCCGGGAACAAGCAAGTGGAGGTCCGTACGGACCACCGTAGCCTTGAAATTTGGGCTACGGAGGACCTCAAAACCGTGGGGGGTCCCTCTCCGGGCCAAGCGCGTTGGTATGAGGTATTCTCTAAATTTGACCTCCATGTGGTTTACAACCCGGGGTCCGTGAACCCGGTTGGTGATTTCTTCTCCCGTTGGGCTTACCCTGCTAACCCGGCTTTAGGCGATGTGTCCATACATGGGACGGCCAAAGCGGCCGGGGATGTGCGGGACATGATGGCGGCCGAGAAGGCGGAACTTCTTGCCCGCCCCCTTCTATTTCGGGCGGTTGTGGCGCCCGTTGTTACTAGGTCTAAGGCGGCGGCTTGGGCTATTGTTGGCACCCGCGTGTGGTCCACCCCCTCTGGCTTCGGCTCCAGTGGGGGGGGGGGACGAAGCAAAAGAAAAAACTTCGGAGACTGGAGTGAATTGCCAAGATAAAACAATCTTGGAAGACCCACAAGAAGGCAACACCTATACATTGGAAGGATGCTCCCAATGTTTTTGAGATAAATTGGGCTAAACAGTACCCAAATTGTGAACGCTACAAAAAAATGTGGCAAGATGCCTTGAAGGGGAGCTTCCACGATGGGGTGACGTTGGTGGATAACAAGCTCGTCCGTAATGGACGGTGGTGTGTTCCTACGTCGCTAGTGCATCGTTTGTCGGGCGAATACCACGATGCACCTCACTTAACTACCTCCAGTGTGGAAAAAAACTGGAAGGAAATTAAGCATGGCGTGGAAAGTGAGGGATTGTACAAAGCAGTGGAACTGCAAGGTCAAACGTGTCCCTCATGTGCCATTCACACGCATGACACCAAGCGTAAGCAAGGGTACATGACCCCTGTGCCTACACCTATGGAGCCCATGGACTCCATAGCGCTTGATGTGTTTCACTACCCTTCCACCTCCCATGATGGAGAGGTGTATGACGGAATGCTCCTGTGTGTTTGCTGGCTTTCTGGCTACCTCATCGCAATCCCTATTCCTGAACCTCGTCATGAAGGGAGGGATGAAGGGCTAACGAGGAAAAGGGCGGCCCATTTGGTGATGGAACGCTGGGTTGATAGGTTCGGAACCCCTCGTGAAAAATGCTCCGACCGTGGGCCACAATTTGTGAGCCAATATTTCCAAACCCTTTGTTCTAAGATTGGTGCCCGCTCGACTATGTGTCTCGCGGGTAGGCACCAAGGTAATGGCAAAGCCGAAAATACTGGCAGGCAGCTAAGGCGTGCCGTTGCTAAAGCCCTTACCTTGAAGAAGGGCACTAATCGGGTAGAGTTTTTGCCCGCCGTGGTACGTGCGCGGCATGAGAGTACAGGTCCTTCAGGTTATACGCCTAACGAGATTGTGTTTGGTAATCACAACCGTACTAAGGGGCCTTCTCTTGCTGAGCTTAAGGGGGTTGCCCAAGACGCCGCTCACTACTTCCAGCGGCGTGGGGAGCTTATTGCTCTTGCACGTAGGGCTGTGATTCACGTGCAAGAGACAATGGCTCATCAATATAATAAGAGGAGAGGATGTCCCGCAATTTCTCAAAAGGGGACCGCGTATGGGTCCGTCGCCAACGTAAAAATCTTGGCAATAAGACTTGCCCCTATTGGGATGGGCTCTATGAGCTTGTGGCCAAGAAGGCTCACGACCTCTATGTTATTCAAGTGGACCAACGGAGGTTAGTTGACGTCCACGTTGACTGTCTAATGAAGACGGTCAACTCCTGTTGCTCCCCCGTGCCTCTAAACTACACGGAGGAGGTTGCTAGAGTGCCCTCCCAATTTGAGGAGGACACTTATCACTTGAAGAAAATATTGGGTCGCCGTACTCACCGCAAGACACTTCTCTTCAAGGTGCGTTAGGGGGGTTCACCAAAAACTGGGATACCGAGGAGCCCGTTGAAGCCTTCTTACCGTTTTACAATAAGGTTTGGTGAGATTACTTGCAGAAACAGAATCTTACCCAAACCATTGACCTCCTCGCCCACCTTGGTGGACCGCTCTCATGAGCGTGCCACGACAAGAAAACCCTAACCAATATTGGGATATGTTGTTGTTTGGGGAGGGGAGGAGAGAGCGAGAAGCGGTGGGAGACAGGAAGAAAGCGTGAGGAGAACGTGCATGCGCGGCGCGCCCCTCGGTTACAAAGATCCCCACCGGAGCAGGGCGGTGGGTACCGCATGTTTACCCCGCCGTCTACCTCTCTCACCGCTAAAGCCTTGACAGTCCTTGGGGTGGGGTGGTGTGGCATATAGCCTGGGGCGGAAGTGGGACGTGTTCTTTTGGGGGTCTTAATGCCATTTAAACCCCTATCCTGGGGTCTTACTGGAGCACTCCTACCACCTTCAGGACAATGTCCTGCCCACGATGACGCCCCCCGTCAAGGCTGCTAACAAAGTGGCAAGCACTTCCCGAAGACTCTACCGGGTTGTGGGCATGGTGGTTCTTGCAAGGTTTCGGAGTGCCGCCCCGTACCAAAACCACGACCCCACGACCCTCCCTGACCCCTGACCCAAGGCAACGAGCTAAAGCATTTGCTCAAAAGTGGTGAAGGCTTGAAAACTTTGTTGGGTTGGCGGGTACAACCCATTTTCCCTTCTTGTATTGGGCCTGATGGGCTTCCACCGATTTGCTCTTGTCCACATGAGGGTAGGTATACAAGGTATGGAGTACTCGTGTGGCTCACATTACATGGGGAAAAAATTTACTGGCGTGCAAAATTGCCACTACTTACGGCGAGGACTTAAGCCTAGAGGGAGCGGGTCGTCCTCTATGTACAGGTATTCTAATATGAATTGCAATGGGTGCCTTTGCCTTGTCACTCCTTGAGTGGGTGGGGTCTTCAAAGGCAATGGCGTTGCGGATTTTGCAATCTCCGCCGCCTGGGTATTTATCCTCGGTCGCTATGCGTGCCCAAAGTGGAAGGGGGTACCCTTCATTCCCATTGCATGGGGTCACTTTTTGCCTTGGTATTTTCCTCATGTCCCTGGCGAATGTCACGGGGGGATATTCCTGCCTGCAATGAGAGGGTAACAAACAACATGAAGAAAGGGGCGAGTGTGCACATGCATATATTTATGAGAGAATATATATACTGATATTGTCTCTAGAGTTCCCCATGAGTGGACTTGGATTTCCACAACACCCAAGGGGTCCTCTATCCCAACACCCAACCAAACGGATTTGGATATTGGCGTGGCATGCTTTTGTAGATGCCCGTGCGTGGACTTGGGTTTGCACAACACACACAGACCTCTCTCTCGGTAACAGCCCTAAACCGGGTGTGCCCCGTGTTTGGTTGATGGCGTAGGTGTGTGTGCATGCACTTATTTTACTTACGGGATTATATGGTTGCCTATTATGTGGGTTATCACCCGCCCCCCGATCAACCAAGACATAGGTTGACCTACCTTTGTGAAGGCCGTACTCTCACACCATCAGTCTTGGATCTGGTGTTTTGACCGGCACGGTTTTCGCACTGAGAGTGACAGACATCTTCACAGTTCAGAATACAAGTTTTTATTTGGTTTTCTTCGTGTTCTGCTTTAGTCTTCTAGGGCCTTCCTCTGCTACTAGAAAAGGCTTCTGGTTTGCTCTCACATGTGTTTGTTCCTTGTATATGCTTTTGAAAACCTTGCTGATTTTCCACAACTCGAAATGAAGTCCACACAGAGGTAATCTAGAGCAAGTCCAGGCACCGGATCAATCAGATCAGGATACGTCCTTCCACAATCAAAACGTGTATAACAAAGAGGGGCTGTAGATAGACAAAAAGAGATGGAAATACAAAGCTCCAATGGTTTATAAACAAAATACATGATTTTATGTGAAAACTGGCATGACTCAAGCCTCCAAGATAGCACCAAGCACTTCATGTTCACCTTTTTGGATGAAATGGAGTTGGTTAGGAATCTGGGGCATAGGAGCTAGGCCAGACACAGGATATGGCCTGGCAAAGTAACTGATTTCAGAAACAGTTACAACGTAGAACCACAATAAGTGGTAGAATCAATTGAGTATAGGGGTCTTGAGGTGGGGGACCACTAGGCTTAACCTCCAAGGCGTTAGGCATCAAATGCCTACTTTTTTTTGGTATAACCTCCATGAAGGAAGATACCTCCACTCAGTTGAGTGGTAGGCCTGAACTTCATGGGGGGCTAGGGTTATCACCCTAGTCACTTTGAGAAAGTGTACTTCAAACTTCAAAAGAAAGACAAAAATAATTAAGTTAGTCTCAACATCAACAAAATTTGTTTAAGGGGGGGCTCAGCCTGGATCAAGTCCCCCAAGAAAGACATGGCAGTGACTTTCTCTTACTTTGCCCTTACACGTAGAGCTATGATTCAAGTGCAAGAGACAATGGCTCATAAGTATAATAAGAGGAGGAGGATGTCCCCCAATTTCTCAAAAAGGGGACCGCGTATGGGTCTGTCGCCAACGTAGAAGTCTTGGCGATGAGACTTGCCCCTATAGGGTGGGGCCCTATGAGGTCCTGGCCAAGAAGGCTCACGACCTCTACGTTATTCAAGTGGGCCAACGGAGACTAGTTGACGTCGACTGTGATTGCTCTATGAAAATGGTCAACTCGCACCGCTGCCCCGTGCCTCTAAATTACACGGAGGAGGTTGCTAGGGTGCCCTCCCAATTTGAGGAGGATACTTATAATGTGAAGAAAATATTGGGGCACCGTACTCACCGCAAGAGACTTCTCTTCAAGGTACGTTGGGAGGGTTACACTAAGGATTGAGATACTGAGGAGCCCGTGGAAACCTTCTCACCGTCCTGAAACAAGGTTTGGCAAGATTACTTGAAGACTCAGAATCTCACTCAAACCATTGACGTCCTCGCCGACCTTGGTGGACCGCCCTCCTGAGCGAGCCACAAAAAAAACCCTAACCAATATGGGGATGTATTATTGTTTGGAGAAGCGAGGAGAGAGCGAGAAGCGGCGGGGGACAGGACAATAAACATGCATGCACGGCGCGTCCCTCGGTTACAGAACTCCCCAAAGGAGCAGGGGGGTGGGTACCGCATGTTAACTCCACCGTCTACCTCTCTCACCGCTAAAAGCTTCAGGGGTCTTGGGGTGAGCTGGCATGGCACATAGCCTGGGGCGGAAGTGGGACGTGTTCTTTCGGGGGGCTGAATGCCATTCAAACCCCTATCCTTGGGTTTTACTGGAGCGCTCCTACCACCACCAGGACTAAGTCCTGCCTACGATGACGCCCCCTGTCAAGGGTGCTAACAACCTGGCAAGCACTTCCCGAAGACTCTGCCGGGTTGTGTGCATGGTGCTTCTTGCAAGGTTCCAGAGTGCCGCCCCCTACCGAAACCACCACCCCAGGACCTTCCCTGACCCGTGTCCCAAGCCAGCGAGCTAAAATATTTGCTCAAATGATGGCGAAGGCTTGAACACTTGAGTAGGTTGGGGGCTACAACCCGTTTTCCCTCTTTGCATTGGCGTGGTGGTTTTCCACCGATCTGCCCTTGTCCACACGAGTGTAAGGTATACAAAGTACGAAGTACTCGTTCGGCTCACATTACATGAAGAAACAATTTCGCGGCGTGCAAGATTGCCACTACATACGGTGAGGACTTAAGTCTAGAGGGAGGAGTTGTCCTATACGTACCAGTATTCCAATATGAATCGCAATGGGTGCCTTTGCCCCGTCACTCCGTAAGTGGGTGGGGTCTTCAAAGGCTATAGCGTTGCGAATTTTGCTATCTCCGCCGCCTGGGTATTTGTCCCTGGTCGCTATGCGTGCCGGGGTTGGGAGTGAGTAGCCCGTATTCCCATTGCATGGGGCCACATGCTGGCTGGGTGCACTCTTCATGTTCATGTTGAATTTCATTGAGATGCTTCTGCCTGCAGCGTGAGGAATACAGACAATGTGAAACAAAGGGCGAGTGTACACATGCATGCAAATATTCATGAGAGGAGATGTATGTGTTGATATTTTCCCTAGAGTTCCCCACGAGTGGACTTGGGTTTCCACAACTCTCGCAGGGTTCTCTATCCCAACACCCAACCCGACGAGTTGGGATATGGGCGTTGCATATTTTCGTAGAGGCCCGTGCGTGGAGGTGGATTTCCACAACACGCACGGACCTCTGTCTCCGTCACACACCGAAACCGCGTGTGCCCCGTATCCATTGGTTGCGTGCATGTGTCAGCATGCCGTTTTTTTTTTTACCGGACTATATGGTTACTTATTACGTGGGTTATAACCCGACCCCCAATCAAGCAAGACATAGGTCACCCTTTGGCTTTTGTTCGTAACCCCATACACCGGCCTTAAGTTTACACACGAAGGTGTAAAGATGCACCGTCATACACGTTGTAAGGGGGTAGGGGGAGTAATGCTCCTTCAGGGCGTGTCATCGGGCCCCCGGGGAGCTGGGTGGGCTGATACACCAGCAAGACGGTACGGGCCACCTCCCCAAGTTGGCGCATGGAGGTTACCCTCTGCTTTACCACCCGCCAGTGACACACCAGCGGACAAAGGTAACACGCAAGCTAGCCTAAGCGTCTATACGCACGCCCCCAAGACACACACGAACACCAAGCAACAAGGTGGCGTATTTATACGCGTGTTCTATTGTGAATACGTTTACCGTTTGTTGTATGTACGTGAGTGGTTTGCGAGAGCTCTTGTTTTTGTGGGCGTGTATCGGCACCTGCTCCAAGGCCACCACTGCGAGGCCCACACTCTGTGATGCCCTTCGAGCGAGTGTGTACCTCCGGGCCCTGCCATTGGATGTGCGCGCACAAGTGTGTCTTGTGTTTGTTAGCGTGCATCGCTCTATTATTATATATATGATATGTGTACGTAATATGGCTCTTAGGTGGTGGGTTAGCAAGCGAGCTCAGGTTATTTCTTATATGGTTAAGAAGTGTGTCCATTCAAGTGTGTCTACTCACACCCTCATCCCAGTCCGTACCTCCTCCTTTACCCTCTAAGTGGTGCATCACGTGTGATACACATGCTAATATTAAACAGCAGCAAGGACACGGCCCTTGGCTGCGCTGTGCCCACGGAGTCGCGATGTTTTAGCCGAAACCGTGGCTTCTGGTCATTCCAGAACATGGTGCTCCGGCCGAAGATCATACTTGTGTATGGCGGTTCTGTTTTCAAGTGGGGCTTTGGCTACGCCTTGTCTCTTCATTTTCAAGGAAGCAATCAACAAGCATTATGTCTTACGAGCAAGAGCTCACTCGTTACCAAAGGTCGTAGATCAAGCACATCAGGCACATCAAGCACAATCAAGCTCTCATAAACTAAACCAAAGTGCAAGGTGTGCGCATCGTACCCGTGTTTCCATTTGTGCCTAGTGTGTTGGATCCTTTACCCTGAGGGCATTGTGGCCTATTTCCTTTATTCATTGAGCTACCTTGCGCACAGTGGAGCCATCGTGGCTGTGGTTTTTAGTGGCCTAAGCGTGGCACAAGGCGAAGGCGGGCACAAGACAGTGGCGCATTGCAAGGCAATGGCACAGAACCAGTCATCAATCACAGTGTGTCAGTGTTAAAGTATGAGAGAAAAACGACTGTGGTGGCTGTAAGGACCGTTGCCACGGTTGTGCCGCGTTGCATTGCAGGACAGGACCGCTGGCCCCCCGTAGCAACAGTCCCCTGGCCGAAGGCCATCAAGGCTTGAGGTGTCATTGATCCTGGTTGCCCTGACCTCCATCTTTACTTTCCTACGTGTTCCCTGTTGCAGGCACAGTCCTAAGCTACGGGCATGCTCTCCCGTCAGTGGAGCCAACCGAAGTGAACGGCATCACGGAATGGAGCAGACGCCGAACATGGCGGAGAACCAATGGCACAACACGCCGTGAGCCAACGCACGGCAACAAGACATGACGCTGTGTGTCACGAACACACATACACGGCTCACACCACCGTACAACGCCACACAACAACGCAACAACACCATGTACCGAGACGAAACACATACCCAAACACCACACAACACCGATCACAACAACACAACGCGGCACAACAAAACACCACAACGAACACGCCACCACAAAAACGCGGGAAAACCCCGACAAACCACGCCACACGACATCACCCAGCGGAGCTACATGGCACCACAATGGAGCTACGTAGCGCAACCAACAAGACAAATCCACAATACCACGCAACGCCGAGACACAACACACGACAACAAACCCGACAACAGGGAACACAACACCACAACCAACGGCAAAAGAACGGTGCGCAACACAACGTGTTATACAACGCAACCAACCGACAAACAACCACACACAACACCGAACAACGGTACCTGACTCCACACACCAACGTCCAACCCAACGCACCAAAAAACAACGCGACAACACAGCACACCACAACGCAACGCACGCCAAGACACATAACGCAACAAGACAAAACCCAACACCAAAACAACCCCAACGCGACACGCGAAAACGGACACCACAAAACACACAACCCAATACGCGCACGCAACGACACACGGCACAACAGAGCAACGCAAAGGTGGGCGCAACACGGGGAACCCACCTGGAACCAACACAAAACACGACGCGCCACCATGCACTACAACCGCACACTACTACACACAATGTCAACACCACCACCAACAACAACCGGACACAACCATATACCACCACCACGACATGACCCGACACAGCGCAACACACTGTGACGCGCCACACAATACCACGGCAACACGCGGTACCGTACCACAAGACGGCACTCGACAAACACCGGCGTTACCCAACAACGGCACACAACACGCGACACCACAACCCAACGGCAGCTACACGACACCACACAACAGTCCATCCACAAGGCTCCCCGGCCTTTCCTGAGAATAATTTCTGTTTGTGGCGGGTCAGTTTGACAGGTGGGAGTGTGGCTAGGACGTTTCTGGTCATTTCCAAGCCAGTGATCAAGCAAGCTTACATTTTACAACCAAGAGCTCACTCATTACTACAAGCTTTATGCAAGCACATCAAGAACATCAAGCACATACAAGCCCTCATACACTGTCTGAAGCACAAGGGTGACAGGTGTGGGCATCGTGCCCGTGTTCTGCATTGTGCCTAAGTGATTTCCCAATCTCTTTACCCTGAGGTCATCGTGACCTCTTTCCTCTCTTCAGTGAGCTACGGCGCACATGGTGGGGCCATCGTGGCCGTGTTTGTTAGTGGCCTAAGCATGCACAAGACAGATGCGGGCACAAGACAGTAATGCATCGCACGGCAACATCAAGGCATAAGTTGTCAATCGTATTGTTCAGGGTTTGAGTTTGTGTACAAAAGAGCCGTGGTGGCTGTAAGGACTGTTACCACGGTTGCCCGGCGTTGCATTGCAGGACAGGACCGTTAGCCACCCGTGGTAGCAGTCCCCTGGCCGAAGGCCATCAAGCTTGTGGTGTCCCTCATCTTTGTTTCCCTGACCTCTATCTTTGCTTCTCCACGTGATCCCTGTTGTAGGCAAAGTCCTATGCTACTATCAGGCTCTCCCGTCACTGTTGCTGGCCGTTCTGTCCCAAAAGTAAAATTTTGGCACTGTCGCGTTACGCCGATTTGCGGGTACGATTGCCTTTAGATTTGTTTAAAAGTGTGATTTCACTTTGCCTTTAGTTTTAGTTGTGAAGAAAAATACCAATTTAACCTGCTGGACCCCACAATGCCTTATGCAACACGCGGCAACCAGACTCTGCGCGCAGCAGCTCGCGACTTCGCCTACTACATTGCGGGATCTGCTGGATCCCGTTGGTGGATTTACAGATTGCGGCAGTGGTTGCATTCCCACTGATCAGAGCTATTTCAGCGGCCGTGCGGCCGGCTCCGAGATTGCCTGCGTAGGTTCGAATCCTCATGGGAGGGATTATGTGCTAACCCAACATTTGCTGCTGTTTGTGACTCCTATGTTCCTCTTTGGCCATATACTTCCTGCCCGTGGCAGTGGTTTCAAGTGGGGTGGTGAAGCAGGTCACAACCCTACCCTAGCATATTACCCTTACGGGATCATCATATGGCCCTATATATGGGATATATATGGGATAGTGTATATTATATTGCATTTCCTTGTTAGGAAGATTGGATGTGGGATAGATAAGGCAATCTTGGATGATTGGTAGTTATATCAATTAGTGGATGATAGGGTGGATTTCTCATATGTGCATATCAGGTATTTTATTGCCTATGTGTATCATGTCTGTTTGCAGGATACTATTCAGTCAACACAATCGTTATGTCCTCTGTGCCAAGCAATGTTGCTTCCCATGCCACTGCGACCTCTGCTCCTGACCACCCGGTCTGGTTTCAACGGCATCGGTCCCAAGACCGATCCAAGGCCCCCACACACACAACATACCCTTTGGGTGGGATGCAGTAGATCCTAGGGCTGCTGAATTACTCCTTTTCTGGCCTGGTGCGCGCGCGACACAAATCGCGATCGGGCGTGAGCCTACTGAGTTTTTCTTTTCTAATTCTGATTTCTGCTGGTCTGAATTTACAAGATCGTGGAGTTCTGGGGTTTTAGACCCGTACAATTTGATTGCCTCTTTTGGTTTGGTGTGAGGAGCTGATTTTGCCGTTCACACATGTTAGAGGTCCGACACACACAAATCTTTGTCGCCGTAGCGTTGCTCGTAGTGTATAGTACTATATTGTGTCGCTTTGGTATTAGTACAAAAACTGAGTGTCTATTTGTTGTGCTCTTGTTTGTATGTTTACTTTCATAGATAAGTATAAGATGACATTATGCAAGAGAAGTTCAACAAGGATCAAGACCAAGTGTGGGAAGTGTCTTTGCTCGCCTTTGTTATTGTGCATTTCCTTTAATTGAGGTTTGTGGTGTCCATCCATGTACATGCTAAAGAATAGACTTCCTTGGTCATTGGGAAGTTGAAACTTTTGGATTTTGAGTTCAAAGGTTTCAAAATAGCATTGAAAGAAAGTTATTTGACTTGACCAACATGCAAGATCCTTACAATCTTATACTTATCTTGTGGTGGAGATAGAGGGAATTGACTGTTTCCTCTTTTCCAAGACAACATTGGTTTGGTGAAGGTTATCACCCCTTCTTGCACTTCCCCCAATCCATTCTTGGCGAAATATTTAATTCGAACAAATTCTTGAAGGTTACCAACACCCTATTTGAAGGTCGCTCGACTCGAATTTACATGGGTTCGAATTTCTTTCCACCTGTATGACGACTTCTTGCTCTTTGCCAAAACTACATTGGTGTGGTCAAGCTTATCAGTCCACTTGTTCATTTCTTGCACTTCCGCCAATCCATTGTGGGCGAACTGTTTAATGCGAAAAAATTATTTTCTTGCACCCACATCCTATTTCGAGGTCGCTCGACTCCAATTTGCATGAGATCCAATTTATTTCGACCTCTCTTGCACACATTTTTATGCTTTTTGTTGGCCTATTTTTGACATTTGTGGCCATTTTGCATGTGTGCACATTATGCATGTTCACGCACGTGCTACAGGTGAGGTTGTTGAGTTCGAAAAAAAATCGTTCTTACACCCACACCCTATTTTGAGGTCGCTCAACTTGAATTTGCATGAGTTCGAATTTTTTCCGACCTCTATCCCACACATTTTGATGCTTTTTGTTGGCCCCATTTTTGCTGTTTTGGCCATTTTGCATGTGTGCACATTATGTGTGTACCCCCAAGTCACACACCAAGGAGTGTAGAATTTGAATAATTATGAAGTGAGTACTCCCACCCTAATTGGGAGTCCCTCGACTCAAATAAGTTTGAGTTTGAATTTTTTTCGAATTTTGTTGCATACTTTTTTGGGCTTTGTTTTGGTCATTTTTCACACTGCTTCACGTGTCACTTCCCGAAAATTCTTTTGGGTTGGGAAACCAAGCCCAGAAAATTTCAACGAAGGGGCACAGACCCTATTTCGAATATGCCCCACTCGATTATGCATGATTTCGAATACATTTCGAACACAATTGTACATATCTTTGGGCTTCGTTTTGGCCGTTTTTGACATTTGTGGCCGTTTTTAGCATTTCCTCACGTGTCACTCCCCCCAAATTATTTTGGGTTGGGAAACTAAGCCCAAAAAAATTCGACGAAGGGGCGTACACCCTATTTTCAATATGCCCCACTCAAATATGCATGATTTCGAATTTATTTCGAACTCCATTGTACATATTTTCAGGCTTTGTTTTGGCCATTTTTGACATTTTAGGCCAATATCAACATGTATTGATATGCCACACCCCCCAATTTTTTTTGGAGTGGTGCATCAAGCCCAAAAAATTTCGAAAAGTGATCGTGCACCCTATTTCGAATGTACTTGACACAGTTATGCACATGGTTGGAATCCGTATGAGTGCATTGACCAATTTTTTCAATGATTGTTTTGCTCACTTTTTGGCACTTTTTGATCAATATTTGGGCCATAGTGACCAAAGTAACATATCAAGGTATCCATTGTCCCTATTTTGAAGATGCCCGTCGCGATGAGAATGGTGGTGAGGCTGGAAAAAATGCAAATGACCCTTGAATCTCGATTTTCGTGTTAATTTCACATGCTTTCTCCTTGCCCAACCTACTCACTGCATACACTCTTTGTGATTTTTTTCTCAACCTACTACATGCTCCAGGAAAGTTTTTTTTTATCAATAATGACTGTATGTTAGACGATGACACCTTGGTTGAAGCCTTGTATGTACATGTGGGAGTGTGGCATGTGTTTGGTCCTAACCTTTCCCTATTGCCCCCATGTCCCGCGAGACCTCCTGTTTGTCACTATTTTTTTGCTCCTATCTTTGGCAGGCAGGGCCCATCTTCTTGGGATGTGGGATGCCACATTTAAGTTGGTCTTCATTAATTTACTGGCGCGACTTGACTTTTCATAGACTCTACTCTCTCCGGATCACACACACACAAACATATCCACATACACGTGTGTTTGTCCCGCCAAAACGTCTTGTGAGATGTGATTTAAGCTTGATGGCCCTCTTCCTCTTTGCCTTCTCTGCATATGTCCGGCACCGAGCACGGGGCTTGGTGACTGCACGGCGCGTTCGGGGAACGTCCACAACCTCAATTTCTTACTCGACCGGTGCTCGATTGACCATTCCTGGTGTCCACCCGTTGAAGCTGATCTACAGTCACCTGACGTGCGGTATATGCTGGTTACAGGTGTTCGTTCACCCCTCCTACACGTGAGCTGTCTGTACAACAGGGTCAGGGGATCCGCTCCAGTTCAGCGGTGATGTGATGTGGAGCCGCGGACATACAAAAAAATCAAGGCTTGGGTGTACATTGAGCTTGTCTGGTTTGCTGTTTTCCTTTCCGCCCTAACCCCCCATGTATCCTACGCTCTTCTGCTTGGTCACATCCACACCAATCTGTATGGCTGTAGTTCCATACCAGCCCAGAGAGAGCCATGGCCCATCCCCACGGCCATAAAAGATATGAGGCTATGTGAGTTGTTGTCCTTCGGGTCCTAAGGGCCCGGGACGGCAGTTGTGGGCCACGTGAGCTGTCTGTAGGAGCTAGTGAGCCCACTGCACTTCGGCCGTGACCTGTACCCCCCCCCCCCCCCAGACGAGCGGTCAATATTTTTTCCTCACTGGGTACCGCCGCAGCAGGCCCCCGCCAAGACGGCCCACGCCACCGTCTTAGGGGCAAGGGGCGCGCCGGAAAGTGCTGTGGTGAGCCCTATGGCAAGATGCAGCGTGTAGGTGAACAACACCCCCCCACCCGAACCTTGCTTGGTGTACCGTTGGGCCGAGAGTGAGTCTTGTGGCCGGTACCCCCCCCCAAAAATCCCAATGGTATGCAACTGAAGGTAGTACAGCTGTGCGACCTCTGTTTTCTGTCACGTCCATTTTGGTTGCCGACGGGTAGTCAAGTGTGGCTACGAGGGCGATGGAGGTAGGGCTGAGTTGGGCCCCCATGTGTGACCTGCGGCAGATATCCCCCCAGGAGAAGGCCAGATGGTGTTCAGCTTCTGCGGGCCCATAACACCCCATATATTCAGGTGCAGTGGTCGCTACGGCCGTGAAGGCGTACTTGGGGTAGCACTAGGAGGGTGTGTAAGGAGGGTACACATGCAGGTTGTGTGGCTGATTTCTGACTTTGGCTTTTCTGGTGCTCCTGACGCCTGGAGTGCTGAATTTCTGTCACTTTGGACTCCTGGGGTCCTGATTTCTGTGACTGCTTACTTTTGTGTTTGCCTGATGGCTGAAGTTTTGTCTTTATGTCTGATGTCTGCCCTGTAGGGACCCAAGTGGTGTCGAGGCACTTGCGGTCCTGAACACGCCCCACCACACCCACTACCACGCCAACAAAGGGACACGAAACCCCCCCACATCACTGTTTGTGGTCATCCGATCCTATATGGTTCTGACTTCAGCCCAAACTTGGGGTTGCACTCCAAGTTCTTTCTTGGGAGAGGAGTGCAATAGGCTTGGCTTACCCCCTTTGGGTTACCCCCCACGGCATCGGTCCCAAGACCGATCCAAGGCCCCCACACGCACAACATACCCTTGGGGTGGGATGCAGTAGTCCCTAGGGGTACTGAAGTACTCCTATTCTGGCCTGGTGCGCGTGCGACACAAATCGCAATCGGGCGTGAGCCTACTGAGTTTTTTTTTCCAATTCTGATTTCTCCGGGAGATCGTGGATTTCTCGGGTTTTAGACCCGTACAATTTGATTTGTGCTTTTGGTTTGGTGTGAGGAGCTGATTTTGCCGTTCACACATGTTAGAGGTCCGACACACACAAATCTTTGTCGCCGTAGCGTTGCTCGTAGTGTATAGTACTATATTGTGTCCCTTTGGTATTGGTACAAAACTGAGTGTCTATTCGTTGTGCTCTTGTTTGTATGTTTATTTATCTATTTCATAGATAAGTATAAGATGACATTATGTAAGGTTCATTGTTCAAATGGTATTTGATACTCTATGTGAGAGATCTTCAACAGGGATCAAGACCAAGTGTGGAAAGTGTGTTTGCTTGCCTTTGCCATTGTGCATTTCCGTTGATTGAGGTTTGTGGTGTCCATCCAGGTACCATGCTAAGGAATAGACATCCTTGGTCATTCGCAAGTTGAAACTTTTGGATTTTGAGCGCAAAAATTTCAAAAAATCATTGGGAGAAAGTTATTTGACTTGACCAACATGGAAGCTCCCTACACCAAGCTGCGATCCGGATCCGAAGATCTGGATGTCACAGCCCTGTCTGAGGCTGTCAGGGCAAGATTGGGTATCACTGAACTCTTACCCAAGCCGGCGTTGGCCTCACCTTCCCCCGGATCGAGCACGCTCGTCGATGATCTGAAACGATCAAGGGTTTCCAGGTTACTACCCAAGGTCACATGCCCCAGCCCCTTTCATCCCCGTGCCAGAACAGTCCACATCGCTGAGCTACAGGACGTGCCAGTGACTGAGACTGAGAAAAAGAGGCTAACAGCTCTGGTAACTCTCGCTGGCAGACCCCTCTCCCCTTCAGACCCAACCTCAGGGGGTGGGAAGAGTGGCAAACCAATTGCCCAGGCGAACATCCAGTTGGAGTTGCCCGAGTTTGATCCTAAAAACCTGCCCGAATGGGCAGAGGAATTCGCCGAGTTTCTTTTACTCACCGGCCCATCTCATGTGGATGTGACCACTAAATGTTCACTTTTGAAGCGTTCATGGAAAAAGAAATTTTTGCAAAAACAGGTGAAGCAGATTGTAAAAACCTGTTCGAATTGGGATGAGGTTCTCCAAAGATTGGAGAAATCCTTCCCGGTCTACAAAACAGACCTCAGTGTGCGCACACAGATTGAGGAGCTCCCTATGCTCCCTGAATTTCCTTCCGCTGCGTGAATCTTGGAGTATGTGTGCGACCTGGAGTATCTGTTCGCACGAATGAACGTGGGTTCCTATGGACCCACGGAACCCCACCTGTCTCTTGTGGGTAAAATGTCCACACGTACGTGGGAAGATTGCCGTTCCAGCTCAGAGAGGAAGAGAAGGACCCATACGTACGATGATCTTGTTGGCCTGCTCTTCGAACTGGCCCTTGAGAGGGAGAATGACTCCCACATTAAAAAATTTCTCAACAGACACCTCGGTAAAGGTGCCAACCCTACCCCCGAACGTGGCGAGGGAAAAGGGCCTCGAAATCCTGACAACATCAACAAGGGTTGTGGCAAGGAGGGAGGGGTAGCCTACGTGCCATGATTGACGTTAAACCTGAAGCAGGTGCACCCCCACACTTCTACTGTAAACCTGTCAATGACAAGGGAGGGCCCTGTCATGCCCATGACTGCGACCATTGCAGTGGTTGTGTGCTGCGACTAAAAAGATAACAGCGTACTAAATATGGTAAAACAGTGACCCATCAGGATCAGTTCAGGTGTACCATCACCTGTGGGTATTGTGGCAAACGTCGTCAATACGAGGACAAATGTCACATCAAAAAACGTGAGAGTGATGAACACAAACGCCAGGAGGCTGAACGCCAGAAAGCCCAAACTCCCACCAGATCTCCCGAGAATGGGGACAAGGGTGGTAAAGGAGGAGGCAAGGGGCGGGGGGGGCAAGGGTGGAACCCCCAACCCCCAGAGGCGCTCTTTCTCCCTCTCCTGACGCTGCTGACCCCAAGAAACGCCCACAGGGGGATAATGCCTCCCCTGAGGGGTGTAACTCCAAGAACAGGCGACTGGCCTAGATAGCCAAGTCGCTCATGGCTGCTGGGGTGGAGGTGAAATTCCCTGCTGAGGAGTAGGGGGACGGGTCTGAAGAGGAGGACTCGGTTTTCTGGATCGTCGTGAAAATGGGGGATAACGTTTTTCGGGCACTGCTTGACACGGGCGCAACACTCTCTATACTGGCCCGGCGCCTGCTAAAGACTTTCACGAAAACTAAGACTGTGGCCATAAGAGTAGGGGACGGGCGAACTATCCATTCCTTGGGGGGTGTTGATGTGTCTATTTGTCTTGGCGACAAATCTCTGACGCAACACTGCAGAGTGTTGGACACTGACGCCTTTGACATCGTCATTGGCACCGACGTTCTGCGGAGAAAACCCCCCCGGTTAAAATGTTGTCCCTCAAATGCCCCTATGCTCTACACTGCGACTTTGGCAGTGGCCTCTTCTCCGTACCTTTGGAGCTGTCAGGGCAAAAAGAGTCTGGGCTGCGCTACGCGGCAAAGACTAACTATCGTACTGAAAACTACCAATTGGCCGTTCACGTCCTTGAAAATGGACTGGCGGCGCTGCAGGTATCCCTTGGTAAGATCCAGGTTGAATTCTTCGCGAGCCAACAGCAGCACATCATGCAGTTGTATTGCTCGAAACGTTTGAATAACGCTTTCCGTTTCTTCTGGAAAGCAATGTGCCTAGCGTATGCTAACCCTCCCTTCTCCGTGCTCGGGGAGGTTCTAACCAAAATCGCTTATGAGGGAGGGATGGTTGTCATGTGTACCCCTGACTGGGGTTGTTCAGGTGAACAGGCTTAATGGCGCCAACTGCTGCACTGAATGACTGTGGGAAGAGTGCAACTCACCGATGGTCCCATCTATGTGCCAGAGGATTCAGACACAGCAATGCAGGCCTCTGAATGGGCCAGTTTCTTATCCATCATCGAAGGATGCCCCAACCCTGTACCCTGTGTGATCTGGACCAGGTGCTACTGAAAGACGCCATGGCCAAAAATCGTGGTCTGACCCTTTTTGATCTCAAAAAACGATCCCCTGAGCACACTTCAGCCACACTTACAGGGTGTGAATCCTACCATGACCAACTCGAACCTGCTAGTGTAAGAGAAGATGCCGACGACCAACTGTCTGAAATCGCCAGCTCTATTCCCCCTGATGATCCCGGCTGTGTCGAACTCAAACACAGTGCCTTCTTGGCCCAGCTGTTGCTGGAGGAGGCAGACCTGGAGTCAACCTGAAAACAAACTTCCCCTGTTGGGAAACCCGTGCTGCATATGCAGCACACTTGCTCAGGGGAACCCATGGCTCAGAGTCCTGACGCTCTAGCCCGGCCTGCTTCTAATCATATGCCACTGTCAGAGCATGACGCTCAGGAACTCCGACAACTGATGTACCTGAGGGCCGAAGGTATTGAGCGCCAAGAACGGCTTCAATACCTCAGACAGACCTGGAAAACCTCCATCTGGTCTGAGGAGGACGATGAGTCCTACAGCCTACGTGACCCTGAGGTACCCCTACCGTATTCTCTGCACTATGGGCAACAATGTCCCCCTGAGTGGGATGATAGCTCAGTACCTGCAGAAACTGCTGATCGGCAGAAAGAGAAGGAGCGTGGTAAGAGCAACCTCCATGCTGAGGAGGATTTCCGGTAGAAAATCGAGAGTCTGAACCTTGACCCCCGACTGAAGAAACTGCACCTGACCTATGAGGAGGTGTTCGGTGCCTTGCCGTGTCCCCTGTCCTGCAAAAAGCTGGTCCAGATGGACCTGAAACTGCAACCTGAGTTTGAGAAGACGCGAGTGCGACGTCGTCCCCATCCCGCTCCTCCGGAACAGGTTGGGGAAATCGAGCGTTAGACCAGGAATGCATTGATGCTGGACTCGTTGAAGAGTATAAGAATGGGGACTACCCGCACCACTGCAGTCCCTGCTTCCTGGTTGCTAAACCTGGATCGACTGCCCTGCGACTGGTTGTTGACTATGTTGAAGTCAACAAGAAAACCCAAAACCACTCGGGGAGTATTATCAACATGGTAAACACCCTGGAGCGTATTGCCAAATGCCGGTAGAAAACCAAAATGGATAAACGCAGTGGTTTCTGGCAGGTTGACCTAACCGCCGCCGCTCAGAAACTGCTGGCCTTTATAACCCCTAAGGGTCGTGTGTTTAAATGGAAGGTCATGCCTTTTGGGGTAGCCAACGCCCCGGCACTCTTCCAGGAACTGATGAACAAAATTTTGTACATACTGAGGCGCAGACCTCTTGTACAGGACTTGATTTCTCGAGGGGCAGAAATGGAGGCCCACATCGATGACGTGAGTTTGGGTACGAATACCCAAGAGGATCATGTCTTTCTCCGGAAAACCATCTCCGAATCAAACTCGAAGAATGCGAGTTCATGAAGGAGGAGATGGAGTATTTGGGTTTCGATGTGGGGTATGACTGTTCGAAACCAGCCGCGTCTAAGATGCAGCCCCTACAGGACATGCAGATTCGCGATGACTGTAAGAAGGGTCTACACGAGGTGAGGAGTTTTGTGGGCGCCTGTAACTTCTATAGGCGACACATTCACAATTTTACTTACTCTTCTGCCCCTCTCACTGACCTAATCAAGAAAACTGCTCCCTGGAGGTGGACCGCCAGAGACGAGGAGTGTTTCCAGGAGTTGAAGCAGAAACTCGCCTCCTCAAACTGCCTGGGAGTACCTCGCCCTAAGGGTGAGATAGTCCTGATGACTGATGCCAGTGATGTAGGGGGGGTGGAACAATTTACCAATGGCAAGAGCTTAACCCAGCTGAACTAACTCATTGCCATTATCGAACGACAGGACTGAGCAGTGATGGTTCTCTGAAGCAGGACTATCCCTCATGTGAGTGGCGACTTGTACTACTTGGTCACTGGAACTGGAAATGGAACCAGTCGCGATCCAATTACAGCACCTACATCCAGGAACTCCTGGCCGGTATGCTGGTGCTCTCATCCCAGTCCTGACTATTGGGATCTAACCCTATTGTCTGGCTCTGTAACCAGGACCCGGTGAAGTCCTTTCGGAAGGGCCCAGCACCAGAGAAAAGGAAACTAAAACGGTGGTGGACTTACCGCAGTCAGTTCAGGCTGACAGTCCATCATATCCTTGGTATAAAAGATGAACTGTCTGACTATATATCGCGCAACAACTTCGATGCGCTGATTGGTGAGAGCTCTGAGGCTCTTGCGAGAGAGGCTTTCCAGCGTATGGACGTCCAGCTGGACCTGTCTATGCGCACAACTGGAATCCTCGAGGGATGGAGTCTAACCGACTATCAGTCAGAATATAAAAATACTGTCCACACCCTGGGAACTGGTCTCGAACCCCGTGTGATCGACGGGCACCAGTGGTATAAAAATAACCAGTACCTCTTCTACGAGGATCGTATAGTTGTGCCTGAAGCAAGACTCGATGGGTGTCTACAGTGGTCCCATCTCACCTCAGGTCACACTGACGCTAATCGCTCAGTGGACTTCTTTCGTGAGTGTTTCTATTCTGGTCTAACACTGACTGAACTGAGGTCTCGTATGCAGACCATTGTTGATGCTGGTGGCTGTCATGCCAGCAAGCAGAGCGATAGTAGAGATAGGGGACTGATTTCCAGCCTACCGATACCCTATTGTACTGACTCTCTTCTCTACGTGGATTTCATCCACGGCCTACCACGCTCTGGTGGCTATGATAGCTGCCTAGTTGTCACCTGTGGCCTGTCACGCGTCACCCGTGTGCTTCCTTGCAATCAGAAAATTACATGTGAGCAGACTCCGAAAATGTTGGTCGAACAATGGTTCGAACCATACGGAGCACCTAAACAGGTGCACTCTGATGAAGATGTACGCATCCGCAGTGACACAGGATGGTACAAGAGAGTACTGAACGCCCTCAACGTTCAGGTAACCACAGGTGTGCCCTATACCCACACGTCTGACCCTCTTTGTGAGAGACAAAACCGTGTGGTGGAACAGAACCTGCGAATCCTGCTGAAACAGCAGCGTACCAAAGATTTGGTACGCCTAGTGCCCTGGGCCCTGCTGACCATGAACTCTCAGAGGAGCTCTTCCACAGGTTTAGCCCCCCACGAGCTGCTTCATGGAGGATGACCTGCTTGGTTCTTCAAAACCCCCTTTCCTCAGGACTTAAAAAGCCCCCTTGGGGATTGGCTGGAACACAAGCAGTCAATGGCTAACCAGGCTGGGACCAACCTGTCACACATCGGTGAACGTGAACTGAGCCGACAAAATCACCTACGGCGACCCGCCAGTTTCAAGGTTGGTGACCTTGTTTTGGTTCACCATTCATGAGTACCCTCATGGCCTCGTAACTGCCTACAGGACCCTTATTTTGGGCCTTATCGTATCATCAGGATAGATGGATCTAGGATCCATGTCAGGTGCAGTCCACTTCTAGGTGGTGAACTGCTCTGTGCTCCTAAACAGTTGAGGCACTACCACTCCCCCGATGACTTGTCCTGGGATGAGTGGCACCTAAGCGACAGTGAGGTCGAGCGTATTGACTTGGGGAACGCTGCCAGCCTTGAGGAGGCAGACGAACTCGAAGAAATGACTGCTGATGAGACGGCAGTCAATGGCTACTACGTGGTTGCAGGTATTGGCCGCCACGAGTATAAACAGGGCTGGAAGTTCCTTACCCTGTGGGACGGATATGGGCTTTCTGAAACCACCTGGGAGCCCATGTCCGCCTTTATACAGCCAGATGGGAGTATCAACCCCATATTTCGTTCCTACCTCGTTGAGAACAACGAGGGACAGTTACTAACCCGTGCTGAGACTCTGTCCGAGCAGAAGTAGAAAAACTAATCCCCTTGTGCCTATCGTTTTACTGTTTTCTAACCTTCCAGGGGTGGTGGGCACTCTTGTGCAGCGAGCTAGGCCTACTCAGTGTGTGCCAGGACAGGGTCAGGACTCCTGTGGAGCTCCAGTTATGGTGAATGTACTAACTTCCAGCCTCAATCGGGTTCGGCGCTCCAAGCACCTACACATCCACTGCTTGCGGAGCCCTGCTCCTGCCCTGGCTGTGCCCTGCACTCCCATGCCTGTGGTTACCAGCGTGAACCAGATGGCCGCTTATCAGCTTTGCAACCACCCAGCGAGTGTGTGTCTTGTTGACCACGTGTCGCATTGGATATGTCCTAATGTGATGACCTTGGGAAGCCAACGAAGAGCGGTAGCTTTCTACTCCAGGGGGGAATGACAAACAAGGTGCTGTGAAGCAAGGTGTGTCCACCCTCCTTGGGGACAAACGTGCCCAGAGTTAGGACGCCTAACTGGTCCAGACCCATGAGATTCTCCCCTTCGTGGCGGTGTTACCATACCCCTAAGTGTGCTACGTATGTCTGACTGTGTCTCACTTCACTCCCCGGCGTGGCTCCCGCCAGGCGGGCTTCGCTGATGTCGGACTGATGGTCCCAATCAGGTACTATTACCACTCCTATGACGCCCAATTTCTGTGCTGGCGCATATCCTTTGGGGAAGACGACAAAAGCCCTACCTACTAGAGAGGAGGGGCGGCTTGATGTGCTAAGGGCATACAAGACGCCCATTTTTTTAAAGGCCAAAAGCTAACACACTCCTCTGCCCGCGAGGAAAAGCACGCTGAGCAGGAGACACCACTACACTACACTCACTAATGCCAGCACCAGCCTTCGAAGGCAGGCTGAGTACAACCGCACCCAGACCCTACCAGGCTTGCTGACCCTAACCCTACACAGGCTACTGGGTGGCCATGACAAAGAAGTCTCGAGCCCTATTGGCGCCTCTGTGAGATTACAAGAGATCACAGCGCCGCTAGGCAACTGTGGCCTGCCAGGGACGCCCTCGCACGTTTTCTTGACAGGGCTTGGAGGGAAGGAGTGCTGCGTGCACAGCGTGTAGTAAGGCCTGTCCATGAAGAAGTCGTTCATTGACCAAATTTGGTTTGTGTGATCTCCGCCTTTTTTAGCGTAGGCAAAAAACAAAAGGGAAGTCGCGGAAGGCAACTGCTGCTGCACGACTTCACCCTTGACCCTTTCCCACCTGAGAGCAAAGGCGGATGAAGGACTGTTCTGAGCGGATGAACCCAACCAGCCTTGCTGTATTATACAGGTCTTCGGCTGGAAAATAATACGCTGTGTCAGAACAGCCCTGCAAGCAGGCAAGCTTAAGGACTCCACCCGTTCTCTTATAGAACGTAGGGCGGGGCCCTGGGTAGCCTAAACAAGAGTTATACCGTGTGCACAGCGCGTGGCCTACAGGCCTTTAATGCATCGTGTGTATGCAGGGAAGGGAGGCGATCAGCAACAATTGTCTTTCCTAACTTTAACTCAACTCATTCAATCACCACGAAACTGAACCAGGAGGTGAGCTCCTCCTGGGCCTACTCACCTTACTCACCACGCATCATGTGAATGCTGAGGAAAACGAATGCAAGGACAAGCCTAAGCGTTTACACAACCCTACAACAAGTCATAAACCCCCTCAAACGATTAATGCATGGTATGTCATGCATGCCCTTCTTACCTTGTTTCCTAAAGGAGAAAGAGAGGGAAGGGCGAGCAACTGCACAGCGCAAAACGAGCATAAGCGTTTTAAACAACTCTATTTTGGCGCTACGGTGAGGCAAGCACGAGCTAGCACTTTCCTTTTTGACCTGTGAAGAGAAGAGAAGGCTGGATGGGTGCACAGGGAAAGCGCCACAACGTGTGGATGCCTAGCATAGGCACATGCATCGCAAGCACAGCGCATACTCTAACCCCACGTGCGCGCTGCGTCCTCCATTCGTCTCACATACCTGTCATTTCTGATCTGAGCTGTGCAGAACAAGGGAAGTGAATGCCCAAACCCCCAACGAACGCAACGGTGACAACCCTAGCGTTTCAACGAAACTAACAACACGAACGCAATGCATGCGTGTGACATGATACTATCATACCTGAGAGGTGGGTTGTCCACGTGCTCTTTTGTGTGGATGTCTGTTCAATACTTGTTCCCAAAGTTTATACATTTTTTGGTGCAACTATGCAAAATTTTCTTTTCAAAGCTTTAAAATGCACTGCCTATACCTTCTTCTCGGAGAGCGGTTTACGCTTGCGCAACTTTTTTTTGGAGTGCGCTCCTGTTGCGCTTGTCTGCAACTATGAGGTTTGGACTAAGGATGACGATTTCTGACGTCTTTTCATCAACTTTTAGCGATTTGACTTCTTAAATCGCTACATCTCTCGCTAAACCACAGGATTCACTCCCTTTTTGTTCCATTTTCTATTTTTTCAGCTCCTGGAGTTTTGTGCCCTCCACTGGGAGTATTGCTCCGCCCTGGCCCTTGGTCAGGACGTTTACCAGAACGCTGTTTATACGGCGATAGCCGTCCTCATTAGAGCGTTCGACTGTACCCTAGTGGGCAAGCATGTGTGCTTTAGGGAGGGAGTCCTGGGTTCAAACCCCACTACCCCCAAGTTTTCATCAAACGTTTTCGCTGCACGCTGGCAACTTTTGAGGAATGCCACATTGAAGGGGCATCATTCACGGTACGTTACACTGTTTTTCAAGGGTACGTACAGTGTGATAAGCTTCTATGAGCTGATGGGAGTGTCATTGGCTGGTTTAATGCATTTTCTGACGTAATTTAGGGGAATATTTGAGCCTTTTTCCTTGGTCCTACCAGCTTGATCAACTAGTACTCCAGGGGGTAGTAAGAAAAAGTCACTACCATGTCTTTCTTGGGGTACTTGATCCAGGCCAAGCCCCCCCTCAACCTTGGGTTGATGTTGAGACTAACACATAATAATTTTATCACTCGTTTGAAGCTTGAAGCACACTTTCTCAAAGTAACTAGGTTTATAACCCTAGCCTCCCCATGAAGTTCACCCCTACCACTCAAGGGAGCGGAGGTACCTTCCTACATGGAGGCAATACCGAAATAAAGTATGCCATTCTTGCCTCCGGCCTTGGAGGTTAAGCCTAGTGGTCTCCCACCTCAGGACCCCTAAACTCAAATGTTTCTATCTTTTATTTCGGTTCTGCTTTGTAACTGATTCTGAATTCAGTTCCTCTGCCAAGCTGTCCAAGCCATACCCTGTGTCTGACCTAACATACTTGCCCCAGTTTCCTAACCAACACCATTGCATTCCAAAAGGTGCACATGAGGTCCTTAAGACTATTCCTCAGGCCAGACACATGTTAGTTTTCCATATAAAAATCATTTGTTTTGTCCATTTGTGATTGAATCTTTGTACTTAAGCCTGCTTTGTTCATCTGCAGCCCTTCTGTGATACAATGGATTTCGAAACTATTCATTGATTCGATTCACATCCTGTTCTTGCTCTACTTGCTGCTTTGGTCCTGTTTTTCAATACCAGAACCTGCAGGATTTTATCAAAACCATTAGGGCAGAAATCAAGGATATCCTTTCATCTTTTCTGCTGCGCCTCAAAATTATTGGCTGAACATGAAGCCCCTTTTATAATCCTAACATCGAGGCTTGGGTGGGTGCTCGGATCAATCTTTACCTATTGTTGGAATGGTCGTCGTGTTTTAGAATGCATCCAAAATGCCCTTTGGGGCCCATCGCCTGCACAGAAAAAATTTCCTCAACCCGGATTCAAACCCAAGATGCAAAAAGATTAGTTTGGCTGTATGACCGCCAGGGTAACCTGACATCCCACATGCCTTGCGGTCTCAGCACAATATTGTATATACGAAAAAACCTCTTCCCGCTAAAAAAATTTATTCTGAATGACACAAAGATAGGGGGGAGTGTATCGTCCATCTTTCAATACAATTTAATGTATTCAAAGTCTATTTGGGTTGCGACTGACGTATCTCAATTTCGCGCTGCGTCTGGGACCACCCTAACCTGGCCTATTCTACTTGGGCCAACATCCTTTCAGGTCAGCCGGGTCAAGTTCCCCCGGTGTCTCCTTTCCCTGAGGTCTTTTGGGTGTTGTACTAGCTCCGAGATGACTTTCTGGGTCCAAAAGTGTGCCACCTTGTTGCAAAACCCATTGCACTGATTCTAAGAGATAGAGGTGGGACTAAATTTCTTCGAGTGTGTGTAGGGCGGGCCAGGTTAGGAACCTGCCGGGATGTATTGGACCGGAGGGGGGGGGGTTTGGATGAAGGGGTTTGACGGGGCAGGGTGCTCTTTCACCATTGACAGTGGCTCCTTTAAAGGCCTTGGGACCGGAAAAAGCGTTTGACCGATATCTCTATATTACTACACCCTTCTCCCGTTAAATCTGGCTAAC